>VZQC01013830.1:0-115429 GCA_009823505.1 Rhizomys pruinosus
TGCAATGCTGCAGAGGTCAGAGAGGGTCTTGGATTCCCCTGGAACTGGAGTTCTCCTGGAACTGGAATTACAGACGGTTCTCAGCCACCATGTGGGTGCTGGGGATTGAACCCAGGTCCTCTGCAAGAGCAGTCGGTGCTCTTAACCGCTAGGCTATCTCTCCAGCCCCCTAACCATTTCTTTTCTAACAGACTTTCTTTCCTTACTTACAGCAAGACGTGGGCACAGAATCCTATGTGCCCCCTCTGGCTCCTCCAGTGTTAATATCTGACTGTCCATGGGTTTTGTTAAGGTCGCAGAGTCAACACTGTTCTGTTCCTATATCATATACGATGATGTTCGGACATCATTATGAATGGGAGGCATCATTCATTCAGGTTTTTTTTTCTTTTCCTTTTCCCCTTGATGCTGGCTGCTGTTCCAGGATTCCCCATAATGCCTGGAAGGGCAGTGGTCCTCCTGCCTCCCTGGGCTCCTGTCAGTGGTGATGGGGGTCTCAGCTCCCCTTGTCTAGTGACTTGCACAGGTGTGAAGGACTGTCAGGCCTTGTACAGTCCCCTTCTGGGCCACTTGTGTGTCCTGTGTTCAGGTGGGTTGTGTTGGGGAAGGCCCACAGTGTGTGCTCTCCACAAGGCTGTGGCCGTGGGTATGATGGGGTCACTGTGGGTAAGGCAGGTTCTCCCCAACACAGTGGCTTTCCTTCCCTGGAGCCTCGTGGCTCAGCGACCCACGCTGAGGAAGGAGGGATCAGACCCTGCTGGATGATGATATAAGCTGCATCAATTATACTTTCTCTGCCGCGTCCTCAGCCGTCACTGGTTTATCCCATAGTTGACTCTGATGTGGAATCATGGGTGTGCTCCCACTGTTTCAGTGTCAGCCACTCAGGATCTTCCATCCTGCCCTGTCACTGTGGGTTCGGAGTATTATTTTAGCATTTCCTGACTCCAGCATCTCAAGATGCTTGGTCATTGTCTGTATTTCCTGCCCTCGTCTTTTCTCTGAGAAGCCATTTCTCTGAGAAGCCTTTAATGGCGGGTCGGGGGATAGACCTCAACAGCTAGTTAGTTACCAGCTGTTTCTGGGGTGATGCTTCCAGGCCCAGCCAGCTGTCAGGACAGGAGACACAGGTCTGGGGTGTACACAGGTTCCTGAAGGTGGCCATCTGTATCTACACTATGCTAAAGTGACTTCCCACATGACTCCATATAGTACTGGTTCCCACACAATCACCATCTCCCCATCCTGTTCACTGATGACGAAGAGGGTGCCCTCCCCTGCTACCACCTACCTATCAGGCCAAGATTATCACATACACGAGAGTTGGCACATGGACTTGCCTTCTCCTCCAGCCCAGAGTTCCCAGGCAGCTGCTTCTGCCAGTGTTCCCTGACCTCCACTCAAACCCTGTTTCCCATGATGGCTCCCCTCCCCTGCCCTTCTGGGAGTTCAGTCCATTTGCAACTCAGCTGGCATTCTTGTTACAGTCCTCATTCCTTCTGAAGCCCCTCTGACCACCTCTGATCTCAGCACTTGGGAGGCAGAGACAGGTGAATTTCTATGAGTTCATGGCCAGCCTGGTCTACATAGGCGGTTTTCTCAGGACATGACTCTGAGCTGGTGGAGATCTTACTCCTGGCATAAGGTGGTTCTCTCAAGACATGACTCTAAGCTGGTGGAGATCTTACCCCTGGCATAAGGCGGTTCTCTCAGGACATGACTCTGAGCTGGTGGAGATCTTACCCCTGGCATAAGGCGGTTCTCTCAGGACGTGACTCCGAGCTGGTGGAGATCTTACCCCTGGCATAAGGCGGTTCTCTCAGGACGTGACTCCGAGCTGGTGGAGATCTTACCCCTGGCATAAGGCGGTTCTCTCAGGACGTGACTCAAGCATCTTTTCCAGCACTTTTTTTTCCCAGCACAGTCCCAGCAATAAGTTTCAAGATAAAAGGGAAGAATGACTCTCACCTGAGAGAAGGGATAATATATGCAAGTGGAAGAAAGCCAAGCAGCCGGTATATGGAAGTGCCAGGCCAGCACCCACTAGCCCACAGCATGGGCCAGTATCTCCACTGACACAGAATCGGGAAGGAGGCCAGGAGGTGAAGCACTAGGTGCTGTGGCCAGGGACAGGAGAGAGCAGGTGAGACCTATGCTTGGTCTGCTGGTCGGTCACCTGCTGTGTGGCTTACCCAGGACAGCTACATACTTGGCTCACAGGGAGGCAAAAAGAGTTCTAGAAATAAGCTTCAACTCTCCACCCTGTGGGCAAATCTAATCTGAACTTAGGTATGTGTGAGCTAACATTTCCTGGCAGCGCCTCCCAGAGGCACAAGTGAGAGTCACAGGACCTCTCTGGCCACGCCCATGGATTAGGATGTGATGATGCAAAGGTCTGGATTGGTCGCTGGGAGGCGACATCACACACCTGCTATGATCTGTTGCATTGAATAAAGTGCGATTATGTATTTGGACTTAGACTCTCCCATGTGTCTGTGTGCTGGGCTTTGCCATGCATGCTTTCTGCATGGCCTGGCCCACCATAGAAGTGACCACTCACTTCACCACCCCATCTCTTCCACAGAGCAGTTCACATGGTTTAAGAGACAGTGGAGAGGGGCTGGCGAGATGGCCCAGCAGTTAAGAGCACTGGCTGCTCCTCCAGAGAACCTGGGTTCAGTTCCCAGCACAAATATGACAGCTAACAACCATATGTAACTCTAGTTCCAGGGGATCTGATGCCCTCTTCTGAGTTCCATGGGCATTGCACAACATGGGTGCACTTAAGTACATCCAGGCAATGCACCCATACACTTAAGACAGCGTAATTCTGAGCACGATCCTCCCTATTTGTGGGGTACAGTGTGGCTGAACATCAACTACCTGGCTTTGGGGCACTCCACCGCTGTGGGCACCTGGAGGGTCCCCACCAGGCCCAGGCTGCCAAGCTGTACCCTGAGCTCCGTGACAATGTAGTGAGCAATGTATTGCGACAGTATCAGGGTACAGGGTTTCTATGGGAACAGTATAGTGACCGGGATGGGCAGGGCATGGGCTGCTGGCCTGTCCATGGCTGGACCAGCCTTGTCTTACTGGTCGTGGGTGAAGAGACAGGAAGAAAGCCAGGCCATGTGTGACTCAGGATCTTGAGAGACGAGGTCTGTGGTTTCTGGTTCCAGTCCCTCTGATTTTGTTAAAGTCATCTCAGGTGTCACATTACTGTCATCCCACACAGGCCTGGGGGACTGTGAACTCAGAGTCTATTTTTCTAAATAAAATGGGAAAAATATAAAAAAATAAAAAATTAAAATTAAAATATATGTTTTTAAAAAAAGAGAGACAAAGGTCAGCCTGGTCTATATATTGAGTTCCAGGACCACTGTGGCTACAGGGAGACCCTGTCTTAAAAAGACCGAGAGAGAAAGAGAGAAAGAGAGAGACAGAGAGACGGAGAGATGGAGGGAGGGGAAGGGAGGGGAGGGGAGGGGAGATGAGACGAGACGAGACGAGACGAGACAAGACAAGACAGTAGAGAGTCATCTCACATTCCCAGGGTGCATTTCTGGGCCCCTAAGTGGCTGAGTGACATAAGGGTCCAACACTGCCAACCCCCTGTAGGTGCAGAGTTGGCTCCTTGTCACCATGTTGAGTAAATGGTGTGGCTGTAATAATGCAGTGTGTAGGGTTCGCCCCTGTTCTGTCCTGCAGGAAACCCCATCCAGCACAGTCAGGCCAAGTCCTGTGGCTCACAAGTTGAGGTGACTCAGGGAGATCACAGTCCAGGAATCAACACTGGTAAGGGCCAGAGCATCGCTCCTGGTCCAGGTTCACAGGGGCGCCCTCAGCTGTGAGAGCCGCCAGCTTCAAGGATGTGGCTGGCATCCATGAGTGTGGTGGGGAAAGCCCCCGGCAGAAGCCTTCCTGAGTGGACAGACATGAGTTTCCATTGTGTGGGAGGCACCTGCACCTCTAGGTTTAGTTTTTGTTTCATTTTGGTTTATTTAATAATATTTTTGGGGCTGGAGAGATGGCTCAGCAGTTAAGAGTGCCGACTGCTCTTGCAAAGGACCTGGGTTCAATCCCCAGCACCCACATGGCAGCTGAGAACTGTCTTTGACTCCAGTCGCAGGGGAATCCGACGCCCTCCTCTGACCTCCGCGGCATTGCACGACACGGGTACACAAACCTACATGCAGACAGTACATTTATACACATAAAAATAAATAAAATTAAAAATATTTTTATTAACTCCTTGAGAATTTCGCACAATGTGCTCGATCGTACTGGCCCTCTGCTTCTTCCCTGACACCTCTTGAGAATTTCGCACAATGTGCTCGATCGTACTGGCCCTCTGCTTCTCCCCTGACACCTCTTGAGAATTTTNACATGTGTGCAGGGAGAGGCCGTGAATAAGGCTTTTCAACTGAAACACTGAACAGTTTGGTCTGGGTAATTCTTCGTAATGGAGGACTGTTCTGTTCTTCCTATTGTAAAATACATCATCTCTGGTCAACCCTAGTTATGACAACCAAAAATATCTACAGAAATTGGCAAATGTCTCCTAGGAACAGAATTACCCACCATTGAAAACCACAGTTCCAGAGTCAAGCTGGTCTTTTCTTAAGTGTTTTCCATGTACTGCATCCCTGCCCCAAGCTGAGTATTCATGTTAAGCTTGAGCCATGGGTGACAGGCACCATCATAAAGGCAGGCTCAGTAGAATGGCATATAATCTTTCTTCAGATGGGTTGCTTATGCTTGCATGGGTTCGAGTCTCTGTGACAGATGTGTATGATGCTTCTCCATTGTTGCTCTGTGTAAGGGGGATTTCTGCAGTGTGGAGAAGCAAACAGGGTATGCCAAGATTGGAGACGAGGGGGTCAAAGGCAGCAGACACACCTAATCATGCTGTCCATGTGGTAAGCTCTACTGCTGTGTCCTAGTCCTTGAACCAGACACAAATAAGACTCAGGGAGATTTGTTGGAAGATCGGGTCCCACTCCCCACCTGGCTACAGAGTCTGCATTTAGATAGGAAAGCATTGTAAGAGCAGAGTCTTTAGCCCTGTTGTTTTCTCAGGGTTTTTTTTGTTGTTGTTTGTTTTTTTTGGGTTTTTTGTTATTTACATATGCTAGCCCTTTCTGTAAAGTAATTTAGAAAGGCAGAACAAAAAGACAGATGCAGCTCCTGCCTTTCCTAGAAAATAAGGCGGGGGCTCTTTAGCTTTGGTGGAGGAGGGCCTGTCTTGATGCGTAGTAGGTCAGGACCCCAGTGGAGCCTGATCCACTTCCTGATTCCACATCCATCCAGTTACCTCTACCTAGTGATTGAGTTGTTTTTTTCCAACTCTTAGCATACTTCCTGTAGTTTTTCAGGGTCTAAGATTGGTTGTGGAGTTCATTTACTTTCAGTTCTAGTCAAGCAGATTCTCTGAAAGTAGCCTACCCTGTTGCCCTGAAGGAACTCAGTAGTTTGAGGTTATGCTGAAGTGCTTGCAGACATCCTGTGGGCAGTGGGCATCTGAGGATGGCTAGGAATGCAGTCCAGTGCATTTGTAGATGACATCATGTCTCAGCAGTAAAAGGTTGGACAGCACTGCTGGGTTAAGGCTAGGGTGGAAGGGGTGACCCTGAGCCTCATCCTAGTAACTATTCTTTGGAGCCACTCTTTCCTTGGTGCTCCCCTGCCTTCTGCGCTCTTCCCTGATGTGCATGCTACCATCACTTAACAAGGTGATTGGAATGGACTTGAGAGTCATAATTTATATTAAAAAACCCGTGGGACTTTAAGATGCAATTTTCAAATAAAAAAAATTTAAGCAAAAATAAAAAATATTTTTTATGAAACTTTTATTTTATGTGTATGAGTTGTATTGCCTACATAATGTATTAAGTGTACCCATGTGTACAATGCCAGGGAATAGTCAGAAGAGGGTGTTCGGATCTGCCTGGAACTGGAGTTCGATGGAGACATTTGTTAAGCACTGTCATGTGGGTGGTGGACTGCTACCTGGGTCCTCTACAAGAGTAGCTAGGGCTCTTAACTGCTGAGGCATCTCTTCACCCCCCCAACCCATTTTATACTTTTTTTTGTTTGTTTGGTTGTTTGTTTGGGTTTTTTTTTGACAGGTTCCCTGTGCCCCAGCTATTCACCTAAAGGACACTATGTTTGCCCAGGCTGGCCTTGAACTTGTGATTTTTCTGTTCCAGCCTCCAAAGTAGCTGGGATTATAGACTTGTGCCACCAGGTCTGGCCAGCACAACACTCTTCTTTATCATTAAAAAAATCAATTGAAACACATTTAACTGGTATTCAAATTAAATGCTTATGAAGTCTAGAAAGAGCTAATGGTTTTGTGAGGTGAGGCACAGCTTGACTAGGGCTGGGGACACCTCACTTGAGCAGAGTGCCTGCCCAACATGCGGAGGCCCCGTGTTTGATCCCTAGCACTGTCTAAACCAGGTCTGGTGGTGCATGCCTGTAATCCCAGTACTTAGAGGTGGAAGAAGTAAAATCAGAGCTTCAAGTTCATCCTGAACTATATAGCAGTTCAAAACTAGCCTTGGCTGGGCTGTGTGAGACCCTGTCTCAAACAGAAAGGAAAAGAAATGAGAGAAGCCTTTAGTATAAGCCACATGGTGGGCAGCATGGCTTGGGGATTAGCTTCAACTACGCATAGGGGTATCCCTATGACAACTGTCACCACAGCATCAAGCCCAAGACAGAGGTGCTAGGAGAACTTGTGCAGAGAAGGAATGCAGTGTGGTGTCTTCTTGGCCCCCATTCCAGAAATTCCTAGGAACTTGCTTTGCATCTTTTAGAGGCAGCCTGCAGTGACCACCAGGTGAAAGTGACCCCTGTGCTGAGAGCAACCACATTGCAGCATTGCAGCTCTTCTTAGCTCCTGTGTTAAGCTTGGTTTTGCAGCTCACATTCCTCAAAGTGCAGTGTCCCTGCTCCTCAGTGAAAGCCGGGGACTCACCTGCAGCTCCCCAGTATTCCCACCATGCCAGCTCTGTGGAGCAGAGAGAAAGAATGGAAACAATCATTGTGACTTTCTCCTCCTTTCCAGCCCGACCCGAGTCAGACCCACGGGGAGTAGGCTCATCCTTCCCAACCAACCCCAGTCAGACCTACCACAGGGAGTAGGCTCATCCTTCCCAGCATGACCCCAGTCAGACCTACCACACGGAGTAGGCTCGTCCTTCCCAGCATGACCCCAGTCATACCTACCACAGGGAGTAGGCTCATCCTTCCCAGCCTGACCCCAGTCAGACCTACCACAGGGAGTAGGCTCGTCCTTCCCAACCCGACCCCAGTCAGACACACAGGGAGTAGGCTTGTCCTTCCCAGCCCCACCCCAGTCAGACCTACCACAGGGAGTAGGCTCGTCCTTCCCAACCCGACCCCAGTCAGACCTACCACAGGGAGTAGGCTCGTCCTTCCCAGCCGACTCCCAGTCAGACCTACCACAGGGAGTAGGCTCATCCTTCCCAGCCTGACC
Organism: Rhizomys pruinosus; assembly: GCA_009823505.1. Taxonomy (NCBI): domain Eukaryota; kingdom Metazoa; phylum Chordata; class Mammalia; order Rodentia; family Spalacidae; genus Rhizomys; species Rhizomys pruinosus. Next base: position 7,505 of record VZQC01013830.1, read on the forward strand.
CCAGTCAGACCTACCACAGGCAATAGGCTCGTGCTTCCCAACCTGACCCCAGTCAGACCCACAGGGAGTAGGCTCGTCCTTCCTAACCTGACCCCAGTCAGACCTACCACAGGGAGTAGGCTGGTCATTCCCAATACCCCTCATACCAGGGATACGCCCCAGCCCATCAGACCTCACAGGGAGTCTCTCTCCAGCCGACCCGTCAGACCTACGGGAGTGCTGTCCTTCCCAGCCCAGACCCCAGTCAACCTACCACAGGGAGTAGGCTCGTCCTTCCCAGCCAGACCCCAGTCAACCTACCACAGGGAGTAGGCTGGTCCTTCCCACCAGACCCCAGTCAGACCTACCACAGGGAGTAGGCTAGGTCCTTCCCACCATACCCCAGTCAGTACCTACCACAGGAGTAGGCTCGGTCCTTCCCACCCATGACCCCAGTCAACCTACCACACGGAGTAGGCTCGTCCTTCCCAGCTGACCCCAGTCAACCTACCACAGGGAGTAGGCTCGGTCCTTCACCAGAGACCCCAGTCATACCTACCACACGGGAGTAGGCTCAGTCCTTCCCAACCGGACCCCAGTCAGACCTACCACAGGGTGTAGGCTCATCCTTCCCACCGACCCCAGTCAGACCTACCACACGGAGTAGGCTTCCTTCCCAGCATGACCCCAGTCAGACCTACCACACGGGAGTAGGCTGTCCTTCCCACGCATGACCCCAGTCAGTACCTACCACACGGGAGTAGGCTCTCCTTCCCAGCCTGACCCCAGTCAGACCTACCACACGGAGTGAGGCTCATCCTTCCCAGCATGACCCCAGTCAGACCTACCACAGGGAGTAGGTTCGTCCTTCCCAGGCCTACCTCAGTCAGACCTACCACAGGGAGTAGGCTCGTCCTTCCCAACCCCACCCCAGTCAGACCTACCACAGGGAGTAGGCTCGTCCTTCCCAGCCTGATCCCAGTCAGACCTACCACAGGGAGTAGGCTCGTCCTTCCCAGCCTGATCCCAGTCAGACCTACCACAGGGAGTAGGCCAGGCAGCACTTTTTTTAAACATTAATATACACACAAGTCTCTTTCAGATCTTGTTAGAATCAAATCCTGATTTTATTGGTGTTATGGGCCAAATGTGTCCCCTCAAAATTCAGAAGTTGAGGAGCTGGAGAGATAGTTCAGCCAGTGAGCCATCAATTTTTACTGGCTCATTTTGTAGAGGACCTGAGTTTGGTTCCCAACCACATGTCAGGCTCTACAACCATGTAACTAATTCTGTCTAACTGCAGTTCAGGGGTTCTTTTGATGCCTCTTCATGGCCTCCACAGGCACCAGGCATGCATGTGGAGCACGTACATACATTCAGACAAAACATCAATATACATAAAATAAAAATAAATCTTAAAAAATTCAGAACTTACAACTTTTCCTTGCCCTCATGAGGGTCAACTAAGTCTCACAGGATACTATCATGGGGACAGCTCTTGAAATTGTCCTGCAAATGTGAGTCACCGTTTTTCTGGTGCAGGGAGGTTTTGGAAGATTCACTAATGGACTTTTTGCCAGTTCCAGTCAGGAGAATAATATAGAGGAGAAGCTCTGCTAATGGCTTCAAAAGAGGAAGCTCAGCTCAACAAACCTATATTTTCATTCCAAGGGTGGAATGGTAAATGAAGCCAAAAGGAGCCAGGGGCTTCCCTCCTCACCCAAAATAACATGAGTGCCTTGAGGGACTCAATCCTCAATGACCTTGAGATAAACAAAAACTTTCGGTTAATCTGTGCTAACTGTGTGGACTTAAACATCCCAAAAGGAAGTATAACAGAAATAAATAAATAGTAAAGGCGCTGGAGAAATTGTAGCTTCAGATATAAACTTGAGATCTTAGAGAAAAGACAAAAAGTGAAAAAAAAAAAAAAAGCACCGTTGGTTTTGCCTGTCTTACTGGCAAGTGGCAGCTACCCTGTGGCTGCCACTGGACTGCTTTTGCCATCCTTCAAAGACATGAGAAGACACAGCTTTTCAACCTTCCAATATGGACCGAAGACTCATGTCTCTCCAAGAATCCTCCAAAACTTCAGTGCCAGATGGGGACTGCTGAGACATCCAACTTGTGGACTGAGCTACTACTGGGGTTTCAGCCTCTTCAGAGTATAGACTGGCATTGTTGGACTACCCAGGCTCTATCATGGAGACCAGTACAGGAAGATCAAGACAGGACGCAGTGCTTACTGGACCTCATTTGGTGACCATGAGAAGGGAAAACCCCAGTGTGGAGCACAAGGGCAGAACTTAAGGTGGTTTGGGCTTGCCAAAGAGGAGCCTTCAAACATGACATCTTTCAGCCTAATTAAAAAAAAAAATCATAAGCTGAAGATGCTAAAACCTATGATATATGTGGCATGCATATATGCATATTTTGGAGTGATGCATATTGGAAGGAATAACAACAACAACAAGACTTGGTCAAAGAACTGACTAAAACGGTGAACTTCTGCTTGAAACAGTAAACTTCTGCATCAAAAATTTTGAAAGAGACCGACATTTAAAAGATGAAAAACATGTTTGGCAGAATGCATGAGCTCTGGTGGGGTGGGGGGCAGGGAGGGGGGCATGGGTCTAGATTTGATTTGAAATTTTGTATGAAATGCACAAAGCTTTAATAAAAAATTGGCTTTGGAAAAAAATTTCAGAAGTTAAAAGTATAGCCCCCAGAACCTCAGAATTTGACAAACTTAGAAATGGGGTCATATTTCTTTTCTTTTTAAAATTTCTTGGTTTCATTTATTTATTCATTTACTTGTTTATTTATATATATATTTTGAGACAGGATCTCATGTGTCCTAGGCTGGCCTCCCACTCACTATTTAGATGAGGATGACTTTGAATTCCTAGTCTCCTGAGTGTTAGGATCACAGATGTGTGCTGTCCTATTCGGGATCCAACCCAGGGCTTCCTGCACTCTAAGCAGGTACTCTACCAACTGAACAACATCCTTAGCTTGAAACAGGGTCTTCAAAGCAACAATTAAGGTTAAATGAAGACACAAGTTATGGCTCTGATCCAAAATGATTGCTATCCATTTCCTGACCATGGACTCTCTCCTGTCAGGTAAGGATGATTAATTGCTGTCCCTTTAAAAAATATTTTATTTATTATTTTTGTTTTATGTGCATGAGTGTATTCCCGTGGAACTGGAGTTAGGATGGTTGCTAGCTACCATGTGGGTGCTGGGAAGCAAACCTGAGTCCTATGCAAGAACAACTCATGCTCTTAACTGCTGAGCCATCTCTCCAGCCCTAATTGCTGTCCTTTTTTTTTTTTTAATTTTTATTTATTTCTGTATGTGTATGAATGTACTGTCTGCATGTAGGTTTGTGCACCCGTGTCGTGCAATGCCGCGGAGGTCAGAAGAGGGTGTCGGATTCCCCTAGAACTGGAGTCCTCCTGGAATTGGAGTTACAGACGGTTCTCAGCCACCATGTGGGTGCTGGGGATCGAACCCGGGTCCTCTGCAAGAGCAGTCGGTGCTCTTAACCGCTAGGCTATCTCTCCAGCCCCTAATTGCTGTCCTTTTAAAAGGAGACAGAAGCCGGGCATGGTGGCACATGCCTTTAATCCTAGCACTTGGGAGGCAGAGGCAGGCAGATCTTTGTGAGTTCAAGGCCAGCCTGGTCTATAGAGTGATGCTACTCTGTCCTCATGTTAGAATGTAGGCTTCATGTGGCCAGAGATCCTAAAATTTCAAAAACAAATCAGAAATTTGGATTTTTAAAGTAAATATTTAGATTTAAAAAAAATTTTAAAAATAGTTGGCAACTTTATTTTTGAAATGTTGTGAGGCAAAAAAGACCTAGAAGAGTTTGGTCAGGCATGCTATATATTTTCATATGTATACATACATGTATGTTAAAATACATCAACTGCACAATTAGAATTTGTATGATTTACTTCTTGTAATTTATGTCACAGTCAAAAAGTGAAAAAATATTAATAAACAAGGAGATTTTACAATTCTAATAGCTGACAAAACAGACTTTAAAACTAATCAGAATAGATAAAGACGGTCACTTCATTCTGATCAAAGGAACAATTGACCGAGAAGGTACAATAATCATGAGGAGTGGAGATGGGGACAGCCTGTCTGGTTCTGATTTTAATGGGAAGGCTTCCAGTTTTTCTCAATTTAGAATGATGCTGGCCATGGGTTTGTTGTATATAGCTTTAATTATGTTGAGATACAGTCCCTCTAGTCCAATTCCCTCTTGGACTTTTAACATTAATGGATATTGGATTTTTTTTCCCCAAAGGCCTCTTTGGCATCTATTGAGATGTTGATTTGTATTTACTCTTTCATTTGGTTAACTGGGCTAAGAGTATATCTTGTTTATCTTTTCAAAGAACCAGCTCTTAGATTCATTGATTCTTTGTACTGTTTTCTTTGTTTCTATTGCATTAGTTTCTGCTCTGATTTTTGTTATTTCTTCTCATCTGCGGGATTTGGGTTTTCATTTGTTCTTTCCTTTCCAGAGTCTTGAGTTCTATTGTTGAGTCATTTATTTGTGCTCTTTCTGACTTTTTAATGTAGATACATAGAATTATAAATTCTATGTATCTACATTAAAAAATTGATAAACCAAACTTTGGTGCACCCAATTTTATAACAACAGTATTTTAGGACTTAAAGATACAGATTAACTTCAACTCAGTAATAGGAGCTGACTTCAATACTCCACTATCTCCAATAGACAGGTCAACTGGACAAAGAATAAATAAAGAGACATCTGAATTAAATGGTACCATACATCAAATGGATCTATTAGACATCTACCAAATATTCAACCCAAGCACAAAAGAATGCACTTTGTATTCAGCAGCCCATGGAAGTTTCTCTAAAATTGACCACATATTAAGGCACAAAACAAACCTCAACAAATATAAAATATTGAAATAAATTCTTGCATTTTATCAGACTACACTACACTAAAGCTTAAAATCAACACCAAAAGAAGCTCTAGTAACTACATGAACTCATGGAGACTAAACAACACATTCCTGAAATGATAGATGGGTTAAAGAAGGAATTAAGAAAGAAATAAAGCCTCCTAAGTTGTAGTAAGGCAGCTATAGAAAGCTAGCACATATGTCTGGGAGTGAACCAAGATTTCTGGAACTAAATGAAAATGATAATACAACACAACAAAATCTCTAGGACACTTTAAAAGCAGTCCTAAGAGGGAAATTTATAATTCTATGTATCTACATTAAAAAGTCAGAAAGAGCACAAATAAATGACTCAACAATAGAACTCAAGACTCTGGAAAGGAAAGAACAAATGAAAACCCAAATCCCGCAGATGAGAAGAAATAACAAAAATCAGAGCAGAAACTAATGCAATAGAAACAAAGAAAACAGTACAAAGAATCAATGAATCTAAGAGCTGGTTCTTTGAAAAGATAAACAAGATATACTCTTAGCCCAGTTAACCAAATGAAAGAGTAAATACAAATCAACATCTCAATAGATGCCAAAGAGGCCTTTGGGGAAAAAAAATCCAATATCCATTAATGTTAAAAGTCCAAGAGGGAATTGGACTAGAGGGACTGTATCTCAACATAATTAAAGCTATATACAACAAACCCATGGCCAGCATCATTCTAAATTGAGAAAAACTGGAAGCCTTCCCATTAAAATCAGAACCAGACAGGCTGTCCCCATCTCCACTCCTCATGATTATTGTACCTTCTCGGTCAATTGTTCCTTTGATCAGAATGAAGTGACCGTCTTTATCTATTCTGATTAGTTTTAAAGTCTGTTTTGTCAGCTATTAGAATTGTAAAATCTCCTTGTTTATTAATATTTTTTCACTTTTTGACTGTGACATAAATTACAAGAAGTAAATCATACAAATTCTAATTGTGCAGTTGATGTATTTTAACATACATGTATGTATACATATGAAAATATATAGCATGCCTGACCAAACTCTTCTAGGTCTTTTTTGCCTCACAACATTTCAAAAATAAAGTTGCCAACTATTTTTAAAATTTTTTTAAAATCTAAATATTTACTTTAAAAATCCAAATTTCTGATTTGTTTTTGAAATTTTAGGATCTCTGGCCACATGAAGCCTACATTCTAACATGAGGACAGAGTAGCATCACTCTATAGACCAGGCTGGCCTTGAACTCACAAAGATCCACCTGCCTCTGCCTCCCAAGTGCTAGGATTAAAGGCATGTGCCACCATGCCCGGCTTCTGTCTCCTTTTAAAAGGACAGCAATTAGGGGCTGGAGAGATAGCCTAGCAGTTAAGAGCACCGACTGCTCTTGCAGAGGACCCGGGTTCGATCCCCAGCACCCACATGGCGTCTGAGAACCGTCTGTAACTCCAATTCCAGGAGGACTCCAGTTCTAGGGGAATCCGAGACCCTCTTCTGACCTCCGCGGCATTGCACNTCCTAAACTCTATGAAACAAGTATTACTCTAATACCCACACCAGGTAAAGATATAACAAAAAGAAAACTATAGACCCATATCCTTAATAAACTTGGATGCAAAAATTCTCATCAAAATACTTGCAAATGGCATACAGACATACATCAAAAAAGATCATTCGCCATGAACAAGTTGGCTTTATTCTAGAGGACTGCAGGGATGGTTCAACATATGTAAGTCAAAAAATATCATAAAACACATACATGGCTTACATACAAAAATCACCATAGTCATCTTCAATAGATTGCCAAAGGTGCCTTGGGGAAAAAAAAAATCCAATATCCATTAATGTTAAAAGTCCAAGAGGGAATTGGATTGAAGGTACTGTATACCTAACATAATTAAAGCTATATACAACAAACCCATGGCCAACAACATTCTAAATGGAGAAAAACAAAAACTTCCCATTAAAGCCAAGAACCAGAATCAGGCCTGCCCCATCTCCCACTCCCTTTTTCACATATAGTACTTGAAAACTCGTGCTTAGAACTATGGACAATACAGAAGGGAAATTAAGGAGTTACCTAATAGTAAAAGATCAAATTATTCCCTATTTGCCGGTGGATATGTATTCTTCTATATTATATATATTATCATATATATCTATATATATATATATGTAAGCTATACCAAAAATTCCATCCAGGAAATTCTAGAAATAATCAACACTTTCAGCATAGTGGATGGTTTTTACAAAAACGGGCCGGTTATGTGGCTGGAGAGATGGCTCAGCAGTTAGGAGCGCTGACTGGTCTTGCAAAGGACCTGTGTTCTATTCCCAGCACCCACACGGTGGCTAACAACCATCTGTAATTCCAGTTCCAGGGGATCTAATACCTTCTTCTGACCTGCCTGAGCATTACACAACAAAGGTTCAGGCAACACACATAAAAAAAAAAAAACTAAAAAGAAGGCAGGTTGAAATCAATTTACAAAAATCAGGAGTTTTCTATATACCAATACTGAGCAATCAGAGAAACAGTTCATGGGAACTCTCCCACTCACAATAGTCTCAAAAAAATATCTAGGAATAAACCTGACCAAAGACATTAAAGATCTCTATAATTAAAATTTAAACTTTTTGCTGGGCGTGGAAGCACATGCCTTTAATCCTAGCACTTGGGAGGCAGAGGCGGGTGAATCTTTGTGAGTTCAAGGCCAGCCTGGTCTACAGAGTGAGTTCCAGGACAGCTGGGGCTACAGGGAGACCCTGTCTCAAAAAAAAATTTTTTTTAATTTTTGAAGAAAGAGATTAAGGAAGATACCAGGAGATGGAAAGACCTCCTGTGCTCATGGATTGATTGAACTAATATTGTGAAAATGACCACCCTACCCAAAGCAATCTATATATTCAATGCAATGCCAATCAAAATGCTCATGACATTCTTCAAAGAATTAGAAAAAAAATCCTAGAATTGATACACAGTCACAAAAGACCCCATATAGCCAAAGCAACCCTGAGCACAAAGAGCAATGCTTGAGGGATTACCATACCAGACCTCAAACTATATTACAGAACTATAGTCATAAAAAAGCATGGTTTTAGCACAAAAACAGACACATAGAACAATAGAAATAACTGAAGCCTCAAACATGAGTACCTGGAATTTCAGCCGCCTGATATTTGACAAAGGTGCCAAGAACATACACTGGAGGAAAGACAGCATCTTTAACAAATGGTGCTGGAAAAACTGGATCTCCATCTATAGAAGAATGAAATCAGAACTTTACCTATCACCCTGCACAAAAACCAACTCCAAATGGATCAAAGGTCTCAATATGAAATCTGAAACTCTAAAACTGTTAGAAGAAAACAAAGGCAGTACTCTATATAAGATATACATATTCAAAAGAACTTTCTAAATCAATTGCTTAGGAATTAAAGTAAAAAAATCAACAAGTGGGAGGGACTTCATCAAACTAAAAAGCTCTGCACAGCAAAAGAAACAATCGAGGGACCCAACGCTGTCACATTCCTAGATTAATGTAACTTCTTACTAAGTACAAAATAGGTATCCTTATATTTACAGGCAAGTATCCCAGTCACCACTCATCAAAGATGCTGCTCCAGAGACTATTACAGAGCACCACAACTGGTCACACACAGACATTGTCTGTGAACTGCCCAAGCCTAAGCAACACATCTACAATGCAACCTCTGCACCTAAGTCTCATGCAACATAGAACAAAGGGGAAGAGGACACTAATGAACCTCTCATTTCTCATAAATGAAGCTCCCTCATGTAACAGAGGTCACAAATGGCCAAAGCATGGAGATTAGAAATCTGCAGAGTGTGGCTCCTTGGACAGGACTCCTTATATTAAACTTCATTCACCCAAGGCTCAGGGACCATTATGAAAGAAAAGGCAGTGTGTGTGTATGTGGTGGTGGTGGTGAATTGCAAAAGCCAGGTGTGGTTCATCCCATTTATTTCCACGATGGGCCAGGCCATGCAGGAAGCAAGTGTGTGAGAAGCTCAACACACAGACACATGGTAGGGTATGAATCCAAATACAGACAGAGACTTTATTCAAAATGAATGGATGTTATAAGCTGCATGGGCTCATCTCCCAGGGTCCAATCCCAGACCTTTGCTTCATCACATCCCAATCTGCAGCCAGGGAGGTCCCATGACACTCACTTGTGCCTCTGGGAGGCGCTGGCTAGAAATGCTAACCCATACGTACCTAAGCTCAAAGTGGATTTGCCTACAGCCGGGGAAGAGGTGTATGACCATATGGAAATAGAATCCTATGACGTCCTGGGACCCTGCTCATATAAACCTACAGCAATGGTGTCAGCATGCACAAGACCCATACAAACTCAAGCAGACAAAAATCCAGTATGAAACTGAGGAAATGGGCAGCAGGTCCTAATCTTAGCAAAAGAAATATTGGCAGCTGTTTATTGTTATCTGAGAAGAGCTGATCTTCTTAACGCAAGGGATTCTGGATAGGCTGACTAGACCTCAGTGGATAAACTTGTACTGAGCAACATCTGGGGACACTAACTTGACACAATAGGCCTTAAGAAAATGACAGAACGTATGAATTCCAGTGAGGGGCTAGGGAAGGTGCCAGTGGGGAAGGAGGATAAAAGTGATTAAGGTTGATTGAGACGTTCTGTATGGAATACACAAAAGTTTAATAAAAATTATATGTATAAACAATCAAGGAATGGAAGAGAAAACCCACAGAGTGGGAGAAAATCTTCACCAGTAATACATTGACAGAGGATTAATATCCAGAATATATAAAGAACTCAAAAAACAAAGAATCAAGAAAACTGTTCCACTGGCCTGGAACTCGATCTGTTGACCAGGCTGGACTTGAACTCACAGATATCCACCTGCCTCTGCCTCCCAAGTGCTGGGATTAAAGGTGTGCACCACCACGCTTGGCCTAGAAACTTTTATACTAAGTGAAGTAACACAGACTCAGAAAAGCAATGTATGTTCTCCCTCATTTGTAGATCTTAGCACCAAATTCTTTTTTTAATTTATTTTTTATGTGTATGAATGTACTGTCTGCATGTAGGTCTGTGCACCTGTGTCATGTAATGCCGCAGAGGTCAGAAGAGGGTGTCGGATTCCCCTGGAACTGGAGTTAAAGGAGGTTCTCAGCAGCCATTTGGGTGCTGGGGATTGAACCCTGGTCCTATCTGGCCCTAGCACCAAATTCTTTTTTTTTTTTAATGTTTTAATTTTATTTATTTTTTATGTGTATGAATGTACTGTCTGCATGTAGATTTGTGCACCCATGTCGTGCAATGCCGCAGAGGTCAGAAGAGGGTCTCGGTTTCCCCTGGAACTGGAGTTCTCCTAGAATTGGAGTTACAGACGGTTCTTAGCCGCCATGTGGGTGCTGGGGATCGAACCCGGGTCCTCTGCAAGAGCAGTCGGTGCTCTTAACCGCTAGGCTATCTCTCCAGCCCCCTAGCACCAAATTCTTATATGGCGTATATATATTTTCTTTTCAAGACAGGGTCTCCCTGTAGCCCCAGGTGTTCTGGAACTCACTCTGTAGACCAGGCTGGCCTTGAACTCACAGAGATCCACCTGCCTCTGCCTCCCAAGTGCTAGGATTAAAGGGGTGTGCCACCACACCGCCCGGCAGTGAGTATATATTCTTATGTAATTGCAGGAGCCAAGAAAATGGAAAGAAACCACGGAGGCAAAGGGAATGAAGGAGCCTAAAAGAGGGATAATAGGAGACTGGCGTTACCAAGAGAGCCATGAATAAAATGGGGGTATTTAACTGGGATGGGAAGAGGGGGCTTATACAAGGAATCTTGGGGGTAAAGGTGAAAAAGGAGCTCAAGAGAGAGGGGATAATAGAAGACAGGTATTAGCAAGAGGGAAATGGGGGTGCTTTAAGTAGAGAGGGAGGAGGGAGGGTTAGACAGGGAGAGAGGAGAAATAAATAATGCTTAGATGGTGTGAAAACCAGAGGGAAATGTATTAGTTCAAAAGCCTTCTGAAAATACACATACAATATCTGAACATGAGCACATGTGTACAGCTGAAAGCTATATAACTACAAACACAGTGCAGACAGAAGAAACCTCCCTTTGAGTTGTTGGCCAGCATAGTTCAAGAAACTCCCCAAATTACACAGGCTATTTCCACAGACCTTGAATATCTCCCAGAACTGAAGGTAAGCCTACTGCTGAAGAAAGGACATACTTCAGACACAGGACTTGGAGAAATGGAGCTGGAACCGACCTGGAAGCCTCCTCCCTGACTAGCTCTTTTTTTGGTCTTTTTGAGACAGGGTTTCCCTTTAGTTCCAGCTGGCCTGGAGCTCGCTATGTAGACCAGGCTGGCCTTGAACTCACAGAGCTCTGCCTGCCTCTGCCTCTGCCTCCTGAGTTCTGGGACGTGCACCACCACACCCAGCCTAAGATGGTTCTCAGCTGCCTTGTGGGTGCTGGGAATCAAACCTGGGTCCTCTGCAAGAGCAGTCAGTGCTCTCAACAGCTGAGCCATCGCTCCAGCCCCTCTGACTAGCTCTTACCATTTTGGAGGACACTATGCAAGCTGCTAAGGGAGAAACTCAATCAATTGTCCAACCCCTGCTTTAAAGCCTAATAACCACAAAAATGACTGGCACAGCAAACTATATTGGTGCTTTTATCTTGGGGGTAATCAACAGCTACCTAATTGGACTTAAATCCTGCTCAATGGGAGAGACAGAACTCAGGTGTGGCACTGTAAACATAGCCAAATACACATGGCTGGAGAGATCACAGATTTTAGGCAAAACCCTAAATCTGTCACATCACTAGACAAAATGCTAAATATGGATCCTTATATCTACAGAGAAGTATGCTAATCGCCACTCATCAAAGAAGCTTCTTTTGCAACAGGCGAAGACTATTACAAAGTTCCACAATTGGTCACACACTGAGAATAAGTGTCTGTGAAATGCCCAACTCTGGGTGACACATCTGCAATGGAACCCCTATACCTAAGGTTCACGGAACACCGTGGAACAAGGTGTAGAGAGAATACTAAGGCATCTCTCAACTCTCATCAGTGAAGCCTCCTCATGCAACAGAGTGTGATGAACACAAAGGGCCACAACTTGCCAAAGTGTAGAGAATAAGAGACTGCAGAATGTGGGTCCCTGGGTAGGACTCCTGTACTAAACATCACTCACCAACAGTTCAGGGGCCACTGTGGAAGAAAGGGGCAGAAAGATTGAACGAGCCAGGGGAGGAGGTACCAGAGTCTCCCAGGCTCCTGGGACCTCGCTCATATGAACTTGCAGCAATGGTGACAGCATGCACAAGCCCCATGCAGACTCACTCAGACAAAGCCAGCACAGAACAGAGGAAATGGGCAGGAGGCTACGACTTTGGCGATGAACAATTGGCAATTGATCACTCCTGGGTGAGAGAGTTGATCTTGTTTAAGGGAAGGACACTAGATAGGCTGAACAGGCTCCAGTGCATGAACTCACATCAAGGGACATCCGGGTGCCCAGGCCTTGATATGTATGACAAAATGCATGAAGTCCTCTGGGTGGGCTATGGGGGTTACAGATAGGTAAGGGAGGCTAAATATGATTAAGATATATGAAATTCACAAAAAATTCAAGGAAAATATAATTTAAAAAGTGCGGGGGTCGTAGAGAGGTGGTTGGCAAAGACCACCCTCTCCAGCTTCCTCGCCGCCAAAAATCTTCACTGTCGGCCCGCGACGGAGTGGGGCTGGGGAGAGTAAGTGCGCTGCCGAACCGAAAGCAACCATGGCAGGGAGTCGAGTCAGAGTGTTACAGCTCAAAACTCACTTTATTGCAGGCTCACAGAGGTTTATAAGCCGTGCTGGCTTCCCCACTTGGGCATGTGTCTCTTCCCAACTGGTCCTTTTAGGAGGCTTAATTTACAAGTTCCTAATTAATCCAATCCCTTCCCTTCCTAGCATAGTCCCTAATTATCATGTTAGTACACGGAAGCTAGCCTTCCTTGCTCGGATGGGCGGGGGTGAATTCACAAAACTCCAGCACAGGCTTCCCCTCGTCCTTCAGGCCCATCTTCTCAGCCATTCCATGCCGTCATTTCCCCCTTTTTGTTTTATTTGGCATAGCTCCTGTCTTAGGTTGGTGCTTTTACTGGGCTCAGCTCTTACCCGTCTTTGAGTAGATAGCAGCTTTGGCTATCCCCCTGTCTTAGGTTGGCCGACCCAAAAAAGCCCTTACCCGTCTTTGGAGTCTGATGCTGCCTTTTGTAGGTATTGACGAGGGGGATGGGCTCATACTTTGCCCGTAAGGCCGTTAATTGGACTTCTTCTGCCTGTTTTCTAGCGAACCTTATAACCCAGTTGAGCAAGCAATGGCCTACCGTGAACAAAAGCAAAAGAATAATAAGAGATCTTTCTTCTTTTAAGGCTGTTCCTAAGGTTGTCTAGATTCTTTGCAATTACACCGGAGTGGTCTGTGTAAAAGCAGCATTATTCCCCTAAAGCCTGGCATATCCCTCCCTGTTCTAGTGCAAGGAGATCAAGCCCCCTTCTATTCTGAAGGACCATCTCTGCTAAAGAATCCAATGATGCCTTCATGTGTCTCAGAGTTATTTCTACCTTTTCTATCTGTCTGAGAGCTGTTCCTCCAGTAGCTGCACCTGCGATTCCCACTCCTATTATGCCCGCCAGGGCAAGGGCGGTTCTCTCTTTTATGTCTAGGAACTGAAAGGCCTCCTGCTGGGTGGTATAATGCACAAGAGTCTTTACAGCTTCTAGGTTGACACAAGGGATTAGTCCCGGGGCATACATAACATTCCCACTTTTTAGCATTTAGTCTATCCACCTCCCTTCGGCACTGTTCCCATTGTCCATTGAAGTAACCGTCTGCTAACGAGCAGAAATCGGTTTGGCCTTGACATTTCCAGTAGCGACGTTCATCACTGACCAGATGATGGTGCGAGGCCTGTGTGACTCGTCTGATGACTCAGTCTTCCCATGGGGCCATAGGGGTAGAATTCCGATGGCCAGGAGCATCAGATTTATTTCTGTAAGAACAAGGGGGTTTACCTTAAGGAGTTCATCCTTAGGTTGGGGGTTAAGAAGTTTCCGGGAGGTCATATTTGATGTTCCTTGCCGGGACCCAGATAGGTGTATTCGAGTCTATTGGCATAATACAGCCGAATCCTCGGCCTGTAGTTATAAGCGGGTCCGGGCCTCGCCATTGCTGGGTTAGAGGATCTCTCCACCGGACCTGTATTGCTGGTGTCTGGGGTAACTGTCCCCAGTGTTTTTGAAATCTATTGTAATGTACATTTTTGGAAAAATTTAAAATATTTATGTTTAATAATGCCCCTGCCAGCTGCAGGTGAGGACTGAGGTACCAGTCCTCTCCCCCTTTTTGTTTTTGTATTTGTTGAAAAATCCACAACGTAAGGTCTTTTCTTTTATCGAATCTCTGTAGCTTGGCAGAAAATAGGGCCCTAGAGAATTGATCAAAGATTTGTAAATGTTGCTCTGAGAGCTCAACCTCCCCTCCACAGGGCCCCCCTTTCTCAAGGAGGGAAAAGAGGGGGAGGAGGGTCTCAGTAGAGACTCCAACCCAGGGCCTGAGCCAATTTATCTCCCCCAACACCTTTTGTAATTGGGTGATTTCAAGGTTATACCCTTTCTACCTGAAAACATCCACAACTCCTCCCAGTGCAGGGACAGCAAGCCCCAGCCCCTCAAACACACATTCATCTTGCCCACATTTTTCTTACTGGTTCCAATATGCTTGAATTATCAGCTGGCCTGGAGCTCGCTCTGTAGACCAGGCTGACCTTGAGCTCACAAAGGATTGCCTGCCTCTGCCTCCCCAGTACTGGGATTAAAGGTGTGTGCCACCACACCCGGTCCCAAGGGGCAACAAAACTGCCCCACCCAAAACAAAAGCTAGATAATTCCAAAGCAAGCAAGTTACATTTTGAAAGCAAACACAAACCAAAATGGGATCTTTAAACAGTCAGCTCTGAGGCTGATTTCTATAAACAACTATCACCTGTTGTGAGAAACTCAGAGACAATAAATTTAGATGTTGCATCTTTGTTTTAGATGTTGAAAGAGTGTAACCAGTGTAGATTCATTATTCCAAATTTTTTGATAGATAATCCATAACTTTTGTTGAAATCGAACCATGTTTTGGCTGTTTAATATAAATTTGCGTCTTAAGATGGAAGGGCCAGTTCCAACTTAGAGGCAATGTTCTTATATTATCATGTCTGTTAACATAATATACTTAGAACATAAAAGTACACTCATCCATACACACATGTGCATGCACATACATACATACACACATACATACATAAGAAAGATTTGTTAGGTTGACCTGTAAGAGAAGAAAGCCATATCGTTTGATGTCCAATGAAAAACATGAAATTTTTATAATCTGTTATAGGGTTATTTTTACATAATTAGAATAAATGTCCTAGTAACCCATAAAACAGCTGAGATCCATATGCCACCTTTTAGGCCCATTTGCAACACTTGCCTTTAATGAACTATACCTAAAGTTTACTATTTTTCCCTATCCTGTCCCTTTGGTCAATTACTCCTAAGCTGTCCCTCTGCTAAGCCTAACTGACCCTATATTATTTACAAATCTAAAGATTGAGGATTCCCAAAAGTAGACAGGCCAAAGTTGTTTGTAGTCTTGAAATGATCCATCTTGTCTTGCTATTAAGGACTTTGGAAGAATAATAATTATTCATAACCACAACAATTATAACCATTATTAATTATTATTAATTATCACAACAGTAATTATAAACAATAATGGTCAAAAATAGCAGCCAACAATGAACAATTTACTATTAGACTGAATTTTTATCAATTATTATCAATAATTATATTTAATAACAATAACTATAACTATTAATAACAATTACTACTAATAATTAACAACAATCTATCATTAAACTGAATAGTATGCATACTATAAACCCAATTAAAAATTGTTAACACTAAGGGGTATAAAGCAAACATTTTCTATGTTATAGTTAGCTAAATAGATTTAAACCTGTAGGACTATAATGAATTGAAAGCAGGAACTCACATTCACTCACACATACACACAGCTTGAAGATGGGCCTAAAGAAGTGTAAAACAGTCTTATTCAAAGAATTTCTTATTTAAATTAAACCAAAATATCAATTTACGTTATTAAAGAGACTTTTACCAACGTTTCTTAAAAAAAGACAATTTATCGGACCAAGTTTGTTTTGTTAGAACTTCAAGGCCTGTAAATTCTTCTAGACTTTGAGTTAAACATGCTGAGATGGATTCGAATCACTTAATTGATACAACTTGGTAGGGTGGAGGTCCACAGTCTGTCTCCGGAGGATTGGAATCAAGGCTGCACTTTTAAAACACAATGAACACTGCCCCGGGCTAGGCTTTTGCCTTAGAAGGCCAGCCCTTCCCCCACCAGCCATCCACTGTTTCCAGAGCAGGAGAGGGGCACAGAACAAACATTGGATCTACAAACAGCTACATGACCACCACCAAGCCTAGAATTTACAAGCTCAATTTGCAGCTCTCTGGCCTCCTGCCTCAAAGCCGAGTAGGGGGAAGGGATGGGGCCCGTGGAGTCTGGACACTCAGGGGTGTCCAAGGCCGTATTCTCCTCCCTGAGACCAGGGGATCTCTCAACCTCTTCCGAAGCTGAAATTCCACCCCCAGGAGGTGGAAGGGAGTCAGGGTGAAAAGTGGCTTTAAGCGCCACAATCATGGGGTAAAAGCCCAAAGGGGATTCTGCTCTGAGAATCCTTTCTCTTTCTCTTGCCAGCTTTTCTATTCGCCCCCAAACTTCCCAGGAGAAAAGGTTGGCCCCTCTTACCCAGGGGGCCAGAAAGAGGACGTGGTCCCAGGCAGGCTCCGCGACAGCATTGGTCAGTTCTAATCCCCTAGATTTTAACATCAATCTCAGCGCTTTAAGCGCTGGGTCCTCATTTTTTCCTGTTGCGTTTCCCAGCACGGGGACTCACTTACCCGAAAGACCAATTGGCCCCAGCCATATTGCTAGCCATTAGGGTCTCAGGGGGGTCTTCTAGCCCCACGTTGGTGCGCCAGATGTGGGGGTCGTAGAGAGGTGGTTGGCAAAGACCACCCTCTCCAGCTTCCTCGCCGCCGAAAATCTTCACTCTGTCGGCCCGCGACGGAGTGGGGCTGGGGAGAGTAAGTGCGCTGCCGAACCGAAAGCAACCACGGCAGGGAGTCGAGTCAGAGTGTTACAGCTCAAAACTCACTTTATTGCAGGCTCACAGAGGTTTATAAGCCGTGCTGGCTTCCCCACTTGGGCATGTGTCTCTTCCCAACTGGTCCTTTTAGGAGGCTTAATTTACAAGTTCCTAATTAATCCAATCCCTTCCCTTCCTAGCATAGTCCCTAATTATCATGTTAGTACACGGAAGCTAGCCTTCCTTGCTCAGATGGGCGGGGGTGAGTTCGCGAAACTCCAGCACAGGCTTCCCCTCGTCCTTCAGGCCCATCTTCTTGGTCATTCCATGCCGTCAAAAAAGTAAAAAAGAAATCCTCATAGGCATGCTAACACGTGATCACTTATCTCTGGGGACAGGACAGGGAAGGAACAGATGATGTTTACTACTAATTCTGTTTCCTGTAAGAGGCAGAGAGTGTGTGGGCAAAGTGGCACACACAGGTAACCACAGCACTGGGGAGGCTGACACAGGAGACTCTCCTAGAAGCACATTGGCTAGACAGCCTGATATAAGAAGCACAAAAGAAAGACCCTCCCTCAACAAGGTGGAAGGGCTCAACTGACTTCTAAAAGTTGTTCTCTAACCTTCACACATGTGCTGTGTCATATACGGCCCCCCAATAAATACGTAAAAATTTAAAACAGAAGTGTAAGACAGTGAGCTAAAGCACACCAGAACATGTCAATGGCTACTCCACCTCTACTATATTAATTTCTGTTTGTTTAGAAATGCATCACAATCCAACACTGAAATAGTAAAAGAAGCAACACGAGCCCATGCTGACCCCCGAGAGGCCACTGAGCCAACCTCTTGGCTCCCTCCAGACTGTGATGCTGTTTAGGGAGGAACCTGTGCTTCCATGACCCAAGTCTCCTCCATCTTCAGTAAACACCTGTTCCCTTCATGCCGCGAGCACATCCTGAGGTCATCCAACCAGCTCGGCCCAGCATTGCATGTGCCATCACCATCACAATAGGCATTCTCAGTGCAGCTCACCTGCAGTCTAGTGCCAACCCCAACCCTATGGGATTATGGTTCAGGATCACTGGAGAACGGCTTCTCTCTGCCTCTGAAAGCGATCAAACCTGGAGGTTAAATTCACTGAATAGAAGCCTGGGTTGCATGCCCTTGGGCAAGTTAGGCCAAGCCTCAGTTTTCTCATAATATCTACCTAATTGGGTTTTTTATTTTTTATTTATTTTTTATTTTATTTTATTTTTCCTAATTGGGTTTACATGAAGATTTAAGTTTGCTGTGTGATCGCAGCACAACTGTTCAATGTCCCTTAGTTATTACTAAGTAATTAATACAGTAGCTAATTTTTTTTAAACTAAGTAATATCTTTCTTGCATCATGGATTAAGTCTGAGGCCATGTGTACCTGGCTATGTTTACCGTGCCAGCACTGAGTTCTTTCTCCTGAGCAAGCTTTAAGTTCAATTAGGTAGCTGCTGGTTACCCCCCAAGAAAACGATTTCGACCCTGATTCAAGTCACCAAGGTCAACGTCAATGCTGTTTCAAGAGTGCAGAGATAGTCATATTTGCTTCCTGCCTCCAAGGAACCCACCCAGTTTTCTTTGGAAGGACCTGAAAGTTTGGGATCAAACCTGGGAAGAAAGAGAGGGGAGAAGCTCAGGCGGTTCTTATCCTGTTGTCCTCTGGCCACAAGGACCGAGCCCTGTCCCTTCCTTTGGCTCCTAGTCACCAGGCAGCCAGATTGTTGACAGACTTACCATGTGGGACTATATGCTCCAAGGAATGTTCCAGGAGCATAGCCTGCTGGGGACTGGTGGTTCTGCAACACCAAAGGGCTTCACCATGACTACTAGTGCAGTAAGATCAAACACAGATCCCAGAGAACCTGTCCCCTAAAGGAACGAATTTCAATTACTTTTCAGTTGATGCTTCTTTGTCTTTTAAATTACATTTTTTCTTTTGAGACAAGGTCTCATGTATCTCAGGCTGGCCTTGAGCTCCCTACGCAGTCAAAGATGACTTTGAACATGTGACCTTCCCGCCTCACTTCCTGAGGTTCAGGATTGCAGGCATATGCCACTGCACCAAATACAAGCAGTGCTTTGCGCATGCCAGACAAGCACTCTACCAAGTGAGCAGCTGCCTTATTTGTCATTAATTAATTAATTAATTGGTCTTTTAGACACAGGGTCTCCCTGTAGCCCCAGATGGCCTGGAACTTGCTATGTAGATCAGGCTGGCCTCGAACTCACAGAGATCTGCCTGCCTCTGCCTCCCAAGTGCTGGGGTTAAAGGTGTGTGCCACCATACCTGGCATTTCTTTGTCTTTTAAAACGACACTTCTTAAACTTTTCCATTTACAGCTCTTTTTCACTTGAGAAAATTTTATGCCTGGATATACAGTGTTATGAATATGTATATAAGGCAAACATTTACTGATAATAGCTCAAAAAGAAATTTATTTTAAGTGAGGTATGATAGCATGCACCTGTAATACAGCACTTGGGAGAATGAGCTCAACAGCCTCAACTACATAGTGAGTTTGAAACTAGCCTGGACCACATAAGACCCTATCTCAAGAAAGAAAAGAAAGAAGGAGGAAAAAAGGATTTATTTAAAAAATTCTTTGAGGGGAATGGAGAAAGATGATTCAGTGGTTTAGAGCATTGGCTGTTCTTGTAGAGGATCTGGGTTAGATTCCCAGCACCCACATGGTGGCTAACACCATCCATAATTCCAATTCCAGAGGATCCGACCACCTTTTCTGACCTTCATGGGCACTGCACAACATGGGTACACTTACAATGCAGGCAATGAACTCATACCCATAAAATAAGCATAAATAAAAAATTCTTTGGTAGGGGCTGGAGAGATAGCCTAGCAGTTAAGAGCACTGACTGCTCTTGCAGAGGACCCGGGTTCGATCCCCAGCACCCATATGGTGGCTAAGAACCATCTGTAACTCCAATTCTAGGAGAACTCCAGTTCCAGGGGAATCCAACACTCTCTTCTGACCTCCGCGGCATTGCACAAGATGGGTGCACAAACCTACATGCAGACAGTACATTCATACACACACACAAATAAATAAAATTAAAAAAAAGAATAAAAAAATTCTTTGGTAAGGTCAGGCATGGTGCTATGCACCTTTTATCCCAGCAATCAGGACGTAGGGGCAGATGGATCTTTGAGTTTGAGGCCAACTTGGTATACAAACAGAGTTCGAGGCCAGCCTGGGCTACATAATGAGATCTTATCTCAAAAAAAATTCTTTGGTATTCATATACTTTTACCATTTATTAAAGATAAAAGAAAATTTGTATACTAATGAAATAATGTTTATGTGACATAAAAAATTAAATCTTGGTTGAATTGTCAATGGTGGGATCTAGAGCTTATTTAATGTTTTTCAGAGTTGACACATTTTGGGTCTTATAATCATCATTGTTGAGAAGACGCTCATAAATATATAGTATAAAATGGCAGAAATATCATGAGGCCATTTCAGAAATCATTGGAAATTCTGTTCTAATTCCAAGCCAAAATGCCTTTAATGACTTTTTATGAACCCTATGTCCGCATCTCAAGCAATTATTATAATCAAACATTCTTGGGCTGGCGAGATGGCTCAGTGGGTAAAGGGGCTTGTTGTCTGACCTAAGACCCAAGTTTAATCCCCAGAACCCACACAGTAGAAGAAGAAAATTCCCTCAAGTGATCCTCTGACTGCCACGTGTACAAGCTGGCATGTGTGACAAAAACACACACTAAATAAATGCACATTCTGATACATATAATCAAAAAATCTACCTACTTACTACATGCTGAGGAATGACGGTAGGGAGATATTAAAAGCCCTTGTTTCCTGTTATGAAACCACTGTATTTCTACAAAGGCAGGGATCTCTGTACATACAGCAAAAGCACTGCAATTCATCAGGTAGTCTCAGATCCGAGCTGCAGTGTTTCAGCATTCATTGGCATTGTGTGGTGTGATGGTGCACCAGAGTGTTCTGTGAACACGTCACGTGTTCAGAATTGAGGCTGCAGTGAACTGAATGATGCAGCAGAGTCAAGTGCAAAACGCCTCAGAGTTGTCACATTTGACTTGGAATTAGTTTTTGGCCACTGCTTGTTCGGGAAGCTTTTAGTGTTGCCAATGTTTTGTTTGTTTGTTTTGTTTTATTTTGCATATGACCTGCTGCCTCTCCAACACACACATTTGTCTTGTGTGGGGTCTGAACCTACAGTTTCAGAAGCTGTGTTTCAAACTGCATATATTTGGTTTTTAAGTCTCAAATTCCACTCTCCCACGCTGTGGTCTCTGGAGACACTTTTCCCCCGGTAAGTCGCACAGACTCTCTTGGTGTTTGCGAGGGAAGAATTACTCACAGGAGTCAGTTTTCTACCTGGGCCTCTACTCAGCACTTCTGCTGTGACTAGACCCCCAGAGATCCCCCAAGTCCCTCTCCTCCCATCAGTCTGACAGTCCCATGGTACTCCCTGTGGCCTGCCTGGTAGGACCTGGAGCTAACTTGCCCTCTTCTACATACCTCTGGTTCTGTTTTAACATCTCTGACCTCTGTGTCCCTGCTAGGATGCCAGCTCCCTGGACCACTGCAGCAGGTATGGGCTCCCTGGCCTTTCTGAGCTGGGGCTTGCTTTCCTGCAATGCTCCTGCACTCTGCCAAAGGCATCCTTTCCAAAATGTAAATCTGATGCCAGCTCTCAGCTCAGAATCCTTCAGTGTGAACTCTCTCCCACTGTCTCCAGAATAAGTGTTCTCACTACTTGCCAAGAAAAGCCAGAAATCTGGAGTTTTTACATAAATCTCCCCATTTTTTCTCTTAAAATTATATTTTACCTAATAAAAATTATAAAGAATTAAAAAAAATTTAATTATAATAAGTCTCTAACTCTTGGCAACCAATTCTCTATCAAGAGCTTCTTGCCTAGTTTCCTCTCTAGTCACATGTGCGCGCGCACACACACACACACACACACACACGCAAACATACACACTTTTTTTAGGTTTTCAATAAACTTTATTGCCAATAAACAAACTTTATTAATAATTCCTTATATATTGAAAAGTTCAAATTCAATGGCTAGGGCATGCCAGTATGTATACACATTTTCTTGTTCCCATTCAACTTTCCACAAGGGTTTTGAGAATGTTCAAATCTCAATCACTGTAACAGGGATGTTTCCCTAACCAAGTAAAGCTGCTTTGAAAATACAAACAACAAACAAAAACATTAAAAATGGGAAATGTCAGGGGCTGGAGAGATGGCCTAGCGGTTAAGAGCGCCGACCGCTCTTGCAGAGGACCTGGGTTCGGTCCCCAGCACCCACATGGTGGCCGAGAACCGTCCAAAACTCCAATTCCAGGAGAACTCCAGTTCCAGGGGAATCCGACACCCTCTTCTGACCTCCGCGGCATTGCACGACACGGGTGCACAAACTTGCATGCAGACAGTACATTCATACACATACAGAAATAAATAAAATTAAAAAAAAAGGGGGAAATGTCTTATAAGGCAGATCAAACAAATCACTAACTGGACTTGTCAACTAGGAGGATTTTAATTAAGGCCTCCTCTCAAAGCTTAGAAATAAAAGGAATCTAGAGCTCAAAGGGACTGACTTTGAGGTGAATGGATTACAGTGAACAGGCTAAAGCTTCCTGAAAACTGCCCCTCCTCACAGAGCCTCGGACACATCCGTGTAACTCAATATATTAAGGAGAGACAGATGGTGAATTATAGAACAGAAAAGGGAGACTCAGGAAGGAACTGGTTGGGCACAAGCCAAAACTAGAATAACAAACTTCCTACCTATGCTAAGATTCCCTTCCACCTGCCGGTTGTCTGCTGCTACGTACGTGCCTTCCTTCTAAAACTGGGGCTGGAGAGATAGCCTAGCGGTTAAGAGCACCGACTGCTCTTGCAGAGGACCCGGGTTTGATCCCCAGCACCCACATGGCAGCTAAGAACCGTCTGTAACTCCAATTCCAGGAGAACTCCAGTTCCAGGGGAATCCGAGACCCTCTTCTGACCTCTGCGGCATTGCACAAACCTACATGCAGACAGTACATTCATACACATACAAAATTAAATGAAAATTTAAAAAAATTAAAAAAAAACCTGGCATCCAGGTGTCAGGACTGAGCACTTGACAACAGAAATGCACCGCCCCCCTCCAGGCTTCTACTCACCCAGCTTAATCAATGAAGCAGGGAGTTGAATTTAGTCAACTAATGGTCTAGTAGTGTGGGCTTAGTTGATTCTTTGTGGAAATGTGATAAGTGGGCCCTATTGCCTCCCCAGAGGTTCCTGAAGGGAAACTGCGAATCCAGAGAAAAACTAGGCCAAGGACTTTTTGTTACTAAGAGCTTTCAGATTTTTCTCAGCCAAAGAATCTTCTAGTAAATGAAGTTCAATAGGCAAGGAACTTTTTTCCTTAAACAAAACTTAACTGGGAATAACTCAAGAACAGGACCACTGACCCAGAGATGGCACATAGTTCACATTCCCATGGTGAAGAAGCTGAGGCAGAAGGATGGGAATTTCAAAGCCAGAGCCCATATTCTAGCTACAGAGTGAGCCTTTGTCTCAAATAATGAAAACTAAGTTTTCCTTTCCTAAACTGTTATTGTCTCAAAATATTAATTTCCATAATACAAAAGCTTAAGATATCAAGAAATTATGCTCTATTTACACATATATAGGCAGTGGCTTATTCTTCAGGTCAAGGAATAAAATCAACAACTTTACTTCTCAGATAAGAAAATGTGCTTTCTTGAAATTTCTTAGGGGAAGGTATTTGGCAATAACTAGTGAAAACACTTAAACTAGTTCTCTGAAGCAAATCCTAACTAGTTGTACATTTAGTTCAAAGACAGGCCCAAAAGTTAAGGAGCTTCACATAATTGGCATAGTGTCTGCTCGTGACATTCCTAAGAAATCAAACACCGCATACTGCAGAAGACATCTTCTTTAAAGGACCTGGAATATCTTGAACACAGGAAGATCCGGACTGAACTGCTTTAAAGAGAAACTGGAACAGACACCATGCTTTTCAGTGCTGATGTTTGAGAGTAGGAAGCCCCGTGGACATTGCCGCCAACTTTGTCTCGAAGGCCTAAATCTTCTTCCAACAATATTTCTTTGCTTTGGTTCTGAAAATAGCATGTTGCAATAGCTAAGGCGAATATTTAGGGGACATCTTGATATTGGAAAACTAGCCAAGAGAGGTAGATGGGAAGCCTCTGGAAAAAGCTCTCACACACCTAAGTAATGAACCACTCTTTTATAGGACAGTTTTAAATATAATGCTTTTTAATATTTTCAAATATTAAAAAAATCTCATCAAAAAATGTATCACCTTAAAAGTACTTTGCACAAGTGGAATTTCTTTTTTTTTATTTTTTTTAAATTTTATTTATTTCTGTATGTGTATCAATGTACTGTCTGCATGCAGGTCTGTGCACCCNAGTACATTCATACACATACAGAAATAAATAAAAATAAAAAAAGGGGGAAAATGTCTTCATAAAGGTAGATCAAACAAATCACTAACTGGACTTGTCAACTAGGAGGATTTTAATTAAGGCCTCCTCTCAAAGCTTAGAAATAAAAGGAATCTAGAGCTCAAAGGGACTGACTTTGAGGTGAATGGATTACAGTGAACAGGCTAAAGCTTCCTGAAAACTGCCCCTCCTCACAGAGCCTCGGACACATCCGTGTAACATCAATATATTCGAAGGAGAGAACAGATGGGAAATTTTAGAACAGAAAAGGGAGACTCAGGAAGGAACTGGTTGGGCACAAGCCAAAACTAGAATAACAAACTTCCTACCTATGCTAAGAATTCCCTTCCACCTGCCGGTGTCTGCTGCTACGTACGCGTGCCCTTTCTTAAAACTGGGGCTGGAGAGATAGCCTAGCGGTTAAGACGCCGACTGCTTTGGCAGAGGACCCGGGTTTGATCCCCAGCACCCACATGGCACAAGCTAAGAACGTCGGTACTCCAATTCCAGGGAGCGTTCCAGTTCCAGGGGAACCGAGACCCCCTTCTGAACACTCTGCGGCATTGCACAAACCTACTGCAGAACAGTAAATTCAACACATACAAATTAAATGAAAATTTTTAAAAAAAATTAAAAAAAAACCTGGGCATCCCCAGGTGTCAGGACTGAGCACTTGACAACAGAAATGCACCGCCCCCCTCCAGGCTTCTACTCACCCAGCTTAATCAATGAAGCAGGGAGTTGAATTTAGTCAACTAATGGTCTAGTAGTGTGGGCTTAGTTGATTCTTTGTGGAAATGTGATGAGTGGGCCCTATTGCCTCCCCAGAGGTTCCTGAAGGGAAACTGCGAATCCAGAGAAAAACTAGGCCAAGGACTTTTTGTTACTAAGAGCTTTCAGATTTTTCTCAGCCAAAGAATCTTCTAGTAAATGAAGTTCAATAGGCAAGGAACTTTTTTCCTTAAACAAAACTTAACTGGGAATAACTCAAGAACAGGACCACTGACCCAGAGATGGCACATAGTTCAAACATTCCCATGGTGAAGAAGCGGAGGCAGAAGGATGGGAATTGCAAAGCCAGAGCCCATATTCTAGCTACAGAGTGAGCCTTTGTCTCAAATAATGAAAACTAAGTTTTCCTTTCCTAAACTTGTTATGTCTCAAAATATTAATTTCCAATAATACAAAAGTTACAATCTCAGAAATTCATGCGCTATTTTACACATATATAGGCAGTGGCTTATGCTTCAGGTCAAGAGAATAAAAAATCAACAACTTTCTTCTCAGATAAGAAAAATGGTGCTTTCTTGAAATTTCTTAGGGGAAGTATTTGCAATACTAGTGAAACACAAAAATAAATAGCTAGAAAACAGACACAGTCGGGAAGAAGGAAACTAACAGAAGCCAAAGCGCGACACTTAAGTTGTACACGTTGATAGTTCAAAGACCATTGATAAAGGTCCGCAGAAAAGTGTAAGGAGCATTCACATAATTGGCATAGTGTCTGCCGTGGACATTCCTAAGAAAGTCAAACACCAGCATACTGCAGAAGACATCTTCTTTAAAGGACCTGGAATATCTTGAACACAGGAAGATCCGGACTGAACTGCTTTAAAGAGAAACTGGAACAGACACCATGCTTTTCAGTGCTGATGTTTGAGAGTAGGAAGCCCCGTGGACATTGCCGCCAACTTTGTCTCGAAGGCCTAAATCTTCTTCCAACAATATTTCTTTGCTTTGGTTCTGAAAATAGCATGTTGCAATAGCTAAGGCGAATATTTAGGGGACATCTTGATATTGGAAAACTAGCCAAGAGAGGTAGATGGGAAGCCTCTGGAAAAAGCTCTCACACACCTAAGTAATGAACCACTCTTTTATAGGACAGTTTTAATTTGCTTTTTTAATATTTAAAAAAAAAAAAAAATGCAAATATGGGGCTGGGAGAGGAGCCCGAGCGGTTAAGAGCGCCGACCGCTCTTACAGAGGACGCCGGTTCGATCCCAGCACCCCATGGCGGCTACGAACCGTCTGAAAACTGCCAATTCGCCAGGAGGAACTCCCAGTTCCAGGGGAATCCGATACCCTCGTTCTGATATCCGCGGCGTTGCACGACACACGGTGCACAAACTTTGCATCAGACAGTACATTTCATACACATACAGAATAAATAAAATGTTAATTAATAAAAAAATTTTATAAAAAAAATATTTTCAAATATAAAAAAATCTCATCAAAAAATGTATCACCTTAAAAGTACTTTGCACAAAGTGGAATTTCTTTTTTTTTATTTTTTTTAAATTTTATTATTCTGTATGTGGTATCAATGTACTGTCTGCATGCAGGTCTGTGCACCCGTGTCATGCAATGCGCCGCGGAGGTTCTAGAAGAGGTCTCAGATTCCCTGGAACTGGAGGTTCTCCTGGAATTGGGAGTTTTCAGACGTTCTCGGCCGCCATGAGGGTGCTGGGGGATCGAAACCCGGGTCCTCTGTTAAGAGCGGTCGGCGCTCTTAACCTCTAGCCATCTCTCCAGCCCCCAGTGGAAAATTCATACCTAAGTTTGATACTATTTTATTCATGGCTACTTACAAGACTCACAATAGAACATCCATTTATTGAGCCTTTTCTTTGGTAGTCTAATGGGGCCATGCAGATGAGCTATTTCATACAAACAAGATGGTTCAAGCAAATTCATAGTGATATGAATTGAGGGTTTTTCTTAATGGAGAAGAAACTTAAAAAAGAAATTTCTGTTTTCCCCCATTGTGGTTTAGCATCCTGTTCACAGGTTGATGAGTTTCAGTAGTTAACAGAATCCTGTAAAAATCACAACTGGCTACCCTTTATTTTATGTTTAAAATTTTTTTATTTTATTTTGATGTGTTGAAGTACTGTCTGCATGCCAATGTGTGCACCCGGGTCCGTGCAATGCCGTGGAGGTCAGAAGAGGGTGTCGGAGTCCCCTGGAATGGTAGTTCTCCTGGAATGGAGTTTCAGACTGTTTGCCAGCCACATGTGGGTTGCTGGGGATGAGAACCAGGGTCCGTCTGTAAGAGCGATCGGCGCTCGTTAACGCTAGGGCCATCTCTCCAGCCCCCTGGCTACCCTTTAATAGTCATTGTAAAGGATTACATTTACAGAGTGAGAAGTGGATACAGAGCGAGCATTGCTAAGTCAATCCTGGAAGTACTAACCAGTTCTGTGTACTGATCCACAGCATGTACACCAGCTATCTGTTTAACTTCCATCATTAGCACCAATGAAGATTCAACAAAATTATCTCTAGTCCCATATCTCAAAAAAAATTTTTTTTCTGAAAATCCTCAGTGAAGTTTAACTAGAGTCACAGACCTTAAAAATTCACATTGTGGGGGGTCGCAGGGGAGACGCCATAACGCGCCAGGCCAGGATCGAAAGGTTATTCCTGGACAAACTGTCAGCCCATAAAGGAAACAGCCAGAATGACCAGAAGTCCAAGTCAACAGCTCCAGAGAGAGAGGGACTGTTTTATCCTCTCCCCCTGTGCCCCGTTTTCTAAGCCTAGGGAACAACCTGCGGAAGAGGGCGGTGTGGTAGAATGTAAGGCTGCGATTGGGGTGAATGGGGAAACTACAGCAATGTAGTTTGGACCACTCATTTGATAACTTGAATTGAACAAACAACCGTCACCCCCCACGGGGATGGGTGGGGGCTTGTAGGTGTTTGGGCACAACAGCCTGCGATGTTTTGCCATGAGAAGGGATGCTTGTACTCATGGATTAGCACTGTAGAGCAAAAATGAAAAAAAAAAACTGAGAGAAAGATGCAGGACAGTTTATGGCATAATGCATGATCGGGGGAGTGGGTGGGGGTGGGGGGGGGGAGGGAAATTGGGGAAAGAAATAAGCCTGCAACTGAATTGGAAAAATGTATGAAATGACAGAGCATCAATAAAAACTAATTATAAAAAAAAAATCAAATTGTTTTTCATGTCATACTGAAAATAAATTCACTACTTTTCTGGATACTCTTTACAAAAAATCTGATTAAAATCCCAACATTACTCCCAATGACACAGTAGCACGACCACCCCATGTCAGCTCACATGATAGCCCTGGAGAGGTTTCACATCTATATCACTAAGTACAAAACCCCTCTCTCCCTCATTTTGCACTCCATTTAATTCTAATACTAGTCCTTGGATGTGTAACCATGGTGAAGTATAATTGCAGGGGCTGGAGAGATGGGGACAGCATAAGAGCACCGAACCGCGCTTACAGAGGGACCCGGGTTCGATCCCCAGCACCATCATGGTGGGCGAATACATCTGGAAACTCCCAATTCCCAGGAGAATCCAGTTTCCAGGGGAATCTGAGACCCGCTCTCTGAACCTCCGCGGCGTTGCCACGACCGGGTGCACAGACCTGCATGCAGACAGTACATTCAATACACAACCAGAGGCAGAGGCAGGCGGATCTATTGTGAGTTCAAGGCAGCCTGTCTACAGAGCGAGTGTCCAGGACAGCTGGGGCTTACAGGGAGACCCTGTCCTCAAAAAGACCCCCCCCCAAAAAAAAAAATAATAAAATTTAAAAAAAGAAAGTAAATTGCATCAAAATGAGTTCATGTTTATGATACAAGTATGTATGCGATGATGGAACAACAAAAATTATACATAATGACAGAGATTTCTGATGCAAGACAAGAACAAATGTGAGGATGAGCCAGCTAGGCCAAGTCCCCATGAAAAGGCTCCAATATCTCAAGTTCAAATAACATTGACAAAATAATGAACAATTATCTTAAAAAATTATAAAGCTACTGGCAACTTAGGTAACTGCTAAGTGAAAGTAGAACACAAGGCTCAATCTAATATTTACAACCACAACATACTTGAGTAAAATTAACAGTTGTGCACAAATCAGTGGCTTTTTAACAAAATAGTTCACATACAGAGGAAAAATTGTTTGCGATTCAACATAAGTCAAATCCAACCCATCTTAAAAGATACTCAACAACTAAAACCACAGAATAAATTCGAGATTAGCCAATAGACAAGAGCCATACTACTGGCGCTCACACCAACATGTAGACAAGTCTATTCTTTGATGGGGTCAGGTGACGGTGCAAATGTTACCTCAATGCTAACCTACTGAAATGTGCAAATGAATATAAAACCATCCTTAAGGGCTTCTGCCTGGGAGGCTGGCCTCTTTTTTCCTTAGTTTTCCTGATATACCATAATTATAAATACAGGTACAGTGCACATCGTTATCTTTTCTTCTTTAGTTTAGTGTGTGAGAATATAAAAGAATCAAGAGAGCATAGGTTTAAATTCATTTTTATAAGGAAGACTGCATTTACCTGAAAAAGAAACATGGCATCATACATTCTCCATTCTCTTCTCTCGTTCTCTCTCTTTCTTCAGCCCCCCAAAATGAGGATATTCTAGAATATGGTGTCACTTTGAATGCTAAAGGAAAGGTGATCCCTGTTCACTGTTAAAATATGTAGTGTCAAAGTTCTCTAAGGAAAGGCATCCACTAATTCTTCACTATGGGAGTTCCTGTGAATTTCTAGTCACAGCTATCCTCATACCCATTATTAACTGCTCTTCTACAACACTGCAATAAGCCAACAAACATTTAAATGCACTTCACATCAAAGAGTATGTAAACTTTATTATTTTTTTCCTCTTCAAGCCTTCAGAAAATCAAGGGCTGTTTGTGCAGCCAATCTGGTCGGAACCTCTGAAGGCAAACTGAGTGTTTCCCAGTGTCAAGGACCACCCGTGGCACCGCATACCCATCTAGTAGTGAAGTGTCCCCTCAGCGGCTTCCAGTAAGGCCTAGAGTTTAAGGTTAACATAAAAAAAGTGCCACCTGTGTTTTAGGTTAGTGATAGACTCTGACAAGAGAAAATAAAGTTATTATGTATAATGTTATACTTACAAGCAGCTCCAATCCTGAGCATTTATGGTAATAAATTTTGTATGATAAACATACAAAAATGTATGTACATTTTTCTCCACTTCTTGTAAACAGTTGTTAGCATACTGTTTTATCCCTTTATCACTGAGACATGCAAATCATACAGTATAAATACACAAAAGAAAACTGACACTCATTCAAAGCCAAGCAACAACAAAAAATAGCTACAGTATTCAAATCATAAATAACGAATGCTTGAGGCAGCTTAGATTCCTAGCAGCAGACAGCCATTCATCCTAATGTTCGCAACTGCAGAAATACTGAGTCCTGCACCTTCCATGCGTTTACAGTATTGGTAACACTATTATATGTGGAGATAAAGATTTGTTTACTATCATCTCTTCTTTTCAGAATGAAGACTAAAGCAGCACTAACAAATATGGAAGCAGTGGCACCACTGCTGGGTCAGGAGGGAATTTTCCATTCCAACCATTTTAAATTAAAAAGGAAAGGAAAAGTTGGCCTAACAAATGATTACATGTTCATTCCTTGGGCACTTAGCAGCAGGTCCAGCATGTCAAACGTGTCTTTGTAGTCCATATGCTGGCTGCTTGTACTGTACTCGTGATTGGCCTCAGGACCTTGGGGCTCCACTGGTTTCTTGTCCAGTTTCACAAGGGTGCTGAGATGTCTGTAGCCCACCTGGTATGTGACAGGGGGAGGAGGGCGTAAGGGATGGTTAAGAACAGAGCTGTGAGAGGATATATACTGCTTAACAGAGGAGGAAGAACTAGATGAACTACCTGAACTTTTGGAACTTTTGCTCATTTTGGAGTGGTGGTTGTGGGAGGCAACTGATATGCAGCCTCTTCCTACATACACACATTTTATTTATATACAGATGGCAGCCAATTTTTGAATGTTGGTATAAAAAATTAAAACCTCAGTGGTAAAAAAAAAAACCACACACAAAACCACCCTTTTGCACCTCAAGTTATAAATCATGTGGCTTATGATCCACTTGATGGAAAATTCCCCTGAGTCTGCCTATGCTGGTGGCCTAACACCTCTGCCCTCTCCCCCCAACCCCCCACCCCCCACCCACTGGAGCGCTGAGACCAGCATTCTCAAGCCAGCTGTCATCTCCAGGGCAGCAGTTTCCACCTCTTGCCCTTCACGGAGGCTAGGCAAGCTGCTACATGGCAGAAACCACAGGCACAGGCAGAGCTTGCTGACTCAAATGGAAGCATTGGGTTGGGCTAGGCTGGGCTGGGCTGGGCTGGGCAGGGCTGGGTCGTGCCAGAGGCCCAGCCAGCCATTGCCACTACAACCTGTAAGCCTTCAAGCTTCTTCATGTTGAGAGAAGACTCATTGCTCAGGATTTGGGGAGTTTTCTGAGTGTAATTCTCTTGCTCCTGAATGGCTGGATGTAAATAGGAACATATACACAGCTCACTTTCCTTGCAGATTAGCATGTCCAAGGGCTGTGGGACAGAGTAGTATTTTGCAGTCATGAAAAGGTGAGAAAATTTGTGCAATATTGTCATTGTATGTTTCTCCACTTTATCAAATATTCTTAAAATTTATTTATCTTGTGTGTGCAGGTGCTATGGCATGTGTGTGGAGGTCAGAGGACAACTTGTCAGAGTTGGTTCTCTGCTTCCACCATGTGGATTCTGGTGACTGAACTCAGGTCATCAGGCTTGAGGGCAAGTGCCTTTACCCACTGCCCCCCCCTTCCTCCTTTACCCTCCTCCTCGACCTCCTCCTCGTCCTCCTCGTCCTCGTCCTCCTCGTCCTCGTCCTCCTCCTCCTCCTCCTCCTCCTTCTTCTTCTTTTTTGGTGTTTTTGAGATAAGGTCTCCCTGTAACCCCACCTGGCCTGAACTTGCTCTGTAAACCAGGCTGGCCTTGAATTCACAGAGATCTGCCTGCCTCTGCCTCCCGAGTGCTGGGATTCAAGGCGTGTTCCACCATGCCTGGCCCTCCCCCATCTTCTAAGGAGTGGTTTCCAACTTTGTTTCTGCAGGACGGGTGGTTTGTGTCCATGGAAGGATCACAGGAATGGTCCTGGAGCCACACTGAGCCACTACCCTTTTCCTCCCACTCAAAAGAGCATCCTGGAATAAAAGTGAGTGGAACAGCTTTGTTCTAACATTCACTTTGAATTTCTTCTAACTGTAGTGCAGTATGAATCTTATTTCCAAAACCCAAGTGGGTGAAACTTGTCATTTTCCCTTTTTAAAAGTTTCAAGTTGATTAGGGGCTGGAGAGATGGCTCAGTGGTTAAGAGCACTGACTGCTCTTGCAGAGGACCTGGGTTCAATTCCTAGCACCCACATGGTGGCTAAGAACTGTCTTTAAGCTGGGCATGGTGGCGCACACCTTTAATCCTAGCACTTGGGAGGCAGAGGCAGAGGCAGGCAGATCTCTGTGAGTTCAAGGCCAGCCTCGTCTACAAAGTGAGTTCCAGGTTAGCTAGGGCTACTGTCTCAAAAAAAAAAAAAAAAGAAGTTTCAAGTTGGGGCTGAAGAGATGGCTCAGCAGTGAAAGCACTGACTGCTCTTGCAGAGGACCCAAGTTTGATTCCCAACAGCCACATAGTGGCTCACAACCATCTATAACTCCAGTTCCAGGGATCCAATGCTTTCTTCTGACCTCCTTGAGCACTGCATGACATTGGTGCATTTACACACATGCAGACAATACACTCATATACATAAAATAAAAATAATTTAAAAAAGATTTTAAAAGTTTCAAGTCACCTTGGGTAAGCCCTCATTCTCTAGGTTGGCAGGAAAACTACGTGGTAGTGGCAGGGTAAGGGAGAAAAGCTTACCCTTCCCTAGGGACCCACGGGAATCCAGAAGGTTACTTGGAACCTGAGGAACAGGACAGACTACCTTCCTCCTGGAACCAAAGCCTCTGATGACAGCTGACTGTTCCAGCCTGAATGTCCCTTTAGGAAAGGAGCTTATGGTCCCGTCATTTCCAAGGAGGTCTTGTTGGCTGAAGCCAGAACTCAGGCCGAGTCTCCACCCCTCTCAGAGATACCACAGAGCCTCTCCACAGAAGGCCCCATCCTGGACCCTGCTACAGGATTGTCAGGAAAGACCACCCAGTCTGCAGTGCTTGGGGCCACTCATCTCCAAACCCTCCCCAGGCTCTAGGCCTCCAGAGTCCACCCATGTTCCCCAATTCAGCCTCCTCCACAATTCAGCCTCTAAATGAAATTTCCCTGAAGTAAAGCTTGTGTATACAGAAGAAATATGGGGAAAGAAACAGCTTATGCTAATAGCTTAATATATTATCTTGGGGGCTGGAGAGATGGCCTAGCGGTTAAGAGCACAGACTGCTCTTACGGAGGACCCAGGTTCGATCCCCAGCACCCACATGGCAGCTGAGAACCGTCTTTGACTCCAGTCCCAGGGGAATCTGACACCCTCTTCTGACCTCTGTGGCACTTCATGACACAGGTGCACAAACCTACATGCAGACAGTACATTCATACACATAAAAATAAATAAATATATTATCTTGCCACTCATATTCTGTTAGGATAAATTAGTTGTTGTATTAGTCAGGGTTCTCTAAAGAAACAGAAGTAACAGGACAAATATATAGCTATATACAATTTATTGATTTGCTCATGTGACAGAGTTCAAGGAGTCCAACAGTAGCTGCACCACACTGGAAAGGCCGAGAGAATCCAGGGAACTGCTCAGTCCGCAAGGCTGGATGTCTCAGTAGTCCCAATCTAGTGCTGAAGGCCCGAATGGATTCCAGGAGAGCTGCCGGTCTCAGTACACACTGGGATCCGAAAGATTGACCACAGCAGCAAGACAAACTCTCCAGATGAGAGAGGCAAGCCGCAGGAGAAAAGGGACCAGCTCCTTCTGCCGTGGTCTTTTATACTGCCTGCTGGCAGAAGGTAACGCCCACATTTGGGGTGGGCCATCCGGGTTGAGGTGGTCCAATCCAAACATCCCTTTTCTCTTATTTGTTCCTTAGTCCAGTCAAGTTGACACACAGGATTAACCATCACAGTTGTCCAAAAATTTCAGTATAGCGCAAAAGCCAACACTTGAGCGTCAGAGCTTATGCAGCACTGTCATTGTTCTGGAAAGTAGAGCTAAAAAGGAAAAAGGAGGAGGAGAAGGAGGAGAAGGAGGAGTAGAAGGAGGAGGAGGAGGAATAGAAGAAGGAGGAGGAAGAGGAGGAGGAGGAAGAGGAGGAGGAGGAGGAGGAAGAGGAGGAGGAGGAGAAGGAGGAAGAGGAGGAGGCAGGGGTGGGGCTGGGGGGCTTGCTCCTCCTGTCTCATGTCCTATATTTACTGCTTGTCCTCAAAATTAAAGATAAAATTCTGCCTCCCTGAGGGAGAATGTCTAGCAGAGATTATTAAAATGGTTGTTGTCCAACGCCCCCATTAACTGCAGCAACCCAGTCTAAGAATGAAAATGGAAGCATGGACCTGTTAGGATAATTAGGCCTTGGGAGTCACATGATAACTCCATTAAGCCCACCTCTGTTACTAAAGTTATCTTCTCAGGCCAGGTATAGTGGTACATGCCTTTAATCCAGCACTCGGGAGACAGAGGCAGGAGGATCTCTGTAAGTTCAAGGCCAGCCTGGTCTACATAGTGAGTTCCAGGCCAGCTGGGGCTACAGGGAAACCCTATATCAAAAAGAGAAGCAACTAAAAGTAAAATAAAATAAAATGTTTTCTTCTCTGCTTTCCCAAAGACATCCTTGGCTTTTCATATTTATCTCACTGATGACGGTATCTGAAGGTGTCTATGAGAGATCTGTGTTGGTAATACCATGACTGATTCTAAAAAGATCACTGCAGCCAGGCATGGTGGTGCACACAGTAATCCCAGCACTCAGGAATCAGTGAGGCTAGAGAGATGGCTCAATGAGTGTTGCACTTGGTACACAAGTGTGAGAACCTGAGTTCAAATCTCCAGAATTCCTGTAAATACTGGGGAGGTACTCTACTTTTGTTATTCTATTTCTCCTATGTTGAGATGGGAGGAGTCAGAAGAGTCACTAGGAACTCGCAGGCCAGCTTGCCTGGAGCGTAAAGTGAACAGCAAAGAGACCCTGTCTCAAACAAGGTGGAAGGTGCGGAGCAACGTCTAAGATTCAAGGTTCACCTAAGGTTGTCCTGTGACGTCCACACGCATGCTATGGGACACTGTGCACACATATTCACACACACATGTACAATCGCTGCTCAAGAATATTAATGCTTGGGTGGGCACATGAGGAACCATATGTGCGCTAACACAGCCCTTGGTGACTGGGCTCTGGGCTAGTGGCGCCGCTGTTAGGACGTGACTGGTCATCCTCAGTTCTTATGGAAAGCCAGTGGCCACTGTCCAGGGCAGAACCTTGTCCATCTAAAGGTCCCCATGATGAGAAAATGCTCAATACCACTCACACTGAAGAAAGAAATGTAAGCAAAAACCAGAAGTTGTTTGTAGCTGTCAGGACAGGGCTGAAAAATACTGATACTGCAATGTGTGAACTTGTGAGCAGCAGACTCCAGTCATCGAAGGGAGTGAGGAATGGAGCAGTCTTTTCAGTGGTTAGTCTTCAATGTCTACTTACTCATTTATTAATTTTTTTTGTACATTTTGAGTCTCCTAACATGGTTCAGGCTGGCCTTGAACTCACAGCCAGCCTTAGCCTCCAAAGTGCTGAGATTACTGAAAGGTGTCACCACATATACATTGATTCCAATATTCAAGTGCTCATGCCTTTTCTCCCAGAAGTTGCATTGCAATAAATTTGCTATGCACATACTTACAGATGTACACAAGAAAAGAAAGAAAAGCATAGGAAGATGTTTCCTGCAGACTTGGTTGCAACAACTACTGATTAAATGGTTCTCAACAGGGGCTGAGTGAATTCCTATTTAGTAGGAATTATGTTCCCATTTAGAAGAATGCGGTTGATGTTGCTTATAAAAGAGAGAAAAACCTCTAAGGTTAGTAGTAAATAAAAAAGCAGGGGGCATATAAAATGCTGGCATATAGCTGGGCACAATTACAGAAACCTGTGATCCTACCACTGGGGGCTGAGGCAAGAGGATCACGAACTCAAGGCCAGACTGAGCTACACACTGAGACCCTGCCACCTCCCCCCGCCCCCCCAAATAAAATCCTGACCTTTCTTATTCTGGAAGGAGACACAAAATATTAACATGGTTACTTTTCTAATATGAATATCATCTTTTGACATCAGTGTCTTCCTTAATCACTCTCTACTTTACTTATTGAGGCAAGGTCTTTTGTTGAACCCAGAGCTCATCAATACCTACTAATCTATCTATCCGGCTTGCCCCAGGTATTGTTTCTGCCTCCAGAATGCAGAGCTCACAGGCATCTCCCATCCCTGCCCAGCTTTTATGTGGGTTCTGGAGATCTAAAACCTCAGTCCTCGTGTTTGCATGGTAAGTGCTTTATCTACTGAGTCACCCTGAGCAGTGTGCATACAATCTTTATAAACCATGGGCAGTACTTAGGAAACTGTACATTTTTCTCTTTGGGACCTTTCAGAACAAAAAAGCTGGATATTGCGGTTCTCACTTTAAATCCAACACTTAGGGGGCAGAGATAGGAGGATTGCTGTGACTGGGTCAGTATTCCATAGACAGTGAGTTCCAAGGCAGCCTGACCTACAAAGTGGTGAGACTCTGTCTCAACACCCTCAGCCTCCAAACTCCCCCCACCAAATCTTTTCACAAAACAAGCTTTCTGTATATAAAAGTGGAAAGATGTCTGCCACAGACTGTCTTCCAAAATTCCCACAGTAATATCCCTAGTCTTATGTGTCCTTCTAGAAGCACTCCTCATCAGGAAGCGGAGTTTATACTCTCCCTCCTCCTGAGCCAGGGGGGTGCTTTGTGACAGTCTCGGTGTGGAAGTGAAGCTGTGTCCTATGGGCACATACAAAATGGCCTTGTAGCTCTCAGGAAGCCTGCCCTAGAAACTCAGCCATCAGGATGTGAGAAAACCCAACCTAGACCATGGGTCAGCGGTTCTGAGCATGTTCAGAGCTGCGCAGGCGCCTTAAACATGTAACTCCAGGGTATTTCCATTACCCAAAAGAGACTCTACCATACAACTTCCCCTTCCCTATGCCTAGCAACCTCCTCTCTCTAAAGATTTGCCCATTTTGCAGGGCGTGGTGGCGCGCGCCTTTAATCCTAGCACTTGGGAAGCAGAGGCAGGCGGATCTTTGTGAGTTCAAGGCCAGCCTGGTCTACAGAGTGAGTTCCAGGACAGCTAGGGCTACAGGGAGACCCTGTCTCGAAAAGACCAAAAAAGAAAAAAAAAGAAAAAAAAAAGAAAAAGATTTGCCCATTTTATAGATATTTCATATAAATGGAATACACTATGTGGCCTCTGTGTTTGGCTTCTTGCACGTAGCCTAAAGTCTTCAAGGAAGACTGCTGTGCTCATCAGCTGATGCGCACTGGGTTGTTTCCACTGTGGTTGTTAGTAATACTACTGTCAACATTCATGTGGTAGTGTTTGTAGCTCTTTACACTTCAAGTAATCACTTACGTTTTCTCTTTGCATGTGGTTTATGTGTGGGTGCATCAATCAATGCATGAGCAGAGACCAGAGGGGGTGCTGGGTGACGTCCTCTAGCACTCCCTACCATGCTCCTTTCAGGCAGGGTCTCTCCCTGAACCTGAAGCTTGTATGTTTTGCTGTTGTTGTTTTTGTTGCTTTGTTGTTGTTTTTTTTGTTTGTTTGTTTTTTTGGCTAGGCTACAGGCCAGCTCCCCCCCAAGATTCTCTGGCCTCTGCCCCTTTCAATGGTGGGGTTATAGGCATGTGCTGGCTCACACCCTGTTTGTTAGATGGGTGCTAGGATCTGAATTCTGGTCCTTATGCTAGCACACCAAGGGCTCTTAACTGCTGACCCATTTCTCCAGTCCTGGGTTCAAGTAATGTTATTTATTTGGGGGATTTTTAGAGATCGAGGCCAGCTTGGTCTACAGGAGGAAGTGCCACACTTAGCTGGGGTTACAGAAGACCCTGTCTCAAAAAAATCCCCCAAAATTTGACAGAAAATGAAATTGTTCATTGAAGTAGGCTCTGTAAGAGCAGAAACCTGCACCCTCATGGTTGTTCATATGACCATTCAGTAGACCCACAACAATGCAACAGTGCTATTCCCAACCCAGATCTTTCACTTTTACATAGACTGGCACCAAATCAATCTTGATTAATGAAATATATTTTTCTATCAAACAAAAATAAAAGCCCAAGAGCTGAGCCTGTGAGATGCCACCAAGCCTGATTACCTGAGTTCGATCCCTTGGACCAACATAGTGGAAGGAGGGAGCCAACCCCCACAAGTTGCCTCTGACACACTCGCACCCAAGGTGCTTGAGTGTGGATGTACACACACACACACACAATACATATACACACACGAGTTATCATGTGGTCTTCAAATTTCCCCTTTAGAATAAAAAATGAAAATGTATCATTGTAATTTGACGTAACAGAATTTGGGGGTTTGACTTGGAATTGTGACTACAGAATCTGGTGCTGTTCTAGGATTTACTGTTGTCTTTGCTTAATAAACAGAGGTTAACAGGCAGTAGACAGGTTGTCAAGTTTCAATAGGAATAGGCTTAAAATTCAGCATTACACTGGGCATGTGGTGCATGCCTATGATCCCCAGCACTTGGGAGGCAGAGGCAGGCAGATCTCTGTGAGTTCAAGGCCAGCCTGGTCTACATAGTGAGTTCCAGGACAGCTGGAGCTACAGAGAGACCCTGTCTCAAAAAGACAAAAAAAAAAAAAAATCAGCATTACATGAAAACCCACTTTACATGGGAGTGCTGGTTCCCGTTTAGCCCTCTGCCAGTACGACAGCAGCATCTGAGAACTCAGCTGCACGGGCTTTGTTCCTGGACACCGCCCCCTCAGGATGGCTACTCTTCACTCAGTGTCTGCCCTGGATGTCTCCAGGGAGCTGCCTCATGGTCTGAGTTTGCTATAGGCTTCATGTAAACTTAGCAAGGAGACAATGAGATGTTTCTTTGGGTAGCCTCTGTAGAATCCACTTGTGGAAGAGAAAGCATGTTAATAAGAAGTCTAGATGTTTCTGCCAATGGAAAATTAGAAGTCTGCTTGGTGGTTTCAGTCACTGGTGCCAAGTCTTGGGTCCTGCATAGTCGAATGGACTTTATTCCAGTTGGCTTTCTTGGCCAGTGTTCTGGCACATCATCAGAGGAGAAAATAATTACAAGAAGTGTCTTAGAGGAATGAAGAGCACCGGTAGCTTTCCCAATGGGGATAATCACTGCTCTTCAAACAAATCCATGACTAGACAGTAGCATCGTTTGTCTTCATCAACTATGTGGGTCCACACCTCTCCACACAAGCACACACAGGGAGCTGGAGGTATGTTCAGGGCCCTTCCTTCTCAGGGGACCCTCTGGTTGGTCTTAGTACAGAAGCAGCGACCCAGCTGTGGTTTGCCCTGAGAGGTCTTTCCAAGAGCTTCACTCAACTTTGCAGACTTTTTTTTTTTTTGGTCCTTTTGAGACAGGGTCTTCCTGTAGCCTCAGCTGTCCTGGAACTCCCTATGTAGACCAGGCTGGCCTTGAACTCACTGAGATCCACTTGCCTCTGCCTCCCGAGGGCTGGGATTACAGGCATGTTCTACCATGCCCGGCTGAAGACTTAACACTGCTGTGGATCTAGCATTCCTACTTTTCTAATGATTCTGGTGGGGTAACGAGTGAGAAAAATCTTATTTTAAATTATGTGTACATGATATGTGTTATATGCATGATGTAGCTGGGGCTACAGGGAGATCCTGTCTTGAAAAGACCAAAAAATCCAAAAACAAAAACGAGTAAAGACAGCTCAGCAGAGGCAAGTGTGAGAAGCTGGAAACTAGCCAGCTGTACACAAAAGTGGGATTTCAGAAAGATGTGCCGGGCACTGCTCTGGGTGCTAGGGACAGAGAAGAAACATAGAGAGTTCTAGCATCATGGAGCTTTCTATGACAGATGATAAACAGGGCAAGCAAGCAACATCTGGAGTGTGTTAGGCAGTAACCAGAACTGTGAGTAAAACAAAGCTGAGAGAAGAGTTGGTCAAGACCAGAAAGGAGGGCTGAGTAGGCCTCACTGAGGCAGCGAGTTAAGTGAAGCCCTGAAGGAGAAGAGCGGAGGCCTACCGCGAGGTTGTCTGGGTGATGAACATTGGGGGGCAAGGCTGGCGAATGGAGCCAGCAGGAGTAATGGCCTTGCTGTCCACTGGGATGCCTCAGGCTCCTCCCTGAAGACCAAGAGCAAACTCTAGGATGCCTGTGGCTGCTGAGAATATGACAAAGGAAGGTGAGGGCTGAAACAGGCAAAGAGAAATGTCTGCGCTATCCAAGGAGGCACGAGTGAGGACGTGAGAGGCAGATTCCAGAACTATCTCGAAGGTGGAGCCAAGACACTGCAGCTGTACAGACTGGATGCAGACTGAGAATGAAGTCAGTGTTTTGATCTAAGAGGCTGGGAAGTGAAGCTGCCTTCTCCTTGGTCAGGGAAACTATCTCAGATGAATAAACTGAAATGCACATTAAGATAGGGAGGTAAAGTTAAATAAATAAAATAGTGCGGTAAGGATGGCAGACAGGCCCAACCTCATGCCAACTGAGCAGTTCGGCAGTAGACAGATGACACGGCCATGAGGCTGATAACGATCCTAAGGGAACGGCCAGGCAGAAATGACTGGATCATGAGTGTCCAGGGAGGCAAGGGAGCAAGTGAAGGGGAAGATGCAGGAGGGAGCTCAGTATCTGGGAAGCCAAAAGCAGCAAATGCTTCTCGAAGGAGGGAGGGATGTTTTCCTGTGCTCCATGCATGCACAAACACACAAGGTATGATTAGGTGAATAAAGACAGGTAGGTTTTCAATCATTACACTACATAAGCAGCACTGGTAACTGGATTTTCTTCCCACTGAGCCTACTGGGAGTAGGGCCTCCTGGCAACAGCAGCTGCCTGCTCTGTTGTTTTAATGGCTGTGTAGTATTTCATGTGTGCGTGGACCATACTTAACTTCTCCCCTTTGTTTTCCCCAATTATAAAACTGCAGATTAGGGGCCAGAGGGATGGCTCAATGGTTAAGAGCACTGGCTGCTCTTGCAGAGGACCCACGTTCAATTCTCAGAACCCACATGGTGGCTAACAACCACCTGTAACTCCAGTTCCACAGGATCCGATGCCCTGTGCTGACCTCTGCTGGCCCTGTACAATATGGGTACACACATGCAGGCATTACACATAAAATGGAAATAATAAAATACATTTTAAAATGTTGCCAATTACAAAGGGACGGACATCTTGGGCACTGCCCCTTTCACACTTGTGGTTGTCTTCTAGAGACGAATCCTGAGGACAGGCTTGCTTTAGGCCAGCAGATGCCCATTTTATGTGCTGCTTCTGGACTCCCTCTTGGGAAATTCCACTGATCGAGATGGATTTAACACAGAACAGCTGCTGATC
Organism: Rhizomys pruinosus; assembly: GCA_009823505.1. Classification (NCBI taxonomy): domain Eukaryota; kingdom Metazoa; phylum Chordata; class Mammalia; order Rodentia; family Spalacidae; genus Rhizomys; species Rhizomys pruinosus. Next base: position 49,669 of record VZQC01013830.1, read on the forward strand.
TGGAGGAAGAACAGCCAGGACACATACAGATGGCATTCCAGTGAGGCCCCGCCAAGCACGGGAGGACAAGATGGCTGTGCGTCATCCCGGTAGTAAGGAATCACCAGAGGTTTGAGCTAGGTCAGAAGGGACCAGGACAGGAAGCGATCTGCCAGCTGGAGCTCTCTGCCTGATGTGTTCAGTGGAGACTGGCCTGTTAAAACCACTCATCCATGCAGGATGGGACAGCTTCTGGGCCCACAGGATCTCCAGCTGAGCCATCGAGACTATTACGTCAAGAGCCAGCACAGCAGACTAAGGCAGATGTGCCTTCTGCGCAAGGACTGTAATTAACTCCAAATCTTTCTCCACACTTTATTTCTGCTGGCTGGATTATTTGTCATTTACTGTTAGAACAAGCCTACTACATACCTCAGATGTTTTTCCTTTACCTTAACATTCGGAGCAAAAGCACAACTCCCACACCTGCCTGGGCACATACCAAGTCTGGATGGTGTGGGCATGCCCTGCACACTCAGCAGAGACCTTAAAAATAACACTTGGTGTCAGCTAGGCAACGAGATAACAGCCTCTGCCACCTTCAGGAGCGTCAGGAGACCACACATTTAGCTGTGCGGCCTTGAGAATGAAAAAAATGTTCTAAGTCAGTTTTTGAGTCAGAAGGAAAAACAAAAAATGCTAAGCCATGCCTCAGGTTCTTTCTTTACTGCAAGGTAGGTTTGCAAACCACAACAACCCAGGTCTTAGGCTCCACTGCTAATGCCAAGACCTCAGGACTCAGAGGCCAGTGGCACTCGTGCAGGGGGATCTACGCTTATACGCTGTGGGTTTTTTTTTTTTTGGTCTTTTCGAGACAGGGTCTCCCTGTAGCCCCAGCTGTCCTGGAACAGGCTGGTCTTGAACTCACAAAGATCCACCTGCCTCTGCCTCCCAAGTGCTAGGATTAAAGGCGTGCGCCACCATGCCCGGCTCATACACTGGTTTTTAATGCATCATCAGAGCTGAGTAGAGAAGAAATTGCAGCCAGGAGTTTGAAAAACTTAAGACTGGGTGGTGAGGCCATAGGTTCTTCAGTTCCTGACATGCAGGAACCTTTACTCTGGGACAGTCCTCTACCTAGGGCAGCAAGGAAGCCACAAACACTGTTCCCTCCCTCTACCCCTGAGTGACATCTAGTCCAGTTAGAAAGCCAACAAGGAGGGTTTGCATGTGTTGTAACTGAGGTCAAAGTCATTGTATCTCACAGCAAGTGGAAAGTAGTCAAATCCTATTCTCCCAGTGACCGTATCACAGTTTTGCCTGTGCTAGGAGACTGGGGAAAACAGCTCATTTCTCTAGCTCAGTGGGCCTCTGCTCAGAATGCTGTGTAGTACTGGTCCCTGGTGCTGACAATGTCACTCTGGTCCTCCAGGAGCTCTAGCACCTGCTGTACCACAGCTTTGCTCAGGTCCCGGCGGAGGCTCAGGCGTGCGCAGGCCAAGATGTGTAGCAAGTGGCAGCCCATCTCCGCATCTGTGGGGAAAAGGCAGTTGCTAAATGTGCACATGATCATCAGGCCCTTCTTGTTCCCTCTCCAGACCCCCAGAGCCAGCTGACGGTGTGACAAGATCCCTGGATAACTTCCCCATGGTAAAGTCCGAGATGCAATGGTCTAGATGCATGCAACCTGTTCTCAGGCTGCTTGTGCCGCCACAGTGATGGGACTACCCCTCAATGCTCTGACCTTTAGCCTTCAAGGATTCCTAGTCACTAACTGTGTATCTATGATCTATAGGTGTTAGTACTGGATAAACTGCGTATCTATGACCTATAGGTGCTAGTACTAGATAAACTGCATATCTATGATCTATAGGTGCTAGTACTGGATAAACTTTTTTCTTTGGTATCATTATACATGGAAGTAAACACACTTAATACTGAACCTCTGCCTTCCCAGGCAGAGACCTCCTGAGGGTCACAGCAGAGGTGGGCATTCCTAGAAGTCCTAATTTGATGGTACTTCCCCAGGACAAGGGATTCCTATCTTTAGCCTGTCACATGCCTGCCCACCTGGCTTCCATGGGGGTCGTCTGTGACAGCTGTAGTCTAGTAACCTTTTGCTTTCTTTTTTTTTTTAATTTTATTTATTTTTTTGTATGTGTATGAGTGTACTGTCTGCATGCAGGTCTGGGCACCTGTGTCGTGCAATGCCGCGGAGGTCAGAAGAGGGTGTTGGATTCCCCTGGAACTGGAGTTCTCCTGGAATTGGAGTTACGGCAGTTTTCAGCCGCCATGTGGGTGCTGGGGATAGAACCTGAGTCCTCTGCAAGAGCGGTCGGTGATCTTATCTGCTAGGCTGTCTCTCCAGCCCCCAACCTTTTGCTTTCAACCACAAACTAAGACCATATGGGTATCCGATGATGAAAGCTGAGGGTTGACAATGCCACCCCCAACCCCATTCCTCCGTTTTCACACTAAGGGCTGTGGCTCCCTTCTAGTGTAGCTCCCCATTAGGACATCTTTAAGTCCATTATATAGGCTGTGATTAGCATTCTTTTTTTCTTACCAAGCAGACTAAAATAGACTAGAAAGAAAAATTAGAATGTATTGCATTATATTTTGTCATTTTATTTCATATAAACAGCTTCTAACATAAAATATAACCCTGTGTCAAAGTGGAACCTCATCACTAAAAACAAGTTCTTTTCAAGCTGGCGTAGAGCCTCAGCACTGGCAAGCACCAGCTGTTCTGCGGCCACTGCGAGTGGTTTTTACATGGTAGCAATGGGGCTTGAGGTCTCTGGAAGGTGCTCACAGAGGTGCTGCAGTGTGAGGCAAAACATAGTTGACCCTCATGGACTTCTGCAGCCTTGAGCAAGTTCACAACATCCTAAAGAATCAGTTTTCTGGGCTGGAGAGATGGCCTAGCGGTTAAGAGCGCCGACCGCTCTTGCAGAGGACCCGGGTTCGATCCCCAGCACCCACATGGCGGCGGAGAACCATCTGAAACTCCAGTTCCAGGAGAACTCCAGCTCCAGGGGAATCCAACACCCTCTTCTGACCTCCGCGGCATTGCACGACACGGGTGCACAAACTTGCATGCAGACAGTACATTCATACACATACAGAAATACATAAAAAAAAAATTAAAAAAAAAAAAAAGAATCAGTTTTCTTACTGGTGGGTGGAGGTCAGGAGCCACCTGAGATCTTCCCGAGCTCTAAGGTCCTGGGCTAAAAAAGATTAGATGATGCCCTCTGGTGGCTGAGCCCTTCATTACTCACTCAGTTTGCTGTTCTCCACATTTCTGGGTTTGTTTTTCCAACATTCACTGGGTCAAGGTTTCCTGAACATATACCACATGTGTAGCACTAAACAGGGACGCATATGCCGAGTGTGGCTGGCAGAGAACTGACACAGGAGCACCACACCTGACTGCAAGTCCTGCCTCGGCCACTGGACAAAGTGGCTTCTCAACAGGATCACAGGGTAGGAGACTCGGTAGGTGTACCCTAGGCAAGGAACGACTAAGAATCTATGTCATGTCCATGACCAAAGGGGATACACACATCCACCCTTGCCTAAAGAAGCCGTGGTCCTTCCCGAGAAGCAAAAAATGGTGGGTGAGCTTGATGGCAGAGTGGAAACCAAGTCACGAAGCCAGCACCTGCATGCAGGCACTTGAGCGCTTGCACACACACACACACAGGCACAGACAGACAGACAGACAGACAGACACACACACACACACACACACACTCTAGAATGGAGCTTCCCCTCAACTACTTTTGCACAAACCATGCTTTGCACCTCCACCAGAAACCAAAAATAGTATACAGGCTCTATAATTTCTTTTTTTTTGTGGTTCTGGGAATCTAATCCAGGGCTTCATAAACACAGGTAAGGGCTTTACCACTGAGCTACATCTCTGGCCCCTAAATTATATGTTCTTACATTTAAAATGATTTTGAATATTCATTTATTTTATTTATGTGTGTGTGTGTGTGTGTGTGTGTGTGTGTACACGTGTGCTGCATGTGGAAGTCAGAAAACAATTTGATGGAGTCAGTTCTTGCCTTCTACCATGTGGGTCCCAGGGACCAAACTCAGGCTGTCAGGCAAGCTCCTTTACCTGCTAAGCCACCTTGCCAGCTTAGAGGTCCTAAAGTCCCCAAAAATATTTTAAAAAGAGGGGCTAGAGAGATAGCTCAGAGTTTAAGAACACTGACTGATCTTGCAGAGGACATGGGTTCCATTCTCAGTATGCACATGGTGGGTAAGAACCATTCTTAACTCCAGTTCCAGGGAAATCCAATACTATCTTCTGACCTCTGAGGGATTGCATGACATGGGCGCATTCACATACATGCAGGAAATATACTCATACACATAAACTAAAAATAACAAAATATTTTTTAAAAAATTAAAAAAGAAGGGGAGCTGGAAGCCTCCATGGGGTGCAGGGGTCCAAATATCTCCTGGAGCTGGCCCTGAGTAGTGGTGAGCTTCCCGAGTTGCCCATACCCAGTCCTCTATCCTGAGATCATCTGAAGACCCTCCCACTGCTCTAGGATTAAGATTCCTCTCCCCTTGGGCACAGATCCAGTTATCTCCAGCCTGCCTGAGAGTGCCTGAATCTGGCTCTGCAGTGGTGCACTGGTCTGGTTGTTTCCAGCCTGCCTGAGCGTGCCTGAGCATGCCTGAATCTGGCCTCTGGGTGGTGGTGAGCCTCCCCAAGTGTGCTGATCCAGGGCTGGAGAGATGGCCTAGTGGTTAAGAGTGCTGACTGCTCTTGCAGAGGACCAGGGTTTGATCCCCAGCACCCACACAGCGGCTAAAAACCGTCTTTGACTCCAGTTCCAGGGGAATCCGAGACCCTCTTCTGACCTCCGCTGCACTGCACGACAAGGGTGCACAAACCTGCATGCAGACAGTACATTCATATACATACAAGAATAAAAAAAATAAAAAATAAAAGTGTGCTGATCCTCCCTACCTTGGGATCATCTGAAGCCCCTTCCACTGCTGCAGGGCTGGATCCCCTTGGACTTCAGTAGGGGCCTAGACTTTTGCAAACAGCTCAAGAGTGCTAAATCAAGCCTCCCAAGCTGTGCTGTGCCTGCTGGCTAGTAGGGCCAAGACCGTCGCAGGAGCCTGAGACTATCTGATTGATGCTCGACTTGGGCCTCTGCAGGAGCTCCTGACTAGCTGGTCCCTCAATTCAAAATCAGAAGAGAGAACCTGAAGCCTAGACCAACCAGCCTTTCATTTCCAATAAGAAAACAACCAAGGCATATCAAGAATACAAAGTCAGCCTTCAACTCACTATGTGAAGTTTCATACAGAATCACAAACAACAAAAGAAATCCACATGCCAAAATCACAATGAAAAAAAAATATGAAAGACCTAAATAATATGTCTCCATTAAACACTGCTAGTCCTATAGAAGAGTTCTATAATGAGAACCCCTAGATATAACAAAGCGTACAGAATTTAAAAGAACAATCATAAACATGATCAAAGAATTCATCAAATTTAAAGAACACATAAACAAATCAAAGAACTAAAAGAAGACAGGGGTAAACTTCTGACTAAATTCACAAAAGAGACAGAAATACAGATTGAAATGAAGAAGAAAGTGAAACACTCAATAAGCCATCTAGAAATGAGGGGAGAGGGCTGGAGAGATGGCCTAGCGGTTAAGAGCGCCGACCGCTCTTGCAGAGGACCCGGGTTCGATCCCTAGCACCCACATGGCGGCCGAGAGCCGTCTGAAACTCCAGTTCCAGGAGAACTCCAGTTCCAGGGGAATCCGAGACCCTCTTCTGATCTCCGCGGCATTGCATGACACGGGTGCACAAACCTGCATGCAGACAGTACATTGATATACATACCAAAATAAAATAAAAAAAAAAATTTAAAAAAAAAAGAAATGAGGGGAGAAAGCCTCGGCAATAGAAAGTAGGAAACAGAATATCAAGACTGAATGATAAAGTTGAAGAATTGGACTGCTCAAGTAAAGATTAGGAAAAAAATTTAAAAACACAGGAATGAAAAGATATCATAGGCATAGAAGAAGAATCTCAGGATAATGGTATTGACCAGATCTTCAATAGGATTGTAGAAGAAAACTTCTCAAAATTAAGGAAAGACATGCCCATATAAAAATAAGAAACACATAGAACACCAAATAGAACCAGAAAAGAAACTCCCCATGCTGTATCACAGTAAAAGCACTAAATTCACAACAAAGAAAGAATAGTGAAAGCTGAAAAAGAAAAACAAGTCACATATAAAAGAAAACCCATCAGAAATATAGCTGACTTTTCAATACAAATTATGAAAGCCAGAAGAGCCCGAACCAAAGTATTCCCAGTTCTAAATGACCACAGATGCCAATCCAGAATATTTTACCCAGCAAAAATGTCTATCCAGTTGGAGAAAGAAAATTCTTCCATGACATGAATAGGCTGAAAGAATTCATGTCCAGAAAACCAGGCCTTCAGAGAATACTTGATGTAATACAAAGAGCGGAAGAAAGGAACGACTATACCCAAGCAGCAACAGAAAGATATGAAATGAAGGTATAACTGTGCAAACACAAAGTTAGATCAAGAATGCAAACAGCAACTAAAATGATGGGAACCAACACACATCTCTCAATAATGACTTTAAATATCAATGGACTGAACTCCCCAGTTAAAAGACACAGGCTAATGGGACGGATTAAGAAACAAAATTAAAAAACAACAACAAAAAAAAAACAAACAAAAACTACAGGGAGAATGTCTGGAAAATACAAATAAATAAATAAATAAGTCAACTAAGTCTCAGGGGACTATGCATGGGGGCATCTCTTGAAATGTCTTGCAAATATGAGTCACCAGTCTTCCTGTGCAGGGAGGTCTTGGAGATCCACTAATGGGACTTCAGCCAGTGTCCAGTCTATAAAGAGGAAAGTCTGCTCATGCTTCAAAAAGGGAAGCCTGATCTAGCAGGACCTGACTTTGTCCATGAATGGATGGAACTGGGAAATGAAAAGCCAAAAGGAGCCAGGCACCCCCCCCTCAAACAAAACAAAACAAAACAAAAAAACCCTAAGGACCAGATCCTCAAATGACCTTGAGAAAACAAAAACTTTGGTTAATTTGAGTTAACAGTGTGGCCTTAAGCATCCAAAAGGAAAGTATAACCAGAAATAAATAATTAGTAAGGCCTGAGAAATTATACTTCAGGTATAAAACTTGAGATCTTAGTAAAAAGTCAAAAAGTTAAAAAAAAAAAAAAACAAGAGCGCAGTTGTTTTATCTGTCTTATTGGCAAGTGCAGCTACCTTGTGGCTGCCACTGCTTTTGCCATCCTTCAAAGACATGAGAAACACAGCTTTTCAACCTTCCAATATGGACTGAAGACTCATATCTCTCCAAGAATCCTCCAAACCTTCAGTGCCAGATGGGGACTGCTGAAACATCCAACTTGTGGACTGAGCAACTACTGGGGTTTCAGCCTCTTCAGAGTATTGATTGCCATTGTTGGACTACCCAGGCTGTATCACAGAGCCCAGTACAGGAGGATCAAGACAGGACATGTTGCTTACTGGACCTCATTTGGTGACCATGGGAAGGGAAAGCCCCAGTGTGGAATAGGAGCCTTCAAACATGAAATCTTTTGAGAGAGAGAGAGAGAGAGAGAGAGAGAGAGAGAGAGAGAGAGAGAGAAGAAAAAAAGAAAGAAAGAAAGAAAGAAAGAAAGAAAGAAAGAAAGAAAGAAGAAAGAAATCATAAGCTGAAGATGCTAAAAGATATATGTGGCATGCATATATGCATATTTTGGAGTGATGCAGATTAGAAGGAAAAACAACAACAACAAAAGACTGGGTCAAAGAACTGACTGAAGTGGTGAACTTCTGCTCAAAACAGTAAATGTCTGCATCGAAAAATTTAAAAGAGACTGAGAAAATAAAGATGAAAAACATGTTTGGCAGAATGCATGAGCACTGGTGGGGAACTCACAGAGATCCGCCTGCCTCTGCCTCCCAAGTGCTAGGATTAAAGGCATACACCACCAAGCCTGGCTTAAAGACAGTTCTTAGCTGCCATGTGGGTGCTGGGAATCAAACCCAGGTCCTCTGCAAGAGTAGTTGGTGCTCTTAACCACTGAGCCATCTCTCTAGCCCCACAGGTACTACTATCTTAAGGTGAAAGGGTGGAAAAAATATTCCAAGCAAATGGCACTAAGGAGCAAGCAGGAGTTGCAATTCTAATATCAGACAAAACAGACTTCAAACTAAAACTAATCAGAAGAGATAAAGAGGGTCACACTTCATTTTTATCAAAGGAATAATTAACCAAGAAGATATTACAATCATGACTATATACACACCAAACTCTGGTGCATCCAACTTCATAAACACAATACTATACAGCATTAAGACACAGATTAATCTCAACACACTTGAAGTTGGGGACTTGGATACCCCTCTGTCTCCATTAGACAGTCAATCAGACAAAGAATGAACAGAGAGATATCCAAATTAAACAATACCATATATCAAATGGACTTAACAGACATCCACGGAATATTCCACCCAAGCACCGAAAAATATATTTCTATTTAGTTCCCCATGGAACTTTCTCCAAAATCGACCACACACTGGGGCACAAAAGAAACCTCAACAAATACCAAAAAACTGAAATAATTCCATGTATTCTCTCAGACCACAATACAATAAAACTTAACATCAATATCAGAAGAAGCCCTAGTAACTACATGAACTCACGGAGATTAAATGATGCACTCCTGAATAATGAATGGTTTAAAGGAGAAATTAAGAAAGAAATAAAGAAAGAAATAAAAATATTCCCAGAATTAAATGAAAATAAAACACAACACAATACAATACAACAAAACCTCTGGAACAATTTAAAAGCAGTCTTAAGACAGAAATTTATAGCTCTTAGTACCTACACTAAAAAAAAATCAGAAAGAGCACAAATAAATAAATAATTTAACATTACAGCTCAAGACACTTGAAAGACAACAATGAATGAAACCAAAACCCAGCAGATAAGAAGAAATATAAAAAAATAAGAGCAGAAATTAATGAAATATGAACAAAGAAAACAATACAAAGAATCAATGAGTCCAAGAGCTGGTTCTTTGAAAAGATAAACAAGATAGACAGACTCTTATGCCAGTTAATCGAAAGAAAGAAAAGAAACAAAAAGAAAGTGTGAGCAACTGCAAATCAACAAAATTAGAGATGAAAGGGGAAACATCATAACAGACATCAAAAAGATACAGAACATTATAAGGGAATACTTTAAAAACCTGTACTCAAAACCAGGCAAAGATACAACCAAAAGGAGAACTATAGACCTATCTCATTAATGAACACAGATGCAAAAATTCTCAACAAAATACTTGCAAACCGCATACAGACCCACATCAAGAAGATCATCCATCATGACTAAGTTGGATTCACACTAGAGATGCAGGGATGGTTCAACATACGAAGATCAATAACTATAATAAAACACATAAACGGACTGAAAGACAAAAACCACACCATCATCTCAATTAATGCTGAAAAAGCCTTTGACAAAATCCAGCATCCCTTCATGCTTAAAGTCTTAGAAGGAATTGAATTGGAGGGATCATTCCTCAATTTAATCAAAGCCATATACAGGAAACCCACAGCCAACAACATCCTAAATGGAGAAAAGACAGAAGTATTCCCCTTAAAGGTAGGAACTCGGCAAGGCTGCCCCCTGTCACCACTCCTCTTCAATATAGTGCTTGAAACACTTGCTAGAGCAATAAGGCAAGAAAAGGAAATTAAAGGAGTACTAATTAGAAAAGAGGAAGTCAAGCTGTCCCTTTTTGTTTACTTAAGGGATGCTAAAAAACGCCATCAGAAAACTCCTAGAAATGATTAAGAGCTTCAGTAAAGTGGCAGGATACAAAATTAACCTAGAAAAATCAGTAGCCTTTCTTTACACCAACAACAAGCAACTGAAGAAGGAATACAAGGAGACCTTCCCACTCACAATAGCCTCAAAAACAATAAAATACCTAGGAACAAACCTAACCAAAGACACCGAGAATCTCTACAACAAAAATTTTAAAACCCCTGGAGAGGAATATTGGAAGATGACATCAGAAAGAGTGAAAACTTCCCAATGTTTCGTGGATTGGGAAACAATTAAATAGTAAAAATGTCCTTTCTATCCAAACTATCTGCAACAGAGTTTTAAAGCAATCCCTCAATTAAAATCCCCAGAGTTTCTCAACAGGCTTGGAAAAAAAAGTCCCTTAAATTCATTTGGGAAAAACAAAAGACTCTGAAGAGCCAAAAGCAACCATTGAGTAAAGAGACAATTACAGGAGGCATTCGTCTTGTAACCAAGACAATCAAACTATACTACAGGTAATAGTCAAAAACAGCTTGGTACTAAGCAAAAACAGACATGTTGAAAAATGGAACAAAACAATGAAGATCCAAACTTGCACACATAACGGATTTCAGCCACCTCATTTTTGACAAGTGGGGCCAAGGACACAATGGGAGGAAAGACAGCTCTTCAGCAAGAGGAAGGTGTTGGCAAAATTGGAATCACAACTTGTAGAAGAAATGAAATTTAAAACCCCCACTACCTGCGCGCCCTGTAACAAATAGTCAATATCTAAAATGGATCACAGACACAATTTGAGATCCAAGAACTCTGAAGGCAATGAGAAGAAAAAGTCTGGCAGCACGCCTAAAGAACATAGGCGTAGGAAAAGACTTTTAATACAGAGAGCAGACTGCGTCAAGAATTAAGTCAACAAGTGAAAAGATGGGACCATCATAACTCAAAAGCTTCTAAGTAGCATCAAAGAAGAAAAAAAAAAAAAAAACAAAAAAAGGCGGGGTGGTGGTGCAAGCGCTGTTAGTACCTAGCCACTTGAGAGGCAGCGGCAAGGGCGATCTTTCGTGAGTTCAAAGGCCGCCTAGGTCTATATGCAGATTCCAGGACAGGCTGGGGCTACAGAGAGTACCCTGTCTTGACAAGACTCATAAAAAAAAAAAAAAAAAAAAAAAAAATGACAATCTAAGGAAGTGAAGAGAAAACCCACAGAGTCGGAAGAGAACCTTCACACACAATCACATCTGACAAAGCATTGGATTTCCAGAATATATAAAAGCTACTAACCAAAACAAAGAAAAAGGAAAACAAATTGATGACCCGCTAAAAAGATGGAGCAAAGAGCTGACCAGAGAATACTATCACAATGTGAGGCGAATTAGAGAATGGCTGATGTAAACACGTCTTAAATTACATTGTTCAACATAATTTATTAATTAAGGAAATGCAAAATGAAAACCACTTTAAGAATATCATCTCACTCCAATAAGACTGCTAAGATCAAGAAAACAAACTGGATACCAAGGCTGGTGGGAGATGTGACACTCCATACAGCCACTTTGAAAATCAGTGTGGAGATTCCTTGGAAGACTCAAAATGGCTTACCACCTGACCCAGTTCATACCACTCCTGGGTATATCCTCACAAGACACATCTTACCAATCAGATTGTACAACATGCAACAGCCAGTTTATTGGTCGCAGCTCTCTTCAACAAATAGCAAGGAGCTGGAACCCACACAAATTCCCCTCAAACTCGACGAGTGGATACGGAGAAAAATGTTCGGTACAGTTCTACCAATGGAAGTTCTACATGCAAGGGTCAGTAAATGAAAGATGACTATCAACATGCACTTTTGCAGGTAAATGGATGGAGCTAGAAGATATATGCTGAGTGAAGAACAACAGTCCCCCAGAAAAGCAAATGATGGATGAATGGTATCCCTCAACCGCGGATGCTAGTGTCGATTACCTAGTTGTAATGGCAAACTGAGCCAATCGTTAATCGTGATCTGAATAACAATTCCCAGCAACTAATTGTGGCTTCTTATATTGGGGGTGGTCCTTAAAAGAATAAAATACAATAGCCAAAGGGTGTGATGGCACCACCTTTAATCTAGCACTTGGGAGGCAGAGACAGGCAGATTCTTTGCTTGAGTTCAAGGTCAAGACTGGTCTACAAGATCAGCGAGTTCCAGAGACAGCTAGGGCTATCAGGGAAGAGACCCCTGTCTTCAAAAGACTAACAATAGAAATTAATGTAAAGAAATTATAAACCCCTAGCATTTCTATTAAAGCTTTGAAAACTAAAAGACAATGAATATATGATATATTTGAGGACAGGGTTCTCCCGCTTTTAGGTCACAGCTGGCCTGGCGCTGCACTCTGTGAACGCATGGCTGGGCCTTGACGGCTCAGGCAGAGATCTGCCTTCCTCTGCCTCTACCGGAATGCTGGGCTTAAAGGCGCATGGGTGCACCATTGCTCAGCTAGAAATGTAATATTTTTAAAACGAAAGAACCAATGGGAATAACCAAGCAGCCACGCTATGAAGAGAGCAACAGGTTTATAACAGTATCCTATGTTTGTTTAGAATTTTGGATCTGTGTTCATTAATCAGATAGATCTATAGTTTTTCTTTTTTCGTTGTATCTTTTGGCGCTGCAGTTTGTGGTAGTTAGAGGAGTGATATGCTATAGGGCTTACACACTAGAAGGGAATTTGGTGGAGATTTCCGGCCGTGCCTGCTTGAAATCCTGTATCTGCCACAATTTGAGTAAATCAGGAATGGGTTTGTAACGTTCTTCTTTTATGAGAATAAATCGTTTTATTATATAGGAATTTCTGCGTGAGAATCTCTGTGCCTGGGCTTTTCTCTCGTCCGATATCTCGTTTATCCCTCTCTGGTCAAAGCTGACACTAGTTGCGAAACCATGCTGTGGGCTGGGCTTTTTTAGTTGGAGGTTTCTCATTACATCTCAATTTCTTCAAATATTATATTAAGGGTCTGTTTTAGCTGTTGATCTTTTTTTGGTTGATCTTTGGTGATTCCAGGATTTCAGATTGCATTCTCATTTATCATTTCTTTATGTCCCAATTTATTCTAAGGTTTCAGGAAACCTTGGTTTAGACGTATAGGGTTTTTTATGTATTCCCTTATGATTGTTTGGATTGTTTCATTGTCTGTTGTGATCGTTCCCCTTTCATCACAGATAAAATTCTATAGACTTGTGGCAGCTTGGCTCTTTTCTGTTTCTTTTGGTTAAGCCTGGTTGACTAGAGGTCTGTCTAGGCTTTGTTTATAATTCTTTCAACCCACAGACCTTGATACTTTTGGATTCTATGATTTTTTTTTTTTTTGTATTGTTTGTTTTCTTATTTCACTTGATTTCTGCTTCTGATTTTTAATTTTTTTTTTTTTTTTTTTTTTTTTTTTTTTTTTTTTTTTTTTTTTTTTTTTTTTTTTTTTTTTTTTTTTGTAGTGTTAGATCATTCAACTTGTGCTCTTTCTGTTTTTTTCTTTTTTTTTTCTATGTAAGTGGCTCACTTTTATCAAGCGGGCGCTATACAATACTTTCCCTGCTTAAGGTGACATCTGGCTTTTTAACAGTTTCGCCATAGGGTTATTGGTGTTGTGTTGTAAATTGATCATTGATTATCCAAGATTTCTAAGGGAAATTTATGCTTTTGCGTTGCTTATTATTTTTTTTTGCCGGTTGACCTCATAATCATTATTGTTTCAGTAGGCGAGAGTGTCTGCTTTAGTCTTCAGTGATGTGTCTTGGTAGATAGTAGGCGGTTTGGCCTGGTGTTGATATTGAGCAGCTTTCTTATTGGCACTGTGAGTGCCTGATAGAATGGTGCATTGAAATTAGTTTGCAAAATCGTTTTTTTTGTTATTTGTTGAGCTTTTTGTTCTCTGTGTCCACAGGGTTATGTGGTCGATTTTGGGAGAATGTTCCATGGGGTGCTGAGTAAAAGTCTGTCGTTCTCCTGGGAGTAGTTTGGTGGAATATTTTGGATGTATCTTGTCCATGAGTCCATATTGGTGGTTCGTATCATTTCAGATTAGCAGCTATGTCTGATTGTTTCTTAATATTTGCTTCTGTCTGGTCGATACTGTGCTAGAGGAACTTATGTGGGGTACCTTGGAATCCGCGCCCTAACTATTAGTGGGGCTTAGGGTTATTTATGTTGCCTTTGAGGTCCTTGGCGAGAAGCTCGGGTGCTTGTTAATAAATAATGCTATTGGTGGGCAGCCAGAGTTTGTGGCATATAAGTATTCCATTTATTGTGAAATACTTCAACACAATCTGTCTATAGTTGTTCGCTTTGATAACGATGGTAAAGCGCGCCTCTTGTCTGCTTCTAGAATTTCTTTTACTTTTGAAAGCTACTATTATTTGTAGCTGATATTAAATTAAGCAACACCTGCTTTCTTTTTGGTACCATATTTGCTTGGAACCATCATTCTTTTTTTTCCATCCGGCTTCACTTTAACGCTTGGTGCCTATCCTTAGATGAGATGGGTTTTTGTGGGCAGCATATAGATGGGTTTTTGTTTCCCAATCCAATCATCCCAGTCTATGTCTTTCTGGATATGGGGGGGTTTGGTACCATTAAAGTATTATAGAGATTATTAGTGAAACGAGCATAAAGGTATCATGTCCCCCGATGCAGTGCATGGTTGCTTCCTTTGCACAACCATTTCATTAATCTATTTGTATTTTATAGTACTTGGGTTTCTACCCTTTCAATGGTGGGTTTTTCCATGATTTTTTTTTTTTTTTGATTTTTTTAATTATTATATTATTTATTTGGGTATGTGTATTGAGATGTCCTGCTCGCGACAATACGTTGCTCATGCAGGTCTGGTGGCACACATGAAAGACGGAATTCTAAACAAAGAGCCAAACTCGGGCATGAAATAAAAACCCGGGTTAGTCGGTTCTCCCCACGAACCAGATATTCCACACACTAGGAAAGAAAACAATAAAAACAGAACAACGCTAGATTAGCTCTAGGCGGTAAGAGGCCGTGGATCGCTCGGGCATGAGGACGGTTCGAATCCACGCATTCGTCCTTTGGCGAAGGTCACTGAGTGGCTCACAGAACCGGGTCTTGTAACTCTCAATTTGAGCGGAGAGGATCAGTAACGCAGATATGAGGTCTCAATAGGAGATGCCAAGTTTCCGCTAGGCTTTACTTCCTACTTGAGTTCTCCTATGCAGATAAATCTCGACGGGGTCTCAAAGTGGGTCGTTGGTGCGGCGATTGGGTACTCAGAAACATCGTGGTGGGTTCAGTTTAACGTGATGGCCACCACTTGCGATGCACATAGTAGTCGATGGCTGAACAGTTCGTAAGTAAATTTCGAACTTTGCGTGGTCATAAGCTAGCATTAGAAGCAGTCAGGTGCTCTTCCACTCATATATTACCGCTAGATAATAAATATAAGAACCCAATGTACTCCCGGTAGGCCGCGTGTGGTTCTGTTGTTATTGAGCTATTACGCTACATTGTGCACATTATGTTGGTGTTGGGATGCTCGCTCACCTTTTTTCTGTCTGTTCTCTTTTTATTATATTATAGATTGTTTTTAGAAGATTAAATACGTTGTGATACACTAGGTGAACTCATTGGCAGCTCATGCAAAAGATTTTCCGCAATTCAGATAGAGTTGTGATATAACTAATTGCGTCGTTTGATCTTTTCCTGGGAACTCGTGTTACTCCTCATCAGACATGATTACTGATACACTCACTAGAGTTCCAGCCATTTTCCTGCAAAGCTCTGATTGTCGTCTTTCTTTACTGCTGATAGAACTCTATTGTGTAGATGTACAATTTTCCTTCTTCCCTCATCAGTTGAGGGGCATTTAGGTTGGTTCCAGCTCCTTGCTATTGGTGAAGAGAGCTGAAATAAACATGGGTGCATGTATCTCTGTGGTGGGTTAGTCTTGAGGGTACATGCCTAGGAGTGGTATGGCTGGGTCGGGTGGGCAAGTTATTCCAAGTTTCCAAGGTTTCTCCACACTGCTTTCCATAGTGGCTGCATGAGTTTACATTCCCACAGCAGTGGATGAGTGTTCCCCTTTCCCCACAACCTCTCCAGCACTTGGTATCATTTTTTTTCTGATCCTGAGCCAGTCTTATTGGAGTAAGATGATATCTTAAAGTGGTTTTTGATTTCCTTAATGATTAGTGATGTTGACACTTCTTAAGGTGTTTCTCAGCATCTCTAATCCTCACTTGTGAAGTCTCTGTTCATCTCTTTGCTCCATCTATTGAGTGGGTTCATTTGTTTTCTCTTTCTTCTTTGTTTTTTGAGTAGTTTATATATTCGGAAATCAATGTTTGTCAGATGTATCTGCAGTGAAGGTTTCTCACACTCTGTGGGATTTCTCTTCACTTCCTTGATTGCTTCTTTTGATGCGCAGAAGCTTTTGAGTTTAATGAGGTCCCATTTGTCAGTTGTCGACTTAATTCTTGTGGCAGCTGCTGTCTGATTTAGGAAGTCTTTTCCTATGCCTATGTCTTGTCTGTTGCCAACTTTTTCTTCTATCACCTTCAGAGTTTGGGGTTTCACGTTGAGGTCTTTGATCCATCTGGAGTTACTTTTGTACAGGGAGAGGGTAGGGGTTTAATTTCATTCTTTAAAGTGTGATCCAGTTTTGCCACACCACTTGCTGAAGATGCTGTCTTTTCTCATTGTGGTTCTTGGCCCCCTTGTCAAATTAGATGGCTGAAATTGTATGTGCTCAGATTTGGATCTTCGGTTTTGTTCCATTGGTCAACGGTCTGTTTTTTGCCAGTACCAGGCTGTTTTTATGACTATAGCCCTGTAGTATAATTTGAAGTCTGGTATAGAGATCCCCCCGTGTAGCTCTTTTCACTCAGGGTTGTTTTGGCTATTCGGGGTCTTTTGTTTTTCAAAATGAATTTAAGACTTTTGTTTCCAAGCCTGTGAAGAAACTCTTGGGGATTTTGATAGGGACTGCGTTAAATCTATACAAGAGTTTCGGTAAAATGGACATTTTTACATGTTAATTTTCCCAATCCATGAGCATGGGAGGTTTTTCCATCTTCTGATATCTTCTCAATTTCTTTCTTAAAGGTTTAAATTTTTGTGGTAGAGATCTTTGGTGTCTTTGGTTAGGTTTGTTTCTAGGTATTTTATTGTTTTTGAGGCTATTGTGATTGGGAAGGTCTCCTGTATTTCTTTCTCCAGTTGCTGTTGTTGTGTAAAGAAAGGCTTGATTTTTTAAGGTTAATTTTGTATCCTGCCACTTTCTGAAGCTGTTAATCATTCTTAGGAGTTTTCTGTGGAGTTTTTAGCATCCTTAAGTAAAAATCATATCATCAGCAAAAAGGGATAGCTTGACTTCCTCTTTTCCAATTAGTACTCTTTAATATCCTTTTCTTCCCTTATTGCTCTAGCAAGTGTTTCAAGCATATATTGACGAGGAGTAGTCTTCTGCCTTTTTAATTGCTTCAAGTATTTTCTGAAGGGTTGGTTTCCGGACATGTATTCTACATCTTGTTTCTGTCATGGAAGATTTTTCTCTCTCCTTCAACTATAATTGACATGTTTTCTGGTATAGTAACCTGGGTTGGCATCTTAGTCTTTTAAACTGGGAATGCTTTGCTCCTATGTTTTCTCTTTCATGTTTGCACTGAGAAGTCAGTTGTAATTCTGATGGGTTTCCCCTTGTAATGTACTTGTTTTTCTCTTATGGCTTTCAGAATTTTGTCTTTGTTTTGGGCATCTAGCGTTTTAACTATGATATGGTGTGGGGAGTTTCTTTTCTGATCTTGTCTGTTTGGAGTCTATGTGCTTCTTGTATTTGTATGGGTTTTGTCTTTTTTTAGTTTGGGGAAATTTTCATCTACTTATTCTGTTGAAGATCTGATCAATACCATTCTCTTGGGATTCTTCTCCTTCCTCTATTCCTATGATGAAGAGTTTGATCTTTTCATAGTGTCCCGTATTTCCTGGTTTTTCCACTTTTTGTGTATTTTTAAATTTATCATAATCTTTTACTTGAGCTTTTTAGTGTTTCATGTTGTCTTCCAGTCTTGATATTCTTTTGTTTTGCTTCCTCATTTTATTTCTAGGCTTTTCCATTCCTTTCCTCTTGAATTGATGAGTGTTCTTTCCTTTTCATTTCATCCTGTGATTTCTTTAGTATATCACTTCCTTTTGGAGCTTCTCAATCTTTTCCTGTAGCTCCTTGCTTTGCTGGTTGGTTTCCCCTTCCTCTAGTGTCACGCGCAGCAGTCTCTCCGGCAAGAACTTCTACGGACAACAGGATTCTTCTGCAGCAGTATTTATTGTGCACAGCTCTCTTGTGAGAAGGACCCCAAAATGAGGAAGAGGCACTGATTATATAGCAGTCTAGAGGGTTTGAGTATGCTCTGGAATGGTGCACTGTCCAATGCCTCATTAGCATATCCAATGTATGGGCTTATAGCACAATAGGGGCCAAAGCCTCATTAGAATATTAGGTGAATGGGCTCAAAGTCATGCGCAGTTCCTGTCCTAATGCGGAAGAGGTGGCTACATGCGGAAAAGGTGGCTAGTTGTTGTTCTCTAGCCTCCTGAGGAAGTCGGCACCATCTTTAGGGTGCGGTGCATGGTCACAGTAACAATGCTGTGACAGGCTGCCAACACTCTAGGTCTTTCTTGAGCTTTTCATTCTCTCTCTCTCCTTAGTTCTCTGACTTGCTCTTTATATTCTTTGATTTCTTTGAATATGTCTGCAATTGTTCCTTTAAGATCTGTGTCCTGGGCCATCCCCAGGGGGATCCCACTGTAGGAATCTCCCACAGGGTTGGTAGAGCTTAGTGTGAAATTATGCTGCACCTTTCTCATATTATCCCTTCCTCGTGTCCCTGGCATGTGGGTTTCCCTTTCTGTCTGTATTCTGATGTGCGCCACAAATGCCTCTTCACTATGTTGAAGGCTTGCTTTGCTTGCCTCCTTCAGATGCCTTTTTTTTCCTCCTTGTTTATGGAGTGTTGACTTGTCTAGGTTTCAGGCTTTCAATTTTGTTTATATATTGGAAGTCTAACTCACTCTTCCCTTTCTGTTCTGAAGGTTCTCCAAAAAATCAACTTGGACACTCCCTCAGCAATTCCAGTTGGGGGAGGGGTGGATATGCCTGGGGCCCCGGTACTCTGTGCTTCAGGTGGTCCTGGGAAGTCCCTGATCTAAGCTCTGTGCATGCCTGTATTTTTTCTATTTTATTTATTACTTGTGTGAGTGTACAGTGTGTGTGCAGGCAGGTGTGCACATGAAGGTCAGTGGACAACTTTTCAGGAATCAGTTCCGACCTTTCACCTTGTTGAGCAGAGTCTCTCATTTCTTCCGCTGCTCTGTATGATCTGGGCTACCTGAGCCATAAGCTTCCTGGAGATTCTCCTGTCTCTGTCTCCCATTTTCCACAGATGTGCTAGGATCACAGATGTATAGTAATGAATCCAGCTTTCTTACATGGGTTCCAGGGATCTGAACTCTGGTTATCAGGCACTTTAACCCACTGAGCCAGTTCTCCAGCCACATCTGTCATCATTACTACACCTCTGGTCACTAGGATATTAGGTCCTTCTAAAAAAGGAAGCATGAACTCCTTTAACCTGGTTTACCAAGTGCCAGGCTTTAAGGCACTTCGATGGAGATCGAACCAAGAATGTGGCTGAGGGGACTGGGGTGAGGGGTGGAGGAACGGCATCTTGGGAGTACCTTCTTTCCCTTTGTGGCTGAGGATTCTTAAATGGAACTGTGCTTCAATGTTCCGTAGGAAGTGGATAGACAGGCTTTTCAACAAAATGATGCTTATTTGCTTTTGGATGAGGCAAATCTTGTGGTCTAGGAAGATGGCTCAGCAGATAAGAATGCCTTCTGTGCAAGTTGTATGAGGACCTGAGTTCAAACCCACACAAAAAAGCCAGGTGTGGCTGTGTGTGTGTATGTGTAACCCCAGTGCTGGGGAGATGGGAGATGTGAGGAGAGAGGGGCAAGGACCAATGAGCTGCCTAGCTCTAGGTTCAGTGAGAGACCTTGGCCCTTCTGGGAATAAGACCAAGAGTGACAGAACAAGACACCAAAGTCTTCCTCTGGCTTCTGTGTGCAAATACAACACACACACACACACACACACACACACACACACACACACACGTCTCTATGTAACCAGGCTGGCCTCAGCCTTACTGCCTGAGCTTTCCCAACTGCTGGGACTACAGGGTTAAACTACCATGCCTGGCCAGGATGCTTGTTCTTACTGTTCTGAATAAATAAAACAACATTCATTCACTAAAAGCACAGGTTTCTTTGAGTTTATTTTAAGACCAGTAGTCATAGCACTTTGGGTTCTGACCTCATCAGGTCCTAAATACCAGGGCGGACGACCTGGCTCAAACTCTGCCTGCTGACTCAGCCTGAGCAAGTCCAGGCTCTGGTCTGTCTGGGTTGAAAATAACAGAAGACTTTTCTAGAGAAAAAGAAAACAGGAAAGGGGAGCTGGCACCAGCAACAATCTTTTGTTCTCCCAGGATCATGTGTTGAATTAACTCAATATTTGTTATTAGCATATGTTTACAAAAGATAGACTCAGAAAAGTCACCTTGAAGACTGACCAGTTTACACAGGATTTAAGCAGGGGACTGATGCTTCTCTTTCTTCTAATAGTGTGAAAATATCAAAATAGCTACAGTTTGAGTGTCTAGCCACTAGGGGCTGACCTAACTCCACAAACCATTTTATCTGCAACTTGACAGTTTCCAAGATGTCTGAATTACATCACTCAAGAACTGTTATGCCTAGAACCACTCTGTTGATGTTAGAAATGCGGGAAGATGGCAAGTTTATGTTCCAAGGCAAATGGTAAAGATGGAGGCCAAACAATGCAACTGAGAAATCTGGGGAACTCGAAGCCTCAGTGCGGTGGCACCTCAGGGTGTCAGAAACCCCAGGGGTGGGATACGGCACTGAGTATTTTAAAAGCTCCATGCAGCCAAAATCCCAATAGCTATCCCAGCATCACTGATGTCAGAGAGGTAACTGAGGCCCACAGAGGATAGGAGCACAGCCTGGCTGTCTCCTTTCCAAGCTAGCAGTGGAAAAAGCTCCAGTCTCCTGACTGACTGTCCAGTTCTGGGGAGAACCATGGCGCACAAGCTCAGCGCCTATACCTGACGCCACTTACGGTTTGGTTTCCGGCAGTCTTCCTGGATGATTCTGTGGATTTTCTGGTGCAGGTCTTTGTCTTCTCTGGTCACCTACATAAAAGAGTCCAGAGAAAATATGCTGGAGAGATGGCTCAGTGGTTAAAAGCACTTGCTGTTCTTGCAGAGGACTGGGTTCAGTTCCTGGCACCCACATGGCGGTTAACAACCATCTGTAACTCCACTTCCAGGGGATATGACACCTTTTCCAGGTCTCCATGGGCACTACACACATGGGTGCACTTACACACGTGACGGCAAACACTCCTACACATAAAATAAAAATAAATCTGCCTGGCATAGTGGTGCATGCCTTTGATCCTAACAGAGGCAGGCGGATCTCTGTAAGTTCAAGGCCAGCCTGGTCTACATAGTGAATTCCAGGACAGCTGGGGCTACAGGGAGACCCTGTCTCAAAAAGACCAAAAGGGGAAAACAAATCTTAAAAATCAACCAACCAAACAAACAAACAGCCAAACAACCAAACAAAAATTATGTTAGGGAGCATGGCAGTGATGCATTGCCCAGACCCCAAATCAGCACGTGGGCAGTTCTGCAAACTTCACAACAAGCACCACTCCACCCCAGGAATGCGATTTGGGTATTTGGTCTGCCACAAAACAGCTCTGCCCCTAAGCCGTCACTGCTCAGGAGATGGCCGGCAGACTTACTCCCAGGAGCCGGTTCACTGGGGCCATGAGGTAAAGTACAACTGGAATTCTGTATCTTAAAGGAGCGATATTTTCCTTGCACACTCGAAACCCACCCATAACATTTCTCTTATGCGCTATAATATATTTGAAGTGGGTACAAGTGCTCAAAGCCTCTGTCCTTCATTACCACTCCTTCCTCTGGGCTCCAACACCTATCTCTTGTATTTCCTTAGTTTCTCTTCTACTAAAAAGAGGAAAAATTAAAGAAGAAATCAGCAAGGAAAAGCTAGCAAGACAGGAAATCTAGTCTATCTGTTGAAATACTTTATGCTCCTGGAGGCAGATATAATCATGCTTCTTTCTCAACTAATTCTGGTATGAGAAAAGCAGTGACCAAATAGGTCTCACCTGAAGGTCCAGTCTAATTCTGAGAAAGAGGTGGGAGAGGAAGAGAGGAAGAAAGGAGGGAATGGTGGGGGCGTAAGAGGGAAGAGAAGAGGGAGGGAGAGGAGAAAAAGGGGGAGAGTAGGAAGGGGAGACGAGGAAGAAAAGAAAGAAGAGCGGAGGGAAGGAGGAAGAGAAGGAGGGAAGGTCAGAAGGAAGAAGGAGAAAGAAGAAGGGAGGAAGGGAGAGGGAAAAGGAGAGGAGAACGAGAGTGAGGGGGAAAGAGAGAGAGGGAGGAGGGAGAGAGCACCTAAGCATGTAAACACACAACTGCAAATTTGGACTGTAGAGACAGACCAGGAATGTCCGTGCACCCTGACTTACTTGTAACAGCTGATGTCTTTCAATTTACAAGGTTACCATGCCGATTAAATGTGGTGATAAGTGAGAACTGCTGAAATCTGGAAAGCACTCAACAAACAAAAGTGTTGACACTGCTATGATAACCGTATCCCTGAGGCAAGGCACAGGAGAAAGGAAACTCACAAAGCAGGCTGAGTGGAAGGGCGGGGCACAGTCACAGAAGGGACCAAGATCTATTCTAGTCTGATCACCGCTTCCAGCTCTTGGTGATTCACAGGAGGAAGTACCCAGCCCTGCCACACCTCACCCTGGGCAGCTGCAGTGAGTGGCCTAGCTGCTTCCCAGGAAGGCTGTGAAGCAACTCTATAGACCCTCACAGACCCCAACCTCAGAGCCTGCAGGAACACATGTCTCCAAGAGGGCTGGACCTGAGCTGCCCGGCTAGGCAGGACAATGGCCACCACCTCCCAGGTGGCCTCCCATCCCTGGATGGGTGGATTGCCTCTCCCACAAGTTATTCAGCAGCACTGTAAACTCCCCCTACTTTCCAAAGAGGAAATGACCTGTTAAGGAAACCTTCCCTTAGGGTAAGAGTCTGTAAATAGTGATGCTGATCCTCCTAGGTCTCCTAGAGAAACATTCCCCATAGGTCACACCTCTACTGTGGACACTGTGGCACCCACAGCCCGTTCTCAGCACAGTTCCTCCAGTATGCAGGAAGAGGCAAATTTTAACTTGGAAAGAATGAGGCAAATAACAGCCATGCCAGTCTTCTTGGCGGGAGGCTTGACAGGCAGGGGCAGGGCCTTCAGGGAAGCCAAGTGGACTGTGTCATCCAAAAGCTTTAGCCAAGTGTCCTTTGCTCCTGAAACTTTCCTTCACAAGTCAACCTTGCAGAAATACTAACACGAATTTACAAAGACAGCTGTGCAGAAAGGGCCACGGCAACAGTACTTGTGACAGCACAAGTTTAGACACTCCATAAACTTCCATCACAAAGGAATGACTGGAAAATTCTGATATTCATAGTATGGAATATGAAAGCGTCAGAAGAGTGAGGTAGACTTATAGGTACTGGCATGCAAAGGCATCAGGATGGACTATTACGGTATCAAAAAAGGTTACTGAGAATAATAATTCTCAGTTGTCCCAATAGTTCTCAACTGGGAATGTCTGAAGACATCTTTGGTTGTTGCAACAAGAGAAGTGCTACTAGCATCTAGTGAGTGGAAGTCTGTTAATGTGTGGGACAGTTCTCACAACATACAATCCTCTGGCCCAAATGGTGCTGAGGATGAGGGTTCTTGAGTTACAAGATGAATGCATTTTCTTTGGTAAAACAAAAAAATTTATAGGACTGTATTTCTAAATGTGTGCATCTGTGAATGTACAGATAAATATTTAGAAGGATATAGATCTCAAGGCATCTTGGGCCTGGTGGTGTGTAATTCCAGCATTGGAGAGATGGAGGCCAGCCTGGGCTGCACAGTGAGTTCCAGGCTAGTCTGGGACACAGGGCAAGATGATGTCTCACAAAACCAGAGATAAAGGCCAGAGAGATGGTTCAGTAGTTGAGTGCACTTGCTATTCTTCTAGAGAACCCAAGTTTGGTTCCCAACTCTTGTCACTCCAGCTCAAGGGGCTCTGACACCCTCTTCTGCCCTCTGTAGGCACCTGTACACACACACACACACACACACACACACACACACACACACACATACACACACACCACATAAATAAGAAAAATTAAAACCAGAGATAAAAGATATAGTTGGGGAACAGTAAGAGCTAACTTTCAAGTCTGACTTTATGTCTTTCATAATAATTTTTTAAAAACCAATCATATACTCATAAGTAATAAATATATTTGTAATTGAAGCTATGAAGGGGGAAAATTAAATTGCAGATCTCTTACATAATATAGGTTGTCAAAACTATCATCTTTCTGGAACACGAGTCCTTTTTCCTGTAGCAGCGTTATAGCATTCTTAAATATACTATGAATTGCTTTGGAAGTGGTGGTGTTCTTTAACTCTACCTGCACAGGAGGAAAAAGAAAAGAAAAAGAAATAAGTCCCGTCTTCTATCACCTATGAGCAGCTCCTCAGACCAACTGGTTTATGAATTCACCCAACTGGCTTTATATGCGCTGAGTCAACAGTCAACAGGATCCAGGTCTGTGTCAGCTGAATGGGATGGTATTTGGCAGGGGTGGAAGTTTGCTCTGGAGGGTCACACTTGATAACCGCTCCATACTTTAGCAGTGATTTGTTTGTTTAATTCGATGACCTGCAGTGTTAGTCACAGCTCCGCCCTCTCACTGCTGGACAGTCTTTCACATACATCCAGTAGCAGGAAGAGGACATGGAGGCCCAGGGGAGCCAAGGGCTGCAGTTGTGACCAGGGAGGACTCAGCAAAAACAGCTCCGTAAATACAAATAATTCTGTGAAGCTTCCTTTCCAGAAGCCTCTGGCTCGCTGGGATGTGCTTCCCTGCCTGCTTTAAAGGCCGGCCTGTGCTAGCAAGGCCTCCGGGAGTCTGCTAACAAGCCAGCAGCTTCCGGGACTGGGATCGGTGCTTTCAAAAGAGCAATGACAGACTGGAGAGATTCAGGAAACCAAAATTGCTCACAGACCAAAGCAGGGACTCACCTCAGGCCAGGAACTGCCTGGCTTCCTGAAATATATATAGTCTGTTCTCCCAAACAAACTCAACATTCATCTAGCTGTCAAAGAAACAATGGTTTTTCAAGATCTGCTTATCATGTTTCTGGATTTGCTAAGAAGGGCCACTGATAGGAACAAAGAAAGAAAGAAAGAAAAAGGGAGGGAGGGGAATAAGCTTTCATGTATGAGACAATAGTGCTGAAGGTACTCGGGTTTCACCATCACTGTCAGCATCTTTAGTCTCCCAGGGCTCTATTAAATGGAATTCAGTTGAGTGACACTGACCTCCCTGAGTGCTGCAATGTGACCGCTTAATTCATAATTGATCGAAGAAATCACTTTCAATGAAGAACAAATACAGTATTGCACTCATTTCTTTTTAAACATACAGCACTAGTTGGGCACAACTTTGTGCTCTAACCTTTTTCAAAAAGAAATCAAGTCAAAACCTCCCCTTAGAACACTCTGGGGAAGTCCTTAGTCTCTCTAATTAATTATAGCCATTATTTGACAGCTGGCTCCATCTGAAGAAGGTGATTTTCAATACGATCCATATGTGTTAATTCTTGCAGCCAGGCACTGTGGCACACACCTGAAATCCCAGCATGTATAAGGCTAAAGCAGGAAGACTACGGATTTGAGGCTAGCCTGAGCAATTGAAGGCCAGCAAACTTCAGGCCAGCCTGGGCTACAGAACAAGAGCTTGTCTCAAAAGAAAAAGGAGGCTGGTGAGATGGCTCAACAGGTAAAGGTGCTTATCACCAAGCAAAAGAGTTTGCTGCCAAGCCTGACTATCTGAGTTTGCTCCCTGGGACTGACAGGGGGAGGAGGGAACTGACTCCTCAGGTTGGCTACACATGAAATGGGGTGCATGTGTGCACACACAAAATAAACATAATAAAAATATCTTAACAAAAGAATAGAAGAGAGAGGGTGGAAGACAGAGGAAGAGAACAGCCAAGGCAGGGAGGGGAAGAGGGAGGGAGAGAGGGAGGTAAGCAGGGAGCTAACTTGCAAATACACAGAACCATCAGAAGTCCTGGGAGGTCAGTTTGGCTTCAAGCCTCCTCTAAATGATTTATTGGGAAGAAGGTCAATGGGAAATGGACAGCTGGAAAGCCATAATTGGTTAGAAGCAACCTTGGCAAAGAACAAAGCATGCAGCCATGACCTTCTCCACTTGAATGTTTTCTGCAATGCTATCCCTCATCTCTCTGTATGAAATCCTGGGTTATTGGGTGCATAGCTTGTTGCCAGAAGAGGTAATGAAGTGCATGAGCAAAACTGAGAAGGATCAGGCCAGAAGGCTGGGATGGTGACTTGGTATCTGTTTCACCAGAAAACCATGCAGAATGAGTTGGATTGTTAGCAAGGGCACTCATAGCAGCCTGGCTGGGAGCCAGAAGAGTAAAAAATATCAAGACAGTCCCATTAATGAGACTGGTTACTGTGCACAAATCAGATCTTGTGTACAGGTAACAAAAAGGTTTCAGACAGTGGCAAATCTCTTATGTTTTACCAGGGAAGAACCAGCAGGACACACTGCTCACTGAAAAGCTAGGTCTCCTAAAGCCTACAGTGTTACATGTGGGTAAAAAGAAGGAGCACAACTACCTAATCTCAGATTACACCCCAAAGCACATTCAGGAGTCTAGCCCTGGCGCTTATCTTTGGGGTCAGAAAGAGCACAGGTGAGAGGAGGGAGGGAAACCTACATTTAACTCTCCAAGACCCTTGGAATGTTTGAACTCCATTCATTTTTTTTTTAATTTTTTAAAATTTATTTTCATATGTGTATGAATGTACTGTCTGCATGTAGGTTTGTGCACCCGTGTCGTGCAATGCCGTGGAGGTCAGAAAAGGGTGTCGGATTCCCTGGAATTGGAGTTAAAGACGGTTCTCAGCCACCATGTTGGTGCTGGGGATCGAACCTGGGTCCTCTGCAAGAGCAGTCGGCGCTCTTAACCGCTAGGCCATCTCTCCAGCCCCCAAACTCCATTCACTTTTAAAAAATAGCAAAAACTGGGGTCTGCTTTTTCTAGCCATGTGAGGTCCTAGATAGAGAGCAAAGAACAAGACAGACAGGGCCCTTCCTCACAGATCTGAAATTCTAGTGGAGGAACTAGTGGGTAAACAGGTAAGTACCAGTACATCACAGATAGGAATGCAACAGGGTGATGATGATGGGGCAAACAAGCAAGTACCATACATCACAGATAGGAACGCAACAGGGTGATGATGACGGGGCAAACAAGCAAGTACCATACATCACAGATAGGAACACAACAGGGTGATGATGACGGGGCAAACAAGCAAGTACCATACATCACAGATAGGAACGCAACAAGGTGATGATGACGGGGGTGGGGGGTGGCAATCAGAGCAGGTGGGGAGGCAGGAAGATGACATGTAAACTGAGATTACTTATTTACTTAAAAATAAACGAGTCACATACAACAATAACAAATCTAAGGAAAGTAGCAAAAGGAAAAGCCTAAAACTAAAGTTCTCAACCGGTCTTGATTTCATATGGATGCGCAAACAAGCCAACAAGCCAACCACTCACCTGAACACAGGGCTGCAAGATTGGGGAAGGCTTTACCAAGAGGAACAAAAAAGCTCTTTGGCAGTCTTTGAAATTTTTAGTTGTAAATCTGACTGACTATAACTTGGTCTAAATTTATGCAAATCCTGCAACAGGACAAATGGAACCCTTTTCTGAGGAAGAAAGAACAAGTCATTAAATATCCTGGTTTAGGTTCAAGGATCATCTTGCTGATCAATAAATCATCTTCGATGAAGACTAATTACCTCCTCCTACCTCTTTCCCCCTCATGTGGTTTGTGCTAAGATTAAATCTCATCTCAGTAAATACTAACAGCTAGGTGCTGGGGTCTTAGCCTATTATTATTTTTGTACTCACACATTAAGTGCAATGTGATAAGTAAAGAGAAGAAAAAGGACAGGTCCAGCCTCATTTAAAATTCCTAGTGGTCAGTGACCCTTCCAGAATAGAAACAACATGTGTCAGAACCATGACCTCATCTGCTCTGTGGGTTGACTCTATGAGTCCAATGCCAGTCACCCACACCCTTCAGCCTTCAGCCATAGGCGTGGAATCGAGCACTTGACTTCCCCAGTGAGCAGGCGGTACTCACTTGATCAGGGCAGGTACTATCAATCACAGGCCGCCTGGCCAGGGACAGCAATGACTCCACCATCTCCAACTCCTGTTGGTAGAAGCTGTGCACTCTCTTCTCCTCAAGGAATTCTTTGACTTTCTCACTCAACAAAGATGTGAGACTGGTGAGATCCAAAGTGTCTGGATTGCTGCTGGGGCAAAGTATTTAAAAGCCTTGCAGAAGAGCATCGAAAAAGGTAATTTTAACAGAAAGCTAATTTATACAGTTGCCATCATGTGAGAATTGACAGACATTCATGATAGATGAGAAAAAGTCAAGAAAAGCATAGAGGGCATGGCCACTGGGGGCAAAGCAAAGAACAGCTCGTGAGATACCTGACTCTTCATGCTTGTGCAGGTACAGAATAAAGGAGTCTTAAAGGGAACCACGGCAGCTTGGGAACACTAGCAACCTTCAGGTAGCAGTGCTAAAGGGAAATTTCTACTTTCTGTCTAAATAAGTCTATTGCTTGTACTTTTTGAGAATACGCCTGTTTGGTTAAGTAATATATTCACAAGTTTAAAAAAAAGTTAAAGATAGGGGCTGGAGAGATGGCTCAGCAGTTAAGAGCACCGACTGCTCTTACAGACAACCCAGGTTCGATTCCCAGCACCCACATGGCGTCTAAGAACTATCTTTAACTCCAGTTCCAGGGGAATCTGATGCCCTCTTCTGACCTCCATGGCATTGCATAACACGGGTGCACCAACCTACATGCAGACAGACAGTACATTCATACACACTAAAAAAAAAAAAAATTAAAGATAGGAGGCCAAGTGTGGTGGCACATGTCTTTAAGCCCAGCACTCAGGAGACAGAGGTGCACTCTCAGGAGGCAGAGGTCAGAAGACCTCCCTGAGTTGAAGGTCAATCTGTTTAGCCAGACAGGGATACATAGTGAGTCCTTGTTTCAAACAAAGGTAGGGGGTGAGGGGCTAGAAAAGTGGCTCAGTGGTTAAGAGCTGGCTGCTTGTGCAAAAGAACCAGGTTGTGTTCCCAGCACCCATAGGGTGGCTAACAACCAACTGTAACTCCAGTTCCAAGGAATTGATTGCCCTCTTCTGGCCTCTGCACACTGCATACGCATGGTACACTTACATACAGGGAGGCAAGACACTCATACAGATTTAACAAAAAAGAGACAACTGAGGATACAGATCAGTGGTAGAGCACCAGCCTAGCATCAGTGGGGTCCTGGTTCATTTTCTAGTACTGCTAAAAAAACTGAATGTGTTGGGTGTTCATGTGTATTTGTATGTGTGGGTATATCTGTGCGTGCAGAAGCCAGGGGAAGATGCTGGATGTCCTGCTCTATTACTCTCTGGCTTATTCCCTGAGATCAGGTCTCTCACGGAACCTGAAGCTAGAGTGGTAGAGCGGCAAGCTCCAAAGATGC
The DNA here is from genome assembly GCA_009823505.1 of Rhizomys pruinosus. Taxonomy (NCBI): domain Eukaryota; kingdom Metazoa; phylum Chordata; class Mammalia; order Rodentia; family Spalacidae; genus Rhizomys; species Rhizomys pruinosus. Next base: position 79,432 of record VZQC01013830.1, read on the forward strand.
CCCAGTCTCTGGCTCCTATAGCGCTGCGACCACAGGTTTGCTGGAGACCACGCCCAGCTTTTTACATTGGAGCTGAGATCTGAACTCAGGTCCTTATCCTTGTGCAGCATGTGTTCTTACCCACCGTGCAAATGACCCAGCACCATACCCACCCCCACAATAAGATAAAATAAAATAAAATAAATAAAAATAATGAAGACAGTAAAAAGTACTTCTCCAAAGCTGGGCGTGGTGGTGCATGCCTTTAATCCTAGCACTTGGGAGGCAGAAGCAGGCAGATCTTTGTGAGTTCAAGGCCAGCCTGGTCTACAGAGCGAGTTCCAGGCCACCTGGGGCTACAGGGAGACCCTGTCTCGAAAAAAAACCAAAAAAAAAAAAAAGTACTCCTCCGAATCCTGTCCCAGCTTAAAGCTACTACAGAGCTACTGGTTAGAGATTTGGGCTCTTCCCATAGATTAGCAAATGCCTGTACACTTGCATTCTTCCAGGGCTTTGTTTTTTGACCCCCTACCACATTGGAGTAAAATTGGCCCCTGGTTTAGAATAGCTATTTTTGTATTTGTTAGGGTGGAGTTGCAGGCTTGGGTTGTGATATACTGTGTCATAATATTCTGACTGTGATGTCTTGATACAGTTTTCTTCATGTTTCTTTTCCTGGGGTTTGCCAAGCTTCTTGGATCCATGAGTTTATAATTTTCATCCAACTTGGAAAACTTGCAGCCACTTCTAAGTGTTTTTCCTGTGCTCCCCTCCTCCATTTCTTTAGTAGCTTTAATTAGAATATACTTGTATTTCCTTCACAAGAACCCTGGAACCTCTGCACTACGGTCATCTTCATTTTGCAGAAGAGGAAACTGAGGCATAGAGGGTTGGACATTCACAGTGCTCTGGTGGACACTTAGGACTGGCACACGGCCAACCCAGCATCTGGGGGCTCCTACTGCTGGGTCTCCATGCTGCTGTCATAGTCTCCGCATGACAAAGCAGAACTCACCTCAGGGCTGCTTCTTTCTTTAGTGCTGGGCTGCAGAGGGGCTGGTCATAAACTCTCCGGTAGAGAAGCGGTAGCTCCAGCATCCTTGCAATTTGAATATTCCACAGTGGATCGTCCACTTTATCTATCAGCCCCAGGAAAAAAAAAGACACGACAAAAAATGTCATGAGAGCACCATGACCAAATCACAGCTAGGACAGTAATCTAGAATCACAGGACAGTGTTCAGCCATCCTGCAAGAAGAGGAAGGCAGGCAGAACAAGCATTTCTGGGTTACACCATCAGTGATTCGTGTGTGATGCTGCTGTACCATAAAGGCCGCCCTGGAGATTTTCAGCTGAAAACCAACCAGCACAGTGCAAAGGGGGAGATTTTGGACCATTCTATTTTTAATTAGCTGTCTTCATTAAAGTTAATGGGCTTAATAGTGTTAAAGAAATTCCCATCATATTGAAGAATGGGAACACTCTGCCCTAATGGACTGACATTTAGAATTTCAAAGTACTTCAGAAACTGTGCTGCTATCCAAATAAACTTGCCAACTACAGAGTCAATCATTCATTCTCTCCCAATCTGCTCATAATTAACGTTCTTCAAAATAAAATTAAGAAATGCTGCTTTTCTAAAAAAAGTATCCTAAATATAATTTCCTCCATTAGAATGAAATCTTAAATGAACCTTTTGCAAGTCTGACTTTGGGCTCCACAGCATTTACAGAAGAACATACACCCAGAATAGCAACTCATTTGGCAGAAACCTCATGTGCTTACAATATGTGATGGCACGAATTTCTCGCTCTTCTCTGAATGTCTGGACATAGCCTCTGACTCGGATGACATCCCCAATTTCTATCTTGGTTCTTTGCTCAATGGTTTCTTGCAGTTTCTTAAGCTGTGAGGTCATGCTTAGTTCTCTTGCTGTGCCTGGAGCAACTGGGACTGTCAGGACCAAAGAAAAAAGAGAGAGAGGCATAACCAAGCAAAGAAAAGAGAGAGAGAAGCATAACGAAGCAGTCCTCCATGCTGGGCACTCAGACTTAAGGTCAGATCAGCCTGATACATTTGTTCTTCTTACTAGGAGCTCTAGTAGAGGAGATCTTCATAACCTTTTGATATCCTCTACTAAATATGAGGCATAAGCTGTAATTATTCAAAAGCAGAGTAAAGGGAAAGGAGTCTTGATGAGGCCAAATGGGTGAGTTCCAGGATCGATGCAATAGCTACTTTCCATCTTTGTGCTGCTGGTGCAAAGGGCTCTAAGCAGTCCTGAGCATAGTCCTCTACAATGTGCTCAGGAGGGCTTGGAAGCAATACCTCTATACAAACCACTATTTTGTATCTTTTTTAACTTTTTTTTTGTAGTACTATGAACTGAACCTAGGGCCTCCTCAATGCTTGGTAAGCACGCTGCCACTGAGTAACACCCCCAGCTCTCTTTTTTTTTAGTTTTATTTTTGAGACAAGGTCTCACTAAATTGTCAGGCTGACTCTGAACTCACTCTGTAGCCCAGGCAGGCTTTAAAATTTTTTATTTATTTATTTACTTTTTTTTATATGTATAAATGCTTTGCCTGGTTGTATGTAAATGCACCCATGCATGCAGTACCCATGTACACCAGAAGAGGGCATTGGATCTCTTGCAACTAGAGTTATCAATGGTTGTTAACCAACAAGGTGCTGAGAACTGCCACGTGGACGCAGGGAAGGGAACCCAGGCCTGCTAAAAGAGCAGTCAGTGCTCTTAACTGCTGAGCCATCTCTCTAGCCTCCCTACCCAGGTAGGCATTTTTTTTTCAATTTTTTATTATTTATTTTTTTTTAATTATTTTATTTTATTTTTTATTTCTGTATGTGTATGATGTACTGTCTGCATGCAAGTTTGTGCACCCGTGTCGTGCAATGCTGCGGAGGTCAGAAGAGGGTTTCGGATTCCTCTGGAACTGGAGTTCTCCTAGAATTGGAGTTCCAGACGGCTCTTGGCCGCAATGTGGGTGCTGGGGATCGAACCAGGGTCCTCTGTAAGAGCGGTCGGCGCTCTCAACCGCTAGGCCATCTCTCCAGCCCCTTATTTATTTATTTTTATGTGTATGAATGTACTGTCTGCATGTAGGTTTGTGCACCCATGTCATGCAATGCCGCAGAGGTCAGAAGAGGGTGTCGGATTCCCCTGGAACTGGAGTTCTGGAATTGGAGTTACAGACGGTTCTTAGCCACCATGTGGGTGCTGGGGATCGAACGTTTTTAAAAGTACAAATTTATTTTATTTCTAATTCTGTGTTGTGTGTGTGTGCCTGTGTGGGGTACACACACGTGCTGAGACCAGAGGCATTGGATCCCCTGAATCTGGAATTACAAGCAACTGTGAGCTGCCCGATGTTGGTGCTGGGACCTGAACTTGGCTTCAGAACTCCCGGTTCTCTTCCCCTCACCTCCCATGTGCTGAGATTAAAACACATGTATCACCATATCTGGTCCCTCTCTTGCAATTTAAAATAAAATAAAACTTCACAGAATCATGACTCATTATGATTTTAAGGTTGCATCACCAACTGAACTTGGTGATGGAGCTGTGAGCTTGTACGCATTGCTGATCATATCTTGTAAACATGGAGGGTTTTTTTTTTTCCCCTGGCAAACATGTAACAACAAGCACTAAATTGTAAACTCAGCGAACGGTTGCAAAGGAAAAAAATAATTGTCTAGAAAGTTTAATCATCCATTGTCACAAATAGTACACATTTGTCGCTTCTTATGGTTCTGGCCTTGTGTTAAGTGAGTTCATCATGCAAGGATTAAGTTCAGCCTCTAGTAACAGCCCTGTGCATGAAGTAGACCCTGTCCTTGGTTCATAAGTGAGGAGAGAGACTTCAGAGTGGAGAAGAAACACAGGGAGGTTAAACAAGCTGCCAAACAGCTACGAACAAGCAAGCCGGGAAGGGGGGCGGGCCTTTCTGCTCCAAGAGCCAAATGCTGCCCATTACACTGTTCCTGCCCCATGCCCTGCTAAGTGATAAAAATCAAAATGAAAACTTATAAAAAGGGCAGAAATATTTGGCAAAGCTAGAAAACCAAATTAGCATGTTAACCTGACAGAACGCTATACTGCATAACACACTGAGTTATTCTCAGCACTCAGTACGCTAAAGCAGGAGGATAGAGAGTTCAAGGTCATCCTGGGTTGCATGTTAACATGACAGAACGCTATACTGCATAACACACTGAGTTCTTCTCAGAACTCAGAAGGCTAAAGCAGGAGGACATAGAGTTCAAGGTCATCCTGGGTTGCATGGCAAGGCCATATTTCAAAAAACAAAGCAACAACAACAAAAATACTGAGTTGTGAAGATTCCAAGGATACATAACTCTATTTAGAATCATGAAAGAAAAATAGAACACAATCTTTAACACTGCCTAGGTCTAACTAAGCCGGTGTGGTGGCGCAAGCCTTTAATCCTAGCACTTGGGAGGCAGAGGCAGGCGGATCTTTGTGAGTTCAAGGCCAGCCTGGTCTACAGAGTGAGTTCCAGGCCAGCTGGGGCTACAGGGAGACCCTGTCTAGAAAAGACCAAAACAAACAAACAAACAAAAAAAACAAAACAACAACAAAAAAAAACTAACAAAACATTGCCTAGGTCTAACTATGGAAATGAACATATCCTCAGGGGCAGATAGCAGAGAAGTATAACCACAAAGTCTCTGCAGACACTGCAGCTCGAATTGCAGCTTTTTAAGAACATTCTTTTTTTTTTGGAAATTTTTTCCTTTATTTTTTTCACATAAATTTATTTTTACTTTTTATCAAATCTAGACCCGTGCCCCCCCCATTCCCCCACCCCACCAGAGCTCATGCATTCTGCCAAACATGCTTTTCATCTCTTTCTCAGTCTTTCTCAATATTCTCCATGAGGAAGTTGACTGTTTTGAGCAGAAGTTCATTATTTTGGTCAGTTCTTCAATACAGTCCTTTCTGTTGTTATTGTTTCCAATATGCATCACTCCCAACTGCTTTGGACAAAAGCTCAAGGGGCTGTGCACAAGAAATACTTACAACTAGGTAACTGGCACTAGCATCCACAGATGAGGGATACCATTCGTCGTTTGTTTTTCTGGGACTGTGTTACTTCACTCAGCATGATGTCCTCTAGCTCCAGCCATTTTCCTGCAAAGCTCGTGATGTCGTCTTTCTTTACTGCTGCATAGAACTCCATTGTGTAGATGTACCACATTTTCTCTATCCACTCGTCAGTTGAGGGGCATTTAGGTTGGTTCCAGCTCCTTGCTATTGTGAAGAGAGCTGCAATAAACATGGCCGTGCATGTATCTCTGTGGTGGCGTAAGTCTTGAGGGTACATGCCCAGGAGTGGTATGGCTGGGTCGGGTGGCAAGTTCATTCCAAGTCTTCCAAGGGTTCTCCACACTGCTTTCCATAGTGGCTGTACGAGTTTACATTCCCACCAGCAGTGGATGAGTGTTCCCCTTTCCCCACAACCTCTCCAGCACTTGGTATCATTTGTTTTCTTGATCCTAGCCAGTCTTATTGGAGTAAGATGATATCTTAAAGTGGTTTTCATTTGCATTTCCTTAATGATTAGTGATGTTGAACAGTTCTTGAGGTGTTTCTCAGACATCTCTAATTCCTCACTTGTGAAGTCTCTGTTCAGTTCTTTGCTCCATCTATTGAGTGGGTCATTTGTTTTCTTTTTTCTTTGTTTTTTGAGTAGTTTATATATTCTGGAAATCAATGCTTTGTCAGATGTATCTGCAGTGAAGGTTTCCTCCCACTCTGTGGGATTTCTCTTCACTTCCTTGATTGTTTCTTTTGATGTACAGAAGCTTTTGAGTTTGATGAGGTCCCATTTGTCAATTGTCGACCTTAATTCTTGTGCAGCTGCTGTCTGATTTAGGAAGTCTTTTCCTACGCCTATGTCTTGTAGTCTGCTGCCAACTTTTTCTTCTATCGCCTTCAGAGTTTGGGGTTTCACGTTGAGGTCTTTGATCCATCTGGAGTTGACTTTTGTACAGGGCGAGAGGTAGGGGTTTAATTTCATTCTCCTACAAGTGGTGATCCAGTTTTGCCAACACCACTTGCTGAAGATGCTGTCTTTTCTCCATTGTGTCTTCTTGGCCCCCTTGTCAAATATAAGATGGCTGAAATTGTATGAAATTGGTCAACAGGTCTGTTTTTGTGCCAGTACCAAGCTGTTTTTATGACTATAGCCCTGTAGTATAGTTTGAAGTCTGGTATAGAGATTCCTCCTGTGTAGCTCTTTTTGCTCAGGGTTGTTTTGGCTATTCGGGGTCTTTTGTTTTTCCAAATGAATTGAAGGATTTTCTTTTTCCAAGCCTGTGAAGAAACTCTTGGGGATTTTGATTGGAATTGCATTAAACATATTTTGTATATTATTTTTATTTTATTTTTTTATGTGAGTGTATCTCTTATATGTATTTAAGTGCACCCCTGTCATGCAGTGTCTGCAGAGGTCAAAGAGGGTTCTGGATCTCCCAGAACAAGAGTTACAAATGGTTGTTAGCCACCATGTGGGTGCTGGGAATTGAACCCAAGTCCTGTGCAAGAACAGCCAGTGCTCTTAACTGCTGAGCCATCTCTCTAAGTCCCAAAATTGTAGTTTTTGTTGCTAACCAGCTGTTTTACTTTGGGCAAGTAACTTGACCTCTCTCTCTGTGACACAAGTGTTTCATCTCTGAAATGGACCTCCTAGACGTGGGTGTGAGGCTTGGATGGGCTAGTATGTGGCAAGGTCTTTAGAGGAACGCCTATATACCCAAACATTCAGGGTTATTTTTATGTAACTATATTTTTTATTTGATACAACTCAAGTAAAATTTAGTGGTACTTACGTGGTGTTGAATATATATTGGCCTCTTTTCACCATGAAGTTGCCCAAGTTTGAAGGGGGGAGAAGAGAGCACACACACATGCATGGGAGCACACAGGCACGCATGGGAGCACACAGGCACGCATGGGAGCACACAGGCACGCATGGGAGCACACATGCATACATGGGAGCACGTGCACATGTGGGAGCGTACACACATGTATGGGAGCACACACACATGCATGGGACACACGAATGGGAGCACACATACATGGGAGCACACATGCATACATGGGAGCACACGCATGCATGGGAGCACAAACACATGCATGGGACACACTCATGGGAGCATACACATGCATGGGAGCACACACGCATGCATGGGAGATTAGTCTGACTCCCCAGCAACAGTCACAGATGAGACAAGTCTCTGCATGAATTCCTTTAATACTGCTGTTTTGAGACAGAATCTCACTATGTGCACTAAGACTGGCCTATTCTCCCAAGTAGTGGGATTACAGGTGTGTACTGCCATGCAGGGCTCTCCATTCACACTCTAAAAAAAGGTTTACAGAGGAGCCTGGTGGTGCAGGCCTGTAATCCAGCCACTCAGGAAGCTGAGGCTGGTGGAACATGAATTTAAAGCCTACGCAGGGGGCAGAGAGGTGGCTCAGCAGTTAAGAACATTTATTGCTCTTCCAGAGGAGCCAAGTTCGGTTCCCAGGACCCACATTAGGAGGCTCATAACCATATGTGACTCAAGCTCCAGGAGATCCTATGTCCTCTGGATTCCAAGGGTACCTGCAGACAGACAGACACAAACACACATGCATACGCAAATAAAAAAATAAGAAAATTAAGTTTTTTTAAAAAGTAAATAGCAAAAAAAAAAAAATAAGCTGGGCGTGGTGGTGCACGCTTTAATCCTAGCACTTGGGCCGGACATGGTGGCACAAGACTTTAAACCCAGCACTCAAGAAGATGACGATGAAAATTATGAGCTCCAGGACAGCTGGGACTACATGGGCGAGACCCTGGCTCTCGAAAAGGTACTCACAAAAAAAAGAAATACGAATAAAAAAGAAATGTAATAGCAGCTTAGTCGGCGTGGCAGAGGGTATCGGTTGCAAAAACATTATGACACTTTAACATACACCTAGCACTAGGGAGGATTGAGAGGTCAGTGCTCCTTTCGGCTAGTTCGTACATGTCACATAATCAAATTTAGGATTAGTTGTGCCTGAGTTAAGTCCTACCATTAACATTGAAGCAAGTTTGTTAATTGGGCTGTGTCTACAAATGGGCATATTCATTGCATGAAGTCATGAATGATATAGATTTATGGCTCTCTGTATTAGCTGTATGTATTTGACATAATTTCCTGTTTAGACCGTTAGGCTAAAGCAACACTGAACTGGTGACAGACTCCCTCCTCCTGTCCCATTGCACATTCATGCACTCTTCTCTACATAGAAATACTTTTTGGAAATAAGATGTTACTCCTCTGGACAAGGGGTGCTGCATGACTGTATGATCTATTTACAGATGTTACTTAAAGGTCTTCACCAGACTTAAAGGTGAAGATAGCCCCATGAACTCACAGATGCTGTTTTCACAATGGGAACAATTAACTGTACTCAGTTACTTGCTCTAAGTACAGAGGCTTGAAAGCAACTTAGAATGTCTATGATAAATATGGCTCATGGAAACAGCTATACGGGGAGGCATAATGAGTACGGTAGTGTACCGTGGCAGCGAGCCTGGAGAGACGGAGGGAGAGTGTGAGTCTTTAGTAGGCGCATACGATGCAGCCGCGTAAGGGATACTGCAGGAGGTTATAGTCTTAGCTGCCGCGCACTTTAAAAACACCTTTGGCAAAATGGCTCAGGAGTTTCAAATCAAGCCAGGATTTGAGGTTGAGGGTGAGGAACAGAGTGATTATAAAACAACAGCCTTAGTTACATTGAAATCAGGTTTCCATCACTTACATTAGGCCACAACAGTCCCTGTGGGTGAAGATTCCACTATGTTAAGAGAATAAGGTTTGGTGTGCAGATAGCACCCTTGTCTTTTTACTGCCTGAACACTTTCCTGGGGAATGTTTCACTTTCCTCTGTGGCTTTTTCATTCAACTTGCATCAATGTCAGACCTGATTTTCTGATATGATTACTTACCCAGACTCGTGACATTCCAATTCCCCTCATGACACCCATTCCCTCTCAATTAGATGTCCTTTTCTCTTATTGTTGTATATATTTATAAATATAACTATATGTGCATACATGTAAGTATAGAATGCATTAAATCTACTTAGTAATGCCAGTGTGTGTCCTCATTATGTAAATGAGTGTTTCCCTTTCTTCTCAAACAAAAAATCAATGTTTACTGAGATTCATAATCTGTCAGGCACCTAGTACCATGCGTTGCAAACAGATTTTCCTTCCCTCAGCATATGTCAGTTGTCTGAATTTCTTCATCTTGAGGTGGAATTTTCTCATTCCCACTTGAGGTGTCGTTGGCTTGTACCTTGTGGGTCTTGTGGTTTACTATTCTTCTAGGGCATTAGCTTAGCAGCATCGTGTTCTGTCCTTGGTCTTAACAGCTTTCTACCCCATCTTCCTGATGTTGCCTGAGACCTTTAGCATAGAAGATACATTGTGTAATGCACTTGGCTGGGCACCTCAGGGACACTTATCCTCTGTATTTGAGCAATAATTTTTGTGTCTTCTTTAATTATGTAAATTAGTGTTTCCTTTTCTTTTCAACAAAAACAAATGTTTACAATTCTGTTATTAATTCAGTGTTGTAATATTGGGAAGCTAGCTGTGGTTAAAGCAATAGTTCATAAAAGGAGCTGGAATTACCATTTCACCTGAGAGTGCAGGTACTTTCATTGTGAAAGCTGAAAGTGAACTGGGTGGACTTGCTTACACAGTATGAGATACAGTAGTTACCACCCTAATATTTTCATATTGACATTGAGAAATTGATTTAGATCCAATTTTAACCATGAGTCTAATGATTTCTAGCATGCATCCTGGTATCCAGCTCTTCCTTTTCTTCTTGCTTAATTAGGAGTCTTTCTCAGATATTGCCTGACACATTTTTTGCCAAGGGATCTAAATATTGAATGAGAACCAGGATCTGATAGAACTGACTGAGGCCTGGAAATCAATGAGACATACAAAGCTTCTGCAAAGACTCTCAAAAAACAGACCTCAGTCATTCCCACACTTCCCCCAGGAGACCCTGACACATTTCAGAGACCATGAACTCTTTTTTTTCCAAAACCAAATTTTTATTGGATATCTGTGCATTTCATATAAATTTCAAACTGAATCTAGACCCATGCCCTCCTCCCCTTGCCCCCCATCTCACAGAGCTCATGCATCCTGCCCAACATGTTTTTCATGTTTTCTCAGTCTCTCCAAAATTTTTCTCTACAAAGGTTTATTATTTTGGGCAGAACTTCACCATTTCAGTCAGCTTTTGATGCAGTCTTTCTGTTTTTGGTTGTTGTTGTTCTGGTTATTTGTTGTTCTCTCCAAATGCATTACTCCCAAATATGTACATATTCATGCCACATATTCATAATATCTTTTAGATCTTCAGCTTATGAATTTTTTTTTGTTAGGCTGAAATGTGTCATGTTTGAAGTCTCCTCCTTGGCGAGCCCAAAAACCATCATTCTGGCCTCATGTGCTCCACACTGGGGTTTCTCCCCCCACCATGGTCACCCAAAATGAGGTCCAGTAAGTACTATAATCCCTGTCTTGATCTTCTTGGTCTGTTGAATATACCGCTGGGTAGTCCATAATAGCAACCTTACTCTTGAAGAGGTGGAAATCCCAGTAGTACTTCAGTCCACAAGTTGGATGCCTCAGCAGTCCATATCTGGCACTGAATGTTTGGAGGAGGGCCTTGAGGACATAGACTTAGTCATATTGGAGGTTGAAAAGCTGTGTCTTATGTTTTTGAAGTATGTCAAAAGCAGCAGTGGAGCACAAGAATAGCTGCACCTTGCCAGTAAGACAGGTGAAACAAATGGGAGTTTTAATATTATTTATTTATTTATTTAATTTTACTTTTTGACTATTTACTACTAAGATCTCAAGTTTGGATACCTGAATACAATTTCTCAGGACTTACTATTTATTATTTCTGGTTACACTATCCTTTTGGATGTTTAAGATCATTCAGTTAGCCCAGATTAACAAGGTTTTTTGTTTTCTCAATGTCCACTTGAGGATCTGGTCCTCAACCATACTCAGGTTTTGGGGGGGTCAGGGAACCTGGTTCTTTTGGCTTTTCATTTAACAGTTTCATCACTTGAGGACACAGTTAGTCTTGCTAGACCAGGCTTAACTTTTTGAAACATGAGCAGCATTTTCCTCTTTATAGACTGGGAACTGGCTGAAGTCCCATTAGTGGATCTCCAGATGCCTGCACAGGTAGACTGGTGACTTACATTTGCAGGGCATTTCAAGAGATGCCACCATGCAAACTCTCCTCAGACTTCTTGACCTCTGAGGGCAAGAAACAAAGTTGTCTCTTAACACCCTCCAGCCAAATTGGTATGGGCATAATGTATGGTTGTTAGCATCCAGAAAAGTAAGTTATACCAGCCTGATACTTTTTAACTACTCTATAATATTTTAGGAAAGGCTTGGACAAAAGCTCCTGCAACCTGTATAAGAATATTAAGAGGAGCTAGAGATGGCCTAGTGGTTGGGAGAGACAACTGCTCTTGCAGAGGACTGTTTTGGTTCCCAGCACCCAAAAAATGCTGGCTCACAACTGCCTGTAAACTCCAGTTCCAGGGGAATCTACACCCTCTTCTGATCCGTGGCATTGCACACAGAGTAACAAGCATACATGCAGACAGGACAGAATGTCACATTCTTCCTCAGTTGCAAACAGGAAGTATTCAAGGACAACTGAGTGCACAGGATTTTGGAATGGGATTTGGACAAAGTATTAAAGCACACTTGTCATTGTGGCTTCAGTGCTGCTCAACCTAAGGAGATCCCTGGCCTCTAACCAGATCTTAAATAAGTTCAGGCTGGCAATAAGACAGGGTAAAGGAAGCAGGCCCTATCACAGTTCTATTAAAGTTTCAGATAGCTTATTCTGCTGAAAGGAGATTCCAAGACCTACATATTGCATAAACTTTGGCTCTGGATTCCTTTCATTTTTTACAGTTGTTAGTGCTGATTTCTTATGTACGTAATTTATGAAATGTCACATTGTCTCCTCTTATTGTGTCCCATTTCTGAGCATGTGAAAGAAGCTAGTTCTAAAATGTTCATTATATTAAGTAAAACAGCACTAAGCTCAGTCTCAATCTATTCAGCCAATAGTTTAAAACTATTCCAGTTTCATAAGAGGTTTGATAGAATCTTACAGCAATAATCTTGTAGTTAACCCTGACATGGTCCCAACTGTCTGGACAACTGATAATACAGAATAACCAGTTCTGGCCAACAATGCGTACTAGCCAAGGCTGAAACTACTGGTTTAGATAATACTACTTCCTACTTTTGCACTAGAGCAAGTGGGATTTATGTACCTATCATTTTTTTGAAGTCACAGCTATAATTAGTTTCAAGGTCTGTAAAACTTTGAGATGATTCTGCAAAGCTTCATCATGTCCACTAAAAGCACAAGATATTAGTAAGAGAAGGAAATGCATTTGTTACAGGGAACTCTGATGGTGACTGTTCCTGTTTCCCAGCATTTCCATGTAGGGGGTGGATGGCCCAGGTAGGGACCTGAGTAGAGATGATTCTGGTGCAGGTTGTCTAACCTATGGCATAAGAGAGATGTGAAATAATCATTTATCTACTTATATATAGCAATCTATTACCATAAAGTTAAACATACATTCTCTCCCAATTATCTCTGTGACCACATAAAAAACTTAAAGGGGTGGAGAGATGGTGGTTAAGAGTGCGACCGCTCTTACAGACGACAGGGGTTTTGATCCCAGCACCCACATGGGCGCTAGAACTGTCTGTAATCCAATTCCAGGAACTCTCAGTTCCAGGGGACCCGACACCGCCTTCTGACCTCGTTCGGCATTGGCACAGCATGGGTGCACCGAACTGACATGCAGACGTACATTCTACACATAAAAATAATTACTCAATAAAATAAAAAAATCCATTAAATACACTGGCAAAAGTATTCGAGGTCATGGCATTTCATTCTTGCATTCACACAGTTTGTGCTTTCTGCAAGAAGAATTCACTGTGTTTACCCATTAGTCCACTATGGAACATATTGAGGAATATGGACTTAATCTATTCAGGCTGCACTAAAAATCACTTCAGATTTCAGTGAACAAAGTACAGTTTATCCATGTTAGAACGTGCTTCATTCTGCTCTGCTGTTTTAATCAACAGAATGAAAAACCATGGGCTCTTGGGATTTACCTTAGAGCACAAGAGGCTTCATCCATAGACTATTCTGTCAATGTTACACAGTTGATGACATCCTACAAATTTAGATGAGGCACAAAAACCATATATTTTGCACACCTGTGTAAGACAGTAGGATTTTTTATTCCTTATACAGTAAAGCAGAAGCTGGGCACACAGGAGTCACGACTCAAAACAAAGGGGCCCAAAGTGGGAAAGCACATTGAAATGACAGCAGCATTGTTCACCAGCCACCAGCTGGGATCACATAAAAAAGCAATGCAACCTTGTAAGATGGAGGAGAGGGCATAGAAACTGATGAAGGAGGACACCAGAAGCAGGGTGCTCTGGGTGGCTTTGGACTCAGGGGAGATTTTCTGCTGAACATGAGAGCAATGCACGTGTTGAAGCTGCTGCTTATGCCTGTGTAGAAAGGTGATCATGGAGCAACTGCACCTGGTGATAAGCCCAGAAAACACAACTTCAGGGAGCACAAGAAATGCTGTATATAACAACCCTATGGTTTCATCACAATCCCTAAAGGAACAGTATGTACAAACTATTGTATCTGTCATTTTTTTGATATTCAGTTTGGTATACGTATACACAGGCAAAATCATATTTACCACCATGTACAGAAACCAGCAGAGGGAAATGGAGAGGTCTATGTACTTTGGGGATTTAACCTTAAGAACTTTTAAACAGAAATTCACAGGGCTGATGGTGATGGCCTGGAGGACACCCAAGAGGCAGGCAGTAATGATGGAAACATTTGCTCAGTTTTGAAATAGAAAAGAAATTACATCCAATATCCCTTGAAGACCCTTCATTCCAAAGTTTGTCTGGGGCACACCTTTAGAAAGAATCATCAAGAGGTTGGCTATGAAGAGGTGTGTAAGAATTAAGTCTGTGGTCTTTAGCATGCATGAATTGTAGTCAACATGTGACGTGGCAAGACAAGAGCTTTCCAGAATTCCATCTGTAACTGTAAGTAAGAGATATTCCAAGCCAGTTCCTTGGCTTCCATGCTGTGCTTCCTCTAAAGATGGCAGAGTCCGTTGCCGGCTGCATATTAACAAACTTGTGAGTGGACATTAAACTGTGAGAAAATCCCTCAAGCTCAAGATTACAAAGTAAGTTTGGCAACATAGAAAGACCCTGTCTGAAGAGATTATTACAACCTCAAGAATGAATTTCAGGGGGTCAGCTGATGTCAAATATACATTAGGGAGACAATTTCCAGTACATTTCTGTGAAAAGTGTGTGTTGGAAATAAGATGAAGTCAATACGGGGAAAGCACTGGCCAGTGGATGCTGCAGAAAGAAAGTTCATTCCACATCCAGCCTGAGCTGCCAGTTAGCTCTCATACCAAAGGGAGTCTTCAGTTCCCATCTTCATCATGAGGAAATTCATGCATTTCTTATCTGAATTCCAAACAAACATTGAGTGTGCTAAAGAAAGATCAGTCTTCTCCTTCTTAGACAAGAAATTTACATGTAGAAAAAGTCATAAATACTGTTCAACTGAAAATGTGTGTTACACAGAGCTGGTTCTCCTAAATACCAAACTACTGCCAGTATTTGCTCCTAGTAGTTGGGGATGAAAGAGAGAGAGGGAGAGATGAGAGAGAGAGAGAGACGAGACTAGGTATATTCTGTGTGTGGAGTCTTGACAAATTTAAAATAGAATCACCTGGGGGAACTAGGTCTAGTAAGCTTATAGGCAGTCTTTCTTACACAGATTAAATATCAGACAGGAGAGCAATGTTTGGTGTTCTTATTGTTAGGGTCTTCAGGACAGTGGCTACTGGACCTCATTTGAGGGACCATGGGAGGAAACCTATTGGCACAAATTCAGGATTGATGGTTGTTTGGGCTATCCAAGGAGGAGCCTTCAGCACTTTACTTAAGGACATGTCATCTTTTAGACAGAGTTTCAATCAAGTGCCTATCTGTATGTATGTTAGCTTATATATATTATAATATATTATATTTAATATTATATATTATATACATTGTATAATATATATATGTGTGTGTGTAGTATAAACTCATTTATATATATTTAATTATTATATATTATTATATATATAGTGCTATACTACTGAGCATCAAGTTGAGAAAAACAAAAAAGGTGGTAAAAAAGCTTGGAAGACTCAGAAAAAATGGGCTGAATGTAAAGTGATGAATTGATGGGGTGGGGGGCAGGAAAGGGAAAGTGACTTAGATTGACTGAGAATGAGGTATGACTAATGGAAATTTTAATACAAGTAAGACTATTTGAAATAAAAAGAAGAAATATTAAGCTTTGTGAATATGTGAAGTCTAGTTAGTGGCTTCCAGTAGTGTTTAAAGGGAAGTATATTATATCTTACTTATCATACTTTGAAATATTCCAAATACATGTATTTTATGGAGAAGAAATATGAATATTAAAATTGGAGCTTGAGTATGAAAAGAATATGTCTCGTTATCCTGCTAGAGATGTAATGTAATTCGGTAGGAAAGCCAGAGAAGCATGTGTTCCTTACTGATGATGGATGTTACATTAACATTGATCTAAGAAATAATTAATTAGATGATATAATATTGTTTGAAGTCCCCATATCTATATTATTAACTTATTATAAATTGAATCCCCAGCATCCATGTTATCAAAGACCAGCTACAGATTTAAAACCATTTGCTGAAAATCCCCCATTTATATGCTATTAAACAAAAAGTTCAGAATTTGTCCAAGTTATTCATCCAAACTGCAGATGTCCACATATATCCATTATGAGTGCAGTGTGCCTCAGTGTACAAACATGCTTTTCCATTGCCTGATAATGAAAGACCCACCTATTCCAGAATGCAGTTAACAAACCAGGAAAATATGCTGCTTAGTATGTGATCACTTTCTGAAAAGCACTGCATGTGTGTGCACCTTTCCGTGTAATTCTTACATGTAAACTTAGACATGAGGCTGTGTCCTGAAAACACCAGGCCCCCCAGTAACAGTAGAATCCAGGAATGTGATTGTTGGCATTCTTTTGGCAGAAGCAGTTACCTGACAGCCTTGACCTCTGCTGTTTCTCACAGTGCTGTGAAAGTCTGGACTTTCCTATGATTTCTCAGGAAAGAATGTTGATCCAGATTTTAGCCTGAGGATTCCCTCCTCCCAGCCCCCAATTGTGTGTAATATCCTGGCCCATGCCTGGATTAGAATAAAAGCCTTGAGTTCCGCAATAAATGATTCTTTCCCTCAGGCTTCTTGAGTCCATGTATGTGTGTCTATCTATATGTCTGTCGTTATCTTTCTATTTCTTCAGGAAAATCCTTGGCAGGCCCTCCCCTCTCCTTGCTGGAGCTAAAGGCCAATGAGAGAAGAACAAAACAGATGTGGAATTGTTGGGCCACGTAGTGCTAAGCACCTGACATGATAACCCCGTACATTTGATGAATTTTAGAGTTGTTAGCAAGGTTAGGCAAGGCACTTTTCTCTTTTGAGTGGTAGGGAAGTTCAGACAGGTATTGAACAGACTATAATCCAGGCAGTTCTAGAACTTTCAGTACACCTCCTAGCTAAGCCTCAGAAATCTACAGATTTCCACACAGCCAATATTCAGTTTCTTGATCTTTGTGTTGCACATTGAGTTGAATTTCATTTGTGAATCGAGTTACCTAGAAATTTATGAGGACTATAAATCTATTTGTTTAAAAATAACATATCTCAAAGACAGAATGTAATTTTTCAAAGATTTCAAGAATGTGCGCACTCTGCAGCTGGTGTCTCTACACGATGAATGTCACAGAGGCACGGGCTCAGATCATGAGTTCAAACACAGAGAATGAATGAATAACAATGTGAGACATGTTGGGAGTTCATCATTAAATGCTATTCTGACTTTTTCTTATACTCTGTGATATTGCAGGTGTTTTGTTACCCAAAGACATCACCTGAGGAATGAGCCACCCTGTACCGAGATCGTGCAGAGGACTCTTGGAGCAGTTGTCTGGGGATGTTTCTTAAGCTCCCTAACCTGCCTGACTTGGCTTTACTGAGAGGTTGGACTCAGTCTAGAGAAGATGCTGCTGGAGAGATTGGCTCAGTGTCAGAGCACATGCTGTTTTCAGAGGCCTGGTTTGATTCTCATACATGTTCGCCTAGCAGAGCAGTCTGTACTCCATAAACACCACAACACACACACACCACAACCATAATTTAAAAAATGGAGATAGAAAGGTGCTGATGAGTCACCAGGCAGGTCTGTGAGCCTGGAAAAATAGACACAAGAAAAAAAATGCCTCAGTCAAAGAGATGTGAAGCCTTATGGAGACTTTGAAAATGATGGCTAGGAAGTGAAGTGCACCTGGTTTTTGAGAATGAAACATAAGGGACTCAACACCCAAATAGTGTAGAGAAGGAACACATGATGTGCAGAAGAGAGAAGGTCTGGATTCTATCCCACCCTGGGTGTGTGGGACCCTTCCTATTCCCGTCTCTGCAGTCCTTTGCATTGTCTTTGGCTCGATTTCTCTTTGGAGCAAGGACTCCTCACGGGAAACCTTGGCCCATTTAATCACATCAATCAGATCGTATACTCATGTTAACAACTTACCAGGTTTTATCTTGTTAAGAGATTGGTTGATTAAAGTACAACCTCAACAAATATGATCTTATGAGTCAGTTACAGTCCTGTTCTTTGGAGCACTCTGGATTTGTGCATTATTATTATGTAGATGATCTTCTTCACGTCAGATCTAGAGAAAAGAATGGCAAATGACTTTCTAAAAAGAGTTATGGAAAGAAGTGTTGTGCCAGGAAAAACACCAAAATAAAAAAAAAAAAAACTTGCCTTAAACCCACCTAATTTGTCTTCTACAACTCCTTGTCAGTTTTATGTTAAAATTTTCCACCTGAGCAGTTGCAATTTTCATAAATTGTCATTATATTATAAATTGATGGCTTTATATAAAATTCAGTAATTTTGTATAGTGTAATCTGTCAACTTCCCATCTAAAAGTTGGAATCAATATTTATCCTTGTTTTTAATCTACTTTTATGATTTTAGGAAAGAATGCTGTAGTAACTCTCAAATGATTCAGTGAACAATATTACTTTTAACATATTATGCAGGACCATGATCAGATTTATGACTAATTGTGTGCTACATAGAATTGCATTATTATGGTGGGCGATAGTTATGTTGGTAAGTGTGCATGCAGCATGAGATTTGTTGTCCTAGTATCACCGAAGAATACTGCTAATTTCACAAATTGTAATGAGGCACTTGGATTCATATGAGGTTCCTTAGGGCTCACTGACAAGCTGCTTAGAACTGTTAGAGCTTTTCCGGTGTAGACTCATTCACAAAGAGGAAAAACTATTGATGAAAAGCATTTATCCCCCTGACTTCACAACATGCACACAACTACAAGCCCACCCATCCCACCCATGTCTGAGTTTTCACAACTTTAATTGAGGCTTGTTTATAATCCAAAGCTAGTTAACCTTGTATATATCAATGTTTGGGAATGACAGAAATATGATATGTATAGACAGAACCTGAAATACTATGCATTGAATAACTCAAAGATCAAAGGAAACATGCACTTTGGACATATATTTGTGGTTCTGTCCTTGCCTACCACACATAAACTTCTTCAGTTTATTTCAAGAACATCAGCATTGAACACTGAAACTTCTATAATTTAGGAGTAATTATATAAGAAGAATAAATGACCTGTGTTCTGATACACTAATGAATGCAGAATTTCATAAACATCATTTTATTCTAGAGAAAAATTTGTGTTCCCTTTCCGGTTTAGAGGCAATTGTGGGGGGAAATAATACATGCTTAACTGCCAAGTCAGAATTTCACTCATTGGCATAGGAAATAGTCACATAAAAGCCTTATCACAATGTAGCTACATCCTAGATTAGTATAAGGTCAGGGCACTATTTATAGTCCTGAAAGTCTTCCTAATTCTTCATTGAACTTTCATTACTCTGATTTGACATTGCAATCCCTTTTCCAGACAGGACCACTAACTTATTTCTCCTTTCTTTGCTTGCTTGCCTCTCAGACTGAAATATAACACACTCACTTGACTCCTTCTCTGCAGGAAGATGGATCCACGTGAATCCTCTAATACAGCCAGCATGGGGACAGAAGGTGCAGCATCTCAACATTGGCGATACGCTTATGTTTCTGTGACCTCACTTTCAAAGAGCAATTTTCATTTCTTCTTATTTTATTTATTTATTTTTTATTTTATAGTTTTATTTTATTGATGCTTTGTGTATTCATCATCCTTTTTCCACAGTTCAGTGTAATCCCTTCCTTCACCCGCCCACCCTACCACATCCAATATGCATTCTGCTGTACCTTTTCTGCATCTTTCTGTTTTTTTGTTGTTGTGTTTGTTGTTTGGTTTCAACTTTTTTTAACTAGTGAATAATTTGTCATAAGCACCTTCATGTAAATACCAATTGTGAGCAGTTGTTGCAAACCATACAGTTCATCCGCAGGGGGGGACTTGTTGTTTCGTTCAGTTGGTTCAATGAGTGAAAGTTATTTTGCTTTAGTTTCACCATTCACACCAAATGCAGCCCTTACATTCTACCAACGCTCTTCTGCAGATTGTTCCTAAGGTTAGAAAAGGGGCACAGGTGATGAGATGCAAAACAGTCTACTTCTCTGGAGATGTCATTTTACACTATTCAGGTTGTTTCCCTCATGGATTGACAGCTTATCAAGGGATACCTTTTTAATCCTACCAATAAGCACAAGCAATTAGATATATAGGTATTTTAAACAGATATGTTAGCTTTTCAGTCCTACATGAGCTTCGAATTGAATATATAGTTTAAACATTACTATTTGTTTGGTGGTTGCTTGGTTTGGTCAGATGTTGGATTATGTATCAATACATTTTCTTCTGTTAAGTCATGNTGCTGGGCACTCAGACTTAAGGTCAGATCAGCCTGATACATTTGTTCTTCTTACTAGGAGCTCTAGTAGAGGAGATCTTCATAACCTTTTGATATCCTCTACTAAATATGAGGCATAAGCTGTAATTATTCAAAAGCAGAGTAAAGGGAAAGGAGTCTTGATGAGGCCAAATGGGTGAGTTCCAGGACTCGATGCAATAGCTACTTTCCATTTGTGCTGCTGGTGCAAAGAGGCTCTAAGCAGTCCTGTAGCATCTAGTCCTCTACATGTGTCTTTCAGGAGGGCTTGTGAAGGTCAATAGCTTGCTATATCAAACTCACCGTATTTTTGTAGTTCTTTTTTAACTTTTTTTTTTAGTACTAATGAAGCTGAACCTTGGTTGCTCTGCCTCAATTGCTTTGGTAAGCATCAGCTGTTCCACTGAGTAACCCTCCATTGTCTCTCTTTTTTTTATGTTTTATTTTTGATTCTAGTGTCTCACTAAATTGTTCTAGTGCTGACCTCTGACTCATCTGTGCTTGCCCAGGCTGTGCTTTATAATTTGTTTATTTTATTTATTTACTATTTTTTTTATATGTATAACTGCTTTGCCTGGTTGTATGTAAGTGCCCCATGCATGCAGTCACCATGTACACCCAGAAAACGTGGCATTGGATCTCTTGCAACTAAAGTTAGGATGGTTGTTAACCAACAAGTGCTGAGAAACTGCCACTGTGGACGCAGGGAAGGAATCCCATGGCTGCTAACAGAGCAGTCAGTGCTCTTTAACTGCTGAGTTCATTCTCTCTAGCCTCCCTACCCAGGTGGCATTTTTTTTTTCAATTTCTTTATTATTTATTGTTTTTGAATTATTTTTATTTTTTATTTTTGAGTTTCTTGTTATGTGTAGTAATGTAACTCGTTGCCGATGCACAGTTTGCATCCGTGTCGTTGCATGTCCTGCTGGAGGTTCAGAAAGGGTTTCGGATTCCTCTGACTGAGTCTCCTGAATTGGAGTTCAGAACGGCTTCTTGGCCGAATGTGGGGTGCTGGGATCGAACCAGGGTCCTCTGTAAGAGCGGTCGGCGCTCTCAACCGCTTAGGCCATCTCCAGCCCCGTTATTTATTATTTTTATGTGTATGAATGTACTGTCTGCATGTAGGTTTGTGCACCCGTGTCCATGCAATGCCGCAACGACGGTCAGAAGAGGGTGTGGAGTTCCCTGGAACTGGAGTTTGGAACTTGGAGTTACAGACGGTTTCTTAGCCACCATGTGGGTGCCTGGGGATCAACCGTCTTAAGCAAGTAAACAGTCTCTTTTTTTCTTTAAATTCTGTGTTGGTGTGTGTGTGCCACTGTTGTGGGGTACACACACGTGCTGAGACCAGAGGCATTGGATCCCCTGAATCTGGAATTACTAAGCACTGTGAGCTGCCCGATGTTTGTGCTGGGACCTGAACTTGGCTTCAGAACTCCCGGTTCTCTTCCCCTCACCTCCCATTGACTGAATTACTAAACTACTGTATCACCATAACCTCTGGTCCCTCTCTTGCAATTTAAAATAAATAAAACTTCACAGAATCATGACTCATTATGATTTTAAGGTTGCATCACCAACTGAACTTGGTGATGGAGCTGTGAGCTTGTACGCATTGCTGATCATATCTTGTAAACATGGAGGGTTTTTTTTTTTCCCCTGGCAAACATGTAACAACAAGCACTAAGATTGTAAACTCAGCGAACGGTTGCAAAGGAAAAAAATAATTGTCTAGAAAGTTTAATCATCCATTGTCACAAATAGTACACATTTGTCGCTTCTTATGGTTCTGGCCTTGTGTTAAGTGAGTTCATCATGCAAGGATTAAGTTCAGCCTCTAGTAACAGCCCTGTGCATGAAGTAGACCCTGTCCTTGGTTCATAAGTGAGGAGAGAGACTTCAGAGTGGAGAAGAAACACAGGGAGGTTAAACAAGCTGCCAAACAGCTACGAACAAGCAAGCCGGGAAGGGGGGCGGGCCTTTCTGCTCCAAGAGCCAAATGCTGCCCATTACACTGTTCCTGCCCCATGCCCTGCTAAGTGATAAAAATCAAAATGAAAACTTATAAAAAGGGCAGAAATATTTGGCAAAGCTAGAAAACCAAATTAGCATGTTAACCTGACAGAACGCTATACTGCATAACACACTGAGTTATTCTCAGCACTCAGTACGCTAAAGCAGGAGGATAGAGATTTCAAGGTCATCCTGGGTTGCTGTTAACTGACAGAAGCTATACTGCATAACCACTGAGTTCTTCTCAGAACTCAGAAGGCTAAAGCAGGAGGACATAGAGTTTCAAGGTCATCCTGGGTTGCATGGCAAGGCCATATTTCAAAAAACACAAGCAAACAACAACAGAAAATACTGAGTTGTGAAGATTCCAAGGATACATAACTCTATTTAGAATCATGAAAGAAAAATAAAACAATCTAAAAAATCCTAGAGTCTAACATAAAAAAGCCGGTGTGGTGGCGCAAGCTTTATATCCTAAGCACTTGGGAGGCAGAGGCAGGCGGATCTTTGTGAGGTTCAAGGCCAGCCTGTCTACAGAGTGAGTTCAGGCCAGTGGGGCTACAGGAGACCCTGTCTAGAAAGACCAAAACAAAACAAAACAAACAAAAAAAACAAAAACAAACAAAAAAAAAACTAACAAAACATTGCCTAGGTCTAACTATGGAAATGAACATATCCTCAGGGGCAGATAGCAGAGAAGTATAACCACAAAGTCTCTGCGACCACTGCAGCTCGAATGCAGCTTTTTAAGAACATTCTTTTTTTTTTTGAATTTTTTTCCTTTATTTTTTTCACATAAATTTATTTTTATTTTATCAAACTATAGACCCGATGTCCCCGCCCCCCATTCCTCCCCCCCACCAGAGCTCATGCATTCTGCCAAACATGCTCTTTTCATCTCTTTCTCAGTCTTTCTCAATATTCTCCATTGAGGAAGTTGACTGTTTTTGAGCAGAGTTCATTATTTTGGTCAGTTCTTCAATAATGTCCTTTCTGTTGTTATGTGTTTACAATATATGCATACTCCCAACTGCTTTGGACAAAGCCCAAGGGGCTGTGCACAAGAAAACTACTTACAACTAGGTACCTAGACACTTTGAAGCATTCCACAGATGAGGATACCATTCGTCGTTTGGTTTTTCTGGGACTGTGCTATACTTCAGCTCAGCAGATTTCCTCTAGCTCCCAGCCATTTCTGCCAAAGTCGTATGATGAGTCTTTTTCTTTACTGCTGCATAGACTCCATGTGTAAGAATATACCACATTTCTCTATCCACTCATCAGTGAGGGCATCTGGGTTGGTTCAGCTCCTATGCTATTGTGAAGAGAGCTGAAATAAACAATGAGCCATGCATGTATCAATCTAATGGTTGGGAGTTGAGTGCTGTGTTAGGTACATGCGCAGCGGTGGGTTATGGCTGGGTAGCGGTGGCAGTTTTCATTCCAAAGTCTTCCAAGGGTTCTCCACCTGCTTTCCATCGTGGCTGCATGAGTTACATTGCCCACCAGCAGTGGATGATGTGTTTCTCCCCTTTCTCCAACAACCTCTCCAGCACTTGGTATCATTTTGTTTTTTTGATCCTAAAAAAGCCAGTCATATCAGAATGAAAGATGATATCATTAATGGTTTTTATTTCATTTTTATTGTTTTTAGTTTTTTTTGTTGTTTTGAACACTTCTAAGGTGTTTCTCAGCCATCTCTAATTCCTTCATTCTGTGAAGATCTCTGTTCATGTTCTATATGCTCCATTATTGGATGCGAGCTAGTTGAATTTTCTTTTCTTTCTTCGTGTTTTTTGAGTAGTTTTATACTTATGGAAATCAATGCTTTGTTTCAGATGTTTCTGTGGTGAGAGTGTTTTCCTCCCATAGCTGTGGCTTTCTCTTCACTTCCTTGTTTCTTTTGATGTACAGAAGCTTTTGAGTTTAATAGCGTCAGATTTTTTCAAGTTGGTCAACGCTAATTCTTGTGCAGCTGCTGTCTGATTTAGGAAGTTCTTTTCCTATGCCTATGTCTTGTGTTCGCATGCCACTTTTTTCTTCTACGCGCTTCAAGAGTTTTGGGGTTCTCACGCTGAGGTCTGAGTCCATTCTGGAGTTTGCCTTTTTTTTTTTTTTTTGGTTCTTTTCGAGACAGGGTCTCCCTGTAGCCCCTGCTGTCCTGAACTCACTCATTGTAGACCAGGCTGGGTGCGAGGGACTCTACGAGGATCCTCCTGCTCTGCCCCCAAGTGCTAGGATTAAAGGCAGTGCACACCACACCCAGCTAAGACAAAAATAAATAAAAAAAAAAAATTAAAAATTATGTTGTATGAGTGTATTGTTTGCATGTATGTCAGTACACCTGTGTCACACAATGCCCATGGAAGTCAGAAGAGGGCGTTGGATCCCCTGGAACTGGAGTTGGGATGGTTGTTAGCAGCCATGTTAGTGCTGGGACTCAAACCTGGGTCTTCTGCAAAACAGCTAGTGCTCTTAACTCCTGAGCCATCTCTCCAGCCCATGCCTTTACTTTTTTTTTTTTAAATTTTATTTATATTAGTGTATCAATGTACTGTCTGATGCAGTTTGTGGCACCCGTGTCGTTGCAATTGCCATGGAGATCAGAAGAGGTGTCGGATTCCCCTGGAACTGGAGTCTCCTGGAATTTGGAGTTTTCAAAAAAGGGGATGGGTTTTCTTCTGGCTTTGGGGCCCATGGGTTTTGTGGGGCTGGGGATGAACCTGGGTCCTCTGTAAGAGCGTCATTGCTCTTAACCACTTATGGCCATCTCTCTAGCCCCTGCTTTATTTTTATGTTCATCTGATTTCATTTTATTGCACAGTTTATAAAAACCCTCACTCAGTTAAAAGAATTATTATCTGAATCATAAATAAAAATATTGACCTGGCTGGAGAGATGGCTCAGTGTTTATGAACACCTATTGTTCTTCCAGAGAATCTGGATTCAGTTCCCAGCATGCACCTCAGGAAGCTCACAACCATCTGGTACTGCAGGTCCAGGAGATTTCATACACTCTGGACTCTGAGGGGACCTACATGAATGTGATACACATAAATTCATGCAGGCACACACATATAAATAAAAAATAAATCTAGTGATGCTTTGTGCATTTCGTACATAGGAAACAACCTGAACAGACTGGCGTCCAAAATGACAACTCCAAAGAAATTAGACTGTTTTCTTCTCACCCACTTGTGCCCCTTTCCCAGAGCCCAGGGAACAAATTGCAGAAGAGGAGGCGTGGTAGACTGTAAGGGCTACAGAGAGATAGGGGTGAATCATGAGACTACAGGAATATAGTCTGGACTCCTAACTGATCAACATGCCTGTGCATACAAGCTTCTCCAATTGGACTATGGGAACCTTGGGTTGTTCAAAATTTGGACATAGATACTTGCAAAATGCACCAATTACCTAATTGTATGACATACTGAGTAACATCAATGTTATCTGCAAACAACTGTGTCATTATATTGTAGAATCCCTTAAAAATAAACAAAAAAAGAAAAAATATAAAAAAAAATAAATCTAAAAGAAGGATTTTTTTTTTTTGTCTTTTTGAGACAGGGTTTCCCTTTAGTCCCTGCTGGCCTAGAACTCATGGAGATCCGCCTGCCTCAGCCTCCCGAGTCCTGGGATTAAAGGTATGTGCCACCACACCCAGCCCCAAAAGAAGGAATTTTTAAATTGAATGATAATTTTAAAAAAATCTTAGATTTTGAATCTATTCCTCTTGTGACTGTT
Organism: Rhizomys pruinosus; assembly: GCA_009823505.1. Lineage (NCBI taxonomy): Eukaryota > Metazoa > Chordata > Mammalia > Rodentia > Spalacidae > Rhizomys > Rhizomys pruinosus. Next base: position 105,397 of record VZQC01013830.1, read on the forward strand.
GATAGTTTTTAACAGCTGGGGACTTACTAGAGCCATAGCAGGGCATGTTTACCGGGATAAAGCTACAACTCCTCTTCTGTGCATTGCTTCATGTAAGCTGTAAGTTAGAAATCAGGGTAAACTTTTTAGAAGATGGTGTTATCAATCCACCTGAATCAACAGTTGCTAATACTGACCTGCTTCTTGTGTTCTGGCTGGCCTCGATAGGGCGTTTGTGACAGAGTGATCCCTCTTTTCATATTTTCATAAAATGTTCTGCTTTCTGACCTACTATAGTTTTGACAACCATGGCTTTGTAATGTGCAGCAGTGTTAATTAGAACTCATTTGTCAGACCAAGGGCAACAGTAACACTGGCCACACAAAGAGCACTTAGGAAACTGGATGCAACTGGTATTACTGCTGCTTAGCTTATTGGGTTTCTCGGAAAATACATAAGAATGCTTTCTTTTTATTTTTATTTTTTTATTTATTTTGTATGTGTATGAATGTATTGTGTGCATGCTAAAAAGCTGCTCTAGCCGTGCTGCTACCCCCAGGCCCTCCCCTACTTAGGCTGAAGTGTACCGGTATTTATAAACTTTGTTGGCATTATATAGAGATTAAAGGTGGTAATAAATGCTTCATACAGCACCACTGAAATTATCAGGCTGACGGTTGGTCTGAGAAAAAGAGGCCCAGCTTTCATTTAAAGAGTGAGCCAAATTGCTGAAAGAGGGCTCTAGTGTGTAATTTAATGAATGTAACAAGATGGCTGGAGCCTGACGGAAATTCATCTGAAGTAGTCCACTCCATACCAAAAGATAGATCCCCTTTAACATCCTTATACAGAGAGCCAAGCTTTCTTAACTTTGCTGATAAGCTCAGTCCAAATAGTCCATTCAATCTGACATTCACAGGAGTTAACATTATATTCATGTATGTTAACTGCCTGGAACATGAGTGTGACTCAAAATAAAACTTTGTTTTTAAAAAATTATCTTTTTTGGCCACCTTCCAATGGAAAACTTTTAAAGCGTGAGCCATTAAATTAAAAGGAGAGAATGAGTGAGTTGGGAACAATTTAGAAACATCACTTTATGTGTAACATGAGGAGATCCCATTTTAGACTTTCTCCTGGTATACTTACCTTCTTCTTTATATCTGCAAAGCAATTTTAAATTAAAACTACTCTCTGTAATTGTTCATTGATTCATCTGCTTCCTGAAGTTTAAAACATCTTCTCAGTATGTTCAGGATTAAAAGCCATTTTGTTGATCTAAAGCACTTCTAAGTATAGGGATTATATAGTATTCCTGATGATGCCGCTTCTTTAAAAAGAGTCAATTTAGAAAACTAAACCAGTATCTAAAACACAGGTCTGCAAACTACAGACCAAATCCATCCATAGTCTTGGTTTATAAGTAAAGTTTTATTGGGACACAGCCATGACTGATTGTTTTATGTGTTATATATGGCTGATATGTGCTAAAATGGTAGTGTCAAATAGTTGAGACAGTCAGGTGTGGTGGTTCACACCTTTCATCAGGAGGCGGATAGATCTCTGTGAGAGCAAGGCAGCCTAGTTTACGTAGCGGGTTCCAGGACAGCTGAGGGTACAAGAGACCTTGTGTCAAAAATCAAAAACAAAGCTCAAAAAACAGAGGTGAGATATTGGAGCAAGGAAAGTGAATTCTCTCACATGGACGGCATCATGCTATGTATGTTGAAAAACAAAAGAAAAGAGAGTGCCAATTTCTGTAGCTTCTTAGAGCTAAAAATGTCCGGATATCACTAACGTTGCACTCAGCATTACCCAAAAGGGCTGGGCTACAGCTCCCTGCAGAGTATTTGCCCCATATGTTCAAGGCTCTGGATTATATCCCTAGCATCACACACACACACACACACACACACACACACACACACACACGCAACCAAACATATGCACAAAAAGAAGTCTGATTGAAATATACTCATGTAACTCCAAATGTTTCTGTTAGTCACTGTGTTCAAAATACAATTTTACAATGCATATTACTTAATGGCTAATTTTCAGAAGAATCCCCATCTTTTTTTTTTTTTGTATGTGTATGAATGTACTGTCTGCATGTAGGTCTGTGCACCCGTGTCATGCAATGCCGCGGAGGTCAGAAGAGGGTCTCGGATTCCCCTGGAACTGGAGTTCTCCTGGAATTGGAGTCACGGACAGTTCTCAGCTGCCATGTGGGTGCTGGGGATCGAACCCAGGTCCTCTGCAAGAGCAGTCGGCGCTCTTAACCACTAGACCATCCCTCCAGCCCCCAGAATCCCCATCTTAACAAGCTTTGAATTCCTGGTATTTGTTTGAACATATTAGAGATTTCAGGAAATTTAGATTGTATAGCAGAGATGCTAAGGGTAGCTAGCTATGTGTGTATGGAAGGCAACCTTTAAATTCTTTGGCTGAGGATTTTGATCGATGGGCAATTAAATTAAAACATCTTGATGTACAAAATAACTGGTAAGGTAAAACATACTGCAGAAACTTCCAGAAATGTTTTCCTATTTCCTGAGCTTAGGAAGAAGTGAGGACCAAAGAGATAAAAGAAAGCAGTAACTGCCCTTCTCGCCACTGGCACCAGTTTTCAGAGCAGCCAAAGCTCTGGGTATGGTGCATTACATCCGTAAATGCAATTCACCAAAGGATGGATGTGAAAACACCCTGACAGTTGTTCTGATGAGCTACTTGGATACCTTTTTATCTGAAAATCAAAGGAATGTGGAAAATAAAATTACCTGGTGAAGACTCATTATTGTTCAACTTCTTCCAGCAGATGCAGTTTATAACTCCAGTGGCATCATCCACTGCAAGAGAAGTGGAGACAGGCAGATGAGTGACTTAGCATTGCATTCAGCCATACTGAAAGATGGCATCTGTCTGTTTTGTTTTCTTTTTAGATGGGGTTTTCCTATAGCCCCAGTTGGCCTGGAACTACCATGTAGATCAGGTTGTCTTTGATCTCACAGAAATCTGCCTGCCTCTGACTCCTGAGTGCTTGGATTAAAGGCGAGCACCACCACACCCAGCAAAAGATGGCATTTTTAAGAGCCTGGTGGGGCGACTTCCTTAGCAAACCTTCCCTGTCTTGAGGGGCATTCGCTCAGTATACTTCGGTATGGACAGTTCACCTGTGAGCATATCAGTGCAATACAAGTCAATGGACATGTCTCTTACCCTACCTTGAGGACCGTAACAATTCCCATCTACCCTGCTAACAGAGCATCCTCAGGAAGTTAGGTGCAAAAAAAAAAATCTTGGCCACATCCTTGCCTGTCTCTCTCACCTTCAAAAGAGATATAATGCCATGTTGTCTGTGGTCAGGGGCAGCAGCATCTGAGCTCAGTCATCTATCACCACTTGTTTCACTGGCTTGCTCAATTTCCAAGCAAAGTGTCTGGTCCACATCAGATAGCCTGGCCTTCTCTTTTGAAAGGGCTTCAGCCCAGTTCTGATCTCTCCAGGGGGTGTAGGGAAAGCCAAGCATATTCCAGAAAGGCCCAGCTTTATTTTCACCATAGAAAATAATTATACCTTGGGCACAAAAACAGAACTAGTCTGGCTTATTTTATTTCTAGTGCCAAAAAAAAAAAAAAAAAATCAAATAATTCCCCTGGGGCTTGGATTTATGACTGTAGAGGAGCATTTTTTTTTCCTCAATTCAGACAAACTCAGAATACAGGTTGCTAAGTAGAGTAGAAGGCCTCATAATTATAAAAACAAAACAAAACACCAAGTACACTGCTGTAAAGGCCTAGACTATAGGGCAAAAAATGTTTGAATGCTGGCTTAAATCTCTGTTGAAAGGAGTCTACACTATTCCTTACGGTAAAATAAATTCTAGATGGGCTTCCTTTTGTTAAATATAAAATAGGTCAATTAAAGATGAAAAGAAGTTATGGCAAGTATTTTTAAACCCTGGGCTTAGAGATGAGGAGGAGAGGCATTTTTTTTTAGACAGGGTCTCCCTGTAGCCTCAGCTGGCCTGGAACTCACTATGTAAACCAGGGTACCCTCAATCTCACAGAGATCTGCTTGCTTCTGCCTCCCAAGTGTTGGGATTAAAGGTGTATGACAACACAGCCAGTGAAGAGAGACTTTTTAAAAGCAGAACCTGAAAATTAGTAATTCATTAAACAAAGTCTGATGCATCTATCTGTTGACCTAAAAATGAATAACTGACAGCAACTTTTCAAATAATACAGTTATTACTTTATAAGGAACTTACATGAACAAGAAAAAGACCAGGACCACAAGAGAAGAGAGGTAACAAAAGGAATTCTGCAATGTACGGAAAATGTATTAATGGTTAGTAAATAAATGTCTATGTGATGTTTTCATTAATTTTCATGAAGAAAAATTAAGTTTAAATAATTTCTCAACTGCTAGACTGACAAAAATATTGATTCCCACAGGCCTTTAATCCCAGCACTCAGGAGGCAGAGGCAGGTGGATCTCTGTGAGTTCAAGGCCTGGTCTATACAACGAGTTCCAGGCCAGGTGGGGTTACAGGGAGACCCTGTCTCAAAAAGGCCCTCCCCCTCAAAAAAATATAGATAGATAGACAGAAAGACAGAGAGATATACAGACAGACAGACAGACAGATTCTCAGGTGTAGATATAGCTTAAAATTTTTTTTTTATTATTATTTATTTATTTTTGTATGTGTATGAATGTAGTGTCTGCATGTGTAGATATAGCTTAGTAGCAGACCAATTGACTGGCATGCATGATGGCCTGAGTTCAATCCCAGTACAAAAATGAACAAAATCCTGACTCCCTCATAGGGTACTGGCAGTGTGCAAAACAGCACAAAATTTCTATAGAGCAAGTGTGGAAGCATGCATAAGAGTTGAAATGTATATATCCTTTGTGCAATTACTTCTGGTAAATGATCCTGAAGTGGAAAACAGAAGCAGTGTGCAGATGAATCATCTGACTGAGGCTGTTAAGTGAAGTACTACTTGTAACAATGAAAATGGGAATAGCCTAAATGTTAATAAATATGCAATTGGGGGGTGGAGAGATGGCTCAGGTGAACATAACTGGTTGTTCTTACAGAAGACCTAGGCTCTACTCCCAGCACCCACACGGTGGCTAATGACTGTCCGTAACTCCACTTCCTGGGAAGCCAACACCCTCTTTTGTCCTCTGTGAGTGTTGCATGATACAGGTGCAGTTACATACATGCCAGTATAACACTTTTACACATAAAATAAAAATAAATAAATCAATATGCAATTGGTTAAGTAAATTATAACACAGTATATGAGATTAACAGGTATCATGAAGACCTAGGTTCACTGCTGTCGAGGATACACATACCTCACTGTAAAATGCAAATCTCATATATCTTAAGAAATTACACATAAATAAAATATTGAACAGCACAATCTGACAGAAATGATTTTACAACATTAAATGTCAATAGCAGAATCTTTTGGGGTATGGAGGAGCCCACATTCAATATGTACATGAAGTGTCAGACAAACTAAAAAACAAAGAGACCGCAATATGTATAAACTTGGCTGGCCTCAAACTTGCTGCAATCCTCTGCTTCAGCCTCTAGAGTGCTGGGATTACAGGCAGGAGCCACCACAGCTGGCTGTAAGTATTAATTTACAACAGAAGCAAAGCTAGTTAACACATGAACATCTGTTCTAGGAAATGTGAGGTCATCCTGGTAAGAACTGGAGCCTCCTGAAAGTCTAGTCTGAGCTCAAGTCACTGGCAGGAGCTCTGTATACTGCGGGCACTGCTACCAACCCTGCCTTCCTTGGCCTGTAATCTCTCTCAGCTGATCATGTAGCATGGTCCCTGAGCCCTGCTGTTGAGTGGAGTGGATGAGGAGCACCCTTGCAGAACACTGCCACATCCTCCCCAACATGATGCTGCGATGAGTCAGTGTGGCTAGAAGCCTCCCTGCACAGGCCCGAGGTGAGTCGGGGGAGAAGCACCCAAGACCTCAAGAGCCAACCTGAGCCTATAGACAGCAGGGAGAAGATGGCTCTCTGTTTCACCAGGCCACATAGGAATTGAAATGCAAAAGAGTGTCTGTTCTTAATAACTTCCATATTGCCATTTTCCCGAAGCCCACACATGTGTCATGCTCTCACGACACCCATTCAGAGGGAAAAGCTTCTTAGGGCAGAGCCAAACATATCGCCTTAAATGTTTTCATAGTGGGAAAGGGAGTTAAGTGAAGCCCCTTTATGTCACAGTCTAAATATGGCCCAGTTGTAGGGCCAGAACTGAAACCCTCAACAGCCTCATTTATTTGATCTGAAAAACATCAAATCCAGATGTTACGGGGATGGGAGACTGGAGGAGAAAGGGCATGTGGGAGAGGAAATCTATTCTAAGGTCTAAGAAGATAGCAGAGCATACTGGGCCAGTTAATAGTCTTCTGCTGGACCCATGGGGGGGGGGCTGGCTGGCTCCCCCAGCAGAGCCCTGTAAGTTAGTGAGGCTCACCTGCAAAACTGCAGTGTTTTTCCTTCCCACTTCAAGATAAAATGGGGAGAATAATGTGAAATGATAATGTAAAAAGTGCTCTGTAACCAGAGACACTAATATGTCATCATTGGGATGTCGAGAGAAGCACTGTATGGTCCTACAGACAACGTGTGTGCCCACAGCTGGGCATGTTTGCTGAGACACTGTGGGGAAAGGCAGGACCAGTATCTTTGGTAAAATAAAGCAAAGAGAGTCAGTACAGGGATGGAGAACAAAATGGTCTACTGCAGATTAAAGCCTCTCTCTGTCTTCTCTCTCTGAAAAAGCAGAGGTGAAATCTCATTACTCACATGTTATTTTATAAGCATAAAGACAATCATCTTTAGGAAAATAGATAAATGTTGAAGAAATACAATATTTTACAAATAATTATGCCTATAATGTCAAAACAATGTTCTTGGTCACAAAGTTCAACTCCTATCTTTCCCCAAGTACAAGAACACAAATCCCAGACACCACCACAAAAAGGGACATCAATCAGAGCAAAGGTCTAGAATGTAAAGTCAATCTTCCCACCAAGCATCTAGTGTGGCCTCCTAACTGCAAAGAATAGTTCCTGTTTGGAGTTGCACAACTAATGAAACATATTAAAATGCTTCCATCAGGGGCTGGAGAGATGGCCTAGCAATTAAGAGCGCCAACTGCTCTTGCAGAGGACCCGGGTTCTATTCCCAGCACCCACATGGCGGCTGAGAACCATCTTTAACTCCAGTTCCAGGGGAATCTGACACCCTCTTCTGACCTCCACGGCATTGCATGGCATGGGTGCACAAACCTACATGCAGACAGTACACTCATACACATAAAAAAAAAAAAAAAATGCTTCCATCAAACAAGAAAGAGTGAGACCCACTGCACTAAAAGCAGTTTCTAGCAATTCTATGGTGCCTAAAATAAGGAAGCTCTGTATTTAGGTTTCATCATGAGGACCAGACAAATCTTATAATGGATATTTATCCCTTTAAGTAACAAAAAAGGTGCCCCCATTGCTCTGGATATAAATCCTGTCTATTTTTTTTTTTTTTTTTTTTTTGTCTTTTGCGGGGGGGACAGGGTCTCCTTGTAGCCCCAGCTGTCCTGGAACTCACTCTGTAGACCAGGTTGGCCTTGAACTCACAAAAATCCGCCTGCCTCTGCCTCCCAAGTGCTAGGATTAAAGGCGTGCGCCACCACGCCCGGCAAATCCTGTCTATTTAAAGGGATTGCTGTCAACACATAGTCGCCCTTAGCTATGCACAGTTACACTGCAAGTGTCAGGTATCTCCCCTGACATCAGTGACCCTATACTGCAGGACTTAATTCTTCCACCTCCTCCCCCCAGCTGCTGGCACGTCACAGAACTCAGCAGTATCATTCTTACCCGTGGCCTCATTTCACTCTTAGTCCAGATACAGGGCTCCAAGAGCCTCCCACAGAACACAAGGTTTTGTGAAGGCCCTAAATGCTCAAAGAAGCCAGGGCAATTTAACCTGTAAGGAGCTTCTATATAAACTCAATTTCAGGCACAGCTCTTCTTACCTCCATAACTGTAGAAAGCTTCTCTCTCTCTCACTCCAATGACAGTTCCCAGGACATCTACTCGTTTTATTGGATGCCGGTTATAAAAATATATACCTAAAATTAAGAGAAAGCCATTTATGTAACTTATGATCACATTTTCTGCTTCATTAAATGTCTGTTGAAGATATGGTATCAAAAATCAATGACATGCTGTACGCTGAAATTTCAGCTTAAGAGTCAGTCCTCCACAGGGGCAAGTTCCAGGAAACTTTAGAGGTCTTTTCCTAAAGGGGTAGAAGCACAAAACTATGTTTTAGAGAAGCCTACACTAGTGCTGTAAAGAAAAAAAGTGTTAGCCAACTAGATTTGGTTAACTCATTTTCCTCTTGTGAGCATGGCATGTGACATGTACTCCTGCCAAGAAGGCTCACAGGGCCTGACCACAGTCATCACACCATGACACCAACACACCACTGCATTTTGAGTGACTGGGCAAAGTTAAGAGAAAAGGAAACTATGGTTTTTAAAACCAGAGCTTTTCTAAGAAACTGGTAACTTTTCTATGAACTGGTGAGGAGGAGCTGATAGAAATGCTGCCCACTGAGGCTGGCAGGCTAAACTCATACTTCTTAAAACGCTGTTTCCAAAGCCCAGGCTACAGATGCTGGAAGGCAAGTTTCTGCCAGAGGAGAAAGCTGAGAAAGCTGCCAGGGCTCCCAGCACCCTTTTCTGACCTGGGAACACAGGAATAGGGGCTTCTGGAAGCCATGACCTCTTAACTCCAACTTGCAGTCCTAGGGCTTCCTGGGTGCTGGGAGAACCTCCCTCCCAGACTTCACACCCCATCTGAACACATCTTTGTGGCGGCCACAGTGACTTTCACTGACTCCTGACAAGCATCCCCGCAGCCCACAGCCTCCCACTGAGGTGGGATTCCTACTTTCAGATGCAGGAGATACGTCTTCATCTTTAAACTTTCTTTTTTAGGGCAATACCCTTTCTTTTTTAAAATCTATTTTTTATTTCTATTTGTGTATATGCTCACATGAGTGCAGGTACCCTCAGAGACCAGAAGAGGGCACTAGATCTCCTGGAGCTAGTATGGTTACAGGTGAATCACCTGATGTGGGTACTGAGAAGTGAACTCAGGCCCTCTATGAGAGTACCAAGGGCTCTTAACCAATGAGCCATCTCTTCAGTCCCATATATATGCTTCTTTCAAATGGGCTTTTCCTTTGTAAATAAATAAAATGGACTGTAAACAAAGAAACCATGATTACTTTAGGTATATGGCCACTCTTTCCTAAGCATCAAGCCTGGTCAGAGCCTGTGGATTCTAAACCATTAGGGGACCTATGACCTGGCCCTCCACTGAACATTGCTGATGGATGGTTCTCTGGATTTCCTGTTAGACAGGATGACTTGGGATGAGCTAACCAGACAAAAAGCTCCCAAACCTATCTGCCAGAGGGATACTAGGAACATAGATATGGCTTGGAGAAAGAAACACAGCAAGTTTAGACTGAAGCTGGCCTTTCTCTATTTGGGGTGTGCTTCTTTTTTTGGGGGGGGAGCTTTTCAAGACAGGGTCTCCCTGTAGCCCAAGCTATCCTGGAACTCACTCTGTAGACCAGGCTGGCCTTGAACTCACAAAGATCCGACTGCCTCTGCCTCCCAGTGCTAGGACTAAAGGCGTGCGCCACCACGCCCAGCTGGGGTGTACTTCTAAAGATGAGTTGGCAGATGGGAGGCCATTGTCAGGGCACCTGGGGGTCCATGAGCTGAAAATGGCAAGGCCTCATGAAAGGAGGAGCCCAGGTCACAGCGGCATTTCAAAAAGAGAGCTTGTCGCTGGGCGTGGTGGTGCACGCCTTTAATCCTAGCACTCGGGAGGCAAAGGCAGGTGGATCTTTGTGAGTTCAAGGCCAGCCTGGTCTACAGAGTGACTTCCAGGACAGCTGGAGCTACAGGGAGACCCTGTCTCAAAAAGACCAAAAAA
>VZQC01013830.1:118144-133688 GCA_009823505.1 Rhizomys pruinosus
AAAAAAAAAAAAAAAAGAGAGCTTGCCTCCTAAAAGAATTCTTCCCATTCAGGAACATACGAGGCTGGAACTGGGCTCCTGGATACCCCAGAAACAGCTGAAATGTTATAATCTTTAAGATGGAGAGGAGAGCTGGACAAAAGTGCTTGATCTGGATGAAGTCTATGTTTCCAAAGGCAGTGGGAACATTGGACTAATATCCAAGCCAACGTTCCAAGTAACCTATGCTCCCACTTTATGAACTCCGTATTTAGCAACAATAAAATCTGAACAAGTTTCTACTTGAGAACCCAATTCTACATTTTTGAAAAAAGGATAAATACAGGCCTCATAAACTTCCACTTTGTGAACAAACAAATGGCTCTCTTCCCACCTGGGGGCGAGGTCACTTGAGGAATCCAAGCAAATTTCCAATCCAAACGACTCACGGTCAAAAAAAGAAATCTTTAAGCATCACGAAAACAATAGCGGGATCTACAGAACAAATATAAAACCAAAGGATGGTTTGCATTAGAGGAAAAAAAACAAAAAAAAAACCTAGGAAACTTGATTAGAAAGAATGTGTGCTTAGAAACCAGAAACATTAGAAGAAACTCTCCAAGTGTATAGACACAAGCCACAGAACAAGCAGTTCAGCCTCTATCAAGCAGCTGGGCTAAAAAACTACGAAAAAAAAGAATTAGAGATTCCTTCCCTTCCATCACAGTGAGCTCTGTCCTTGAGCTCAAGGGGACTGGATGGCAACTCTGTCCACTGAGAAAAAACTCAGTGAGCTAAGAAAAGCAAATGATTCAACATTGGTTTATAAGCCAAGCTCATGTCAGAGGCTTTTCCAAGTGGCCCTTGTGCTCCCACTATTCTACATGCACCCCATAGAGGCCTCGGGGTTCTAGGAAGCGCCAGTAGCTGGGGAGAGAGGAGGTGGATTAATTAAAAAATGCTTTTAGGGGCTGGAGCGATGACCTAGAGGTTAAGAGCACGACTGCTCCTGCCTAGGACCAGGTTTGATTCTCAGGCACTCATATGGTAGCTAACAAACGCCCTAACTCCAGTTCAAGGGATTCCAATTACCCTTTTTATTGACCTCCATTGCACCTACTAACCTTACATGTAAGCAAATACATTGTACAATGTAAAAATAATAAAAATATAAAAAAAACTTTTGTGTTTTTTATCCTATTTGCGGCTTGGAGGTAATTTTGAGACGGGCTTCCTGGTCAGTCCCAGCTTGTCCTGAACTGGACAACCTTGCTTGTTAAACCAGGCTGGCCTTTGACTCCACAGAGATCACCTGCTCTGTCTCCTGAGTGCTTGTACTTAAAGGCATGTGCCTCCATCACTCCCCCTAGTTTATTTTGAGTGTTTTGCCTGCATGTTGTGCACCCCTGCCCCCGGATGCTGCAGGACCCCTTAGAAGAGGCTTTTGGTCCCCTGGAAGTGGAGTTACAGCTGGTTTTTGTTAGCCTCATCTGTAGTTGTGGGAAACTGAACCCAGGTCCTATGACTAAGAGGCAGCCAGTGCTCTAACTCTGAGCCATCTCTCTAGCCCTTGAGATTCAATGTATCGGTGCCACATACAAGAACCCCTGTGTGCTTAGGCTCCCATCGAGGAAGAGGTCTGGGGAGGCTGTTTGGCTTCAGCGGATAAATAGATCATAGTCAAATTTGATTTAGATGTTTTTTTTCTATATTTATTTTTTTGTATTTTTTATTATTAATTTTTAACAAATCTAGACCCGTGTTCCCACCCATTCCCCCACCCCGCCAGCGTTCATGCCTTCTGCCAAACATGCTTCATCTCTTAGTCTTTCTTAAAATTCTCAATGGGGAAAGTTGCCCTGTTTTGCGCAGCGTTCACTGTTTCAGTCAGTTTTTGCTTTGCCTTAGTCTTTTCTGTTTTGTGTGGTGCTTTCCAAAAATGCATTACGCCCAACTGCTTTGTACAACAGCTCAGGGGCCTACCCAAGAAATACTTACAGCTGGGTTAGTTGGCACTAGCCTCCACAGAAAAGGGATAACATTTGTCGTTTGTTTCTGGGGATCTGTGTTACTTCACTTGGCCTGATGTCCTCTAGCTCCAGCCCTATTTTCCTCAAAACTCAGTGATGTCATCTTTCTTTCCTGCTGCATTGAACTCCATTGGTTATGATTTTTTGTTTTTTGTACATCTTTTTCTCTATCCACTCGTCAGTTGAGGGGCATTTGGGGTTTGGTTCCTATTGCTCCCTTTTGCTATTGTGAAGAGGAGCTGCAATCAAACTTATGGCCGGGCATGAGTCTTTTTCTGTGTGGCGTAAGTCTTGAGGGTACCTGCCCAAGGGGAGTGGTATGGCTGGGCGGGTGGCACGTTCATTCAAGTCTTCCAAGAGTTCTCCACAACTGCTTTCCATAGTAGTTACGATTCTTCTTTTTTGAGTTTACATTCCCCCCAGCGGTGGATGAGTGTTCCGCTTTCCCACAACCTCTCCAGCACTTGGATCATTCTTTTCTTGATCCTAGCCAGTTTATTGGAGTAATATGATATCTTAAAGTGGTTTTAATTTGCACGCGCACACTTAATGATTAGTGATGTTGAAACAGTTCTTGAGGTGTTTCTCATCCATCTCTATTTTCTCACTTGTTAAGTCTCTGTTCAGTTCTTTGCTCATCTATTGCGTGGGTCATTTTTTGTTCTTTTTTCTTTGTTTGTTGAGTAGTTTTATATATTCTGGAAATCAATGCTTTGTCCGTTTATGTATGCAGTGAAGTTTCCTCCCACTCTGGTGGTTTTTCTCTCACTTCCTTGATTGTTTTTGATATACAGAAGCTTTTGAGTTTAATGAGCTCCCATTGTCAATTGCTGACCTTAATTCTTGGCAGCTTCTGCTGTCTGATTTAGGATAAAGGTCTTTTCCACGCTATGTCTGGTAGTCTGCTGCCAACTTTTTTCTTCTATCACCTCAGGCGTTGGGGTCACGTTGAGGTCTTTGATTCCATCTGGAGTTCATCTTTTGTACCCGGGAGGAGAGAGCAGAGGTAGGGGTTTTAATTTAATTTCATTCTTCTACAAGTGGTTGATCCAGTTGCCAACCCCACTTGCTGAAAGATGCGGTCTTTTCTCCTTGGGCTTTCTTGGCCCCTCTTGTCCAATATGAGGTGGCTGAAGTTGTTTGTGCTCATGTTTGGATCTTCGCTTTTGTTCCATTGGTCAAACAGGTCTGTTTTGTGCCAGTACCAGGCTGTTTTTATGACTATAGCCCTGTAGTAGTATAGTTTGAACGTCTGGTCTAGAGATCCCCCTGTGTAAGCTTCTTTTCACTCAGTGTTGTTTTTGGCTATTCGGGGTCTTTTGTTTTTCAACATGAATGAATTAAGAACCTTTGTTTTCCAAGCCTGTGAAGAAAAAAAAAAAACTCTTGGGGATTTTGATTGGGATTACTTTAAATCTATACACGATTGTTTTGTAAACATGGACATTTTTTAAATGTTAATTTTCCCCACATCCATGAGCATGGGAGGCGTTTCCATCTACGAGGGGTCTTCTTCAAATTCTTTCTTTAAAGGGTTTTTTAAAATTTTTGTTGTTCTGTAGGTCGCGGTCTTTGTGTGTCTTTGGTTAGGTTTGTCCTAGGCCTCTTATGTTGTTTGGTGGGCTATTGTGAGTGGGAAGGTTTTGTATTCCTTCTCCACTTTATTTTTATTTAATTTAAAAAAAAAAAAAAAAAAAAAAAAAAGGCCATTGATTTTTTAAGGTTAATTTTGCTTGTTTTTCATTCCTGATTGCCACCTTGCTGAAGCTGTTAATCGTTTTCTAGGAGTTTTCTGGTGGATACGTTAGTTTTTTTAAGCCTAATCTCCTTAATGTAAACCAATCATATCACCAGGCAAATCGTGGCATTAGCTTGACTTCCGTTTTCCAATTTTTACTCCTTTAATATCCTTTTTGCCTTATTGCTCTAGCAAGTGTTTCAAGCAACTATATTGAAGAGGAGTTGCGCGACAGGTGGGCAGTCTTGCCATGTTCCTACCTTTTAAAGGGAATGTTTCTGTATGTTCTCCCCATTTTAGGATGATTTGCATATTGGCTGGTCGGTTTCCTGTATTATGGCTTTTGATTCATTGGGAATGATCCCGTTCCAATTCCCAATTCCTTCCTAGGACTACGCATGACGGGAGCTGGATTTGTCCAAATAGGGCTTTTTCTGATTCAATTGAGATGATGGTGTGGTTTTTGTCTTGCTTCTGTTTAGCTGTGTTTTGATGTATTGTTATTGATTTTCGTATGTTTGAACCTCTCTGCATCTCTGGTATGCATCCCACTTCTTTTTTGTGGTTAATCATGATGGATGATCTTCTTTTTTTTTTTTTTTTTTTTTTTTTTTTTTTTTTTTTTTTTTTTTTTTTTTTTTTTTTTTTTTTTTTTTTTTTTTTTTTTTTTTTTTTTTTTTTTTTTTTTTTTTTTTTTTTTTTTTTTTTTTTTTGTGTCTTTGCCTGGTTTTCGTATTGGAGTGATGTTTTCTTCATAGAAGGAATTTTGATTATTTTCCTCTGTTTGTATCTTTATGAACATTTTTAGTAATAATGTTTGTATGTCTTTTGAAATGTTTTATATGTAATTCGGTGTGAAACCTGTCTGCGGCCCTGGGCTTTTTTTTAGTTGGGAGGCTTTTACTACATCCTCTATTTCGTCATATTTGTTAGGGTCTGTTTAAGCTGCTGGCCTCTTCTTCTCTTCGTGGCGCCGCGCTTTTGGTGATTCCCAGGATTCAGAGATATTCATCCATTTTTCTCGGGTTTTCAAAACTTGGTAGAATATCGGTTCTTGTAATATTTATCCCCATATAATTTTCTTGATCTTTTTCTTCTCTGTCCGTTTTGTGATAGTTCCTTTTCATCACGGATTGTATTGATTTGGAGTTTGTTCCTTCTTTCTTTTTTTTGTTAACATTCTGGGCTAGTTGGTCTTTTATATCTTGTTTATTCTTTCATTTTTTTTTTTTTTTTTGGTCTTTTTTTGATTTTTTTTTTTGTATTGTTTTCTTTTGTTTCTATTTTTTCAGTGATTTCTGCTCTGACTTTGGTTATTGTTTATTTTTTCTTCCATGGTCTATTTTGCGTTTAGGGTGCATCTGTTGTTTAACTTTTGTAGGAGACCATCTCAAGAAACAAAATGAAAAGTACTTTTGTTGGCTTTCTTTTGAGTTTGACTGTTTTCTGATACTATCATTACTCATTCAAGTTTGATAGCATTAAATGCCTAATATTTTTCAAATATAGATTTTTTTCAAAGCCAATTTTTTTTTTTTTTGTCTTTTTGAGACAGGGTCTCCCCTGCAGCCCCTGCTGGCCTGAAACTCACTCTGTAGACCAGGCTGGCCTTGAACTCACAGAGATCTGCCTGCCTCTACCTCCCAAGTGCTAGGATTAAGGGTATGTGCCACCACGCCCAGCTCAAAGCCAATTTTTATTGAAGCTTTGTGCATTTCATACAAAATTTCCAATCAAATCTAGACCCGTGCCCCCTTCCTTGCCCCCCCACCAGCGCTCACACATTTTGCCAAACATGTCTTTCATCTTTTTCTCAGTCTCTTTTAAAATTTTTGATGCAGAAGTTTACTGTTTCAAATATAGATTGTTATGAGTATAGTTGTCCCCACTTATCCTTGGAGGATTGGTCCTACGACCACCTTTGGGCTCAAGTCCTCTCTGTAAAATGTCATAGTATTCACACTGTTCTAGTTTCCTTTCAACTGCTGTGAGAAAACACTGACCCATACCAACTTGGGGAGGAAAGTGTTTATTTGGCTCACATCTCCCAGAGTTACAATTTATCACTTAGGGAGCCTAAGGTAGGAACTTAGGGCAGGAACCTGAAGGCAGGAGCTGAAGCACAGGCCATGGAGGAATGCTGCTTAGTGGCTTGCTTCAAGCTGACCCATGTTCAACCTGCTTCCTTATACAATACACAAACAACCTGGCCAGGGGTGGCACCACCCACAGTGGGCTGGGCCTTCTCACGTCACTCAACAATCAAGAAAATACCTCCCAGTCACCATCACAAGCCAGTCTAATGGAGGCAAATGCCCAATTGAGGCTCCCTCAACCTAAGTTTGTCAAGTTGTCACTAAAGTTATCCAGCACACATGTTACTTATCTATATGCTCCCAAGTATTTTAAATCATCTAGATGACTTCTGATACTATACAATGTAAATACTACTTAAATATTCTATTGTTTTAGGGCAGGATGACAAGAAAAAATAGTCTGGACATGTTTAGTATATACAAAATTTTTCCTTGCTGAACATTTTCAATCTGAGAGTGGTTCAATTTACAGATGAGGAACCCATAGACAATGGAAGGTCAGTTGCGTGTTACTTTTATTTGTACCCAAATAGAAATTTGGGTACAAATAGAACATGTTGACTTAAGATGTGCTAATGATGACTAGGCATAGTGGCATATGTTTTTAATTCTAGCAGTTGAGAGACAGAAGCAGGCAGATCTCTATGAGTTTGAGGCCAGCCTGGTCTACCTAGTGAGTTCTAGGCCAGCCAGGGCTAAATAGTGAAACCCTGTCTCAAACAAAACAAAACAAAACAAAAAAGATTTGCTATTGTGATGAGATATATACACATATACATATATGTAATTGTTGTTATTATCATTATTTTGGTTTTCATCCATGATTCCTGGTTTATAACTCCTTCCCTGAGTCTGACCATAAAAACTGGTCTTTCGGGGCTGGAGAGATGGCCTAGCGGTTAAGAGCGCCAACCGCTCTTGCAGAGGACCCGGGTTCGATCCCCAGCACCCACATGGCGGCCAAGAACCGTCTGAAACTCCAATTCCAGGAGAACTCCAGTTCCAGGGGAATCCGATGCCCTCTTCTGACCTCCGCGGCATTGCACGACATGGGTGCACAGACTTGCATGCGGGCAGTGCATTCATGCACATACAGAAATAAATAAAATTAATAAAAAAAATTTTTTTAAAAACTATACTTTTTCAGGGCTGGAGAGATGGCCTAGCGGTTAAGAGCGCTGACTGCTCTTACAGAGGACATGGGTTCGATCCCCAGCACCCACATGGCGGCCGAGAACCGTCTGAAACTCCAATTCCAGGAGAACTCCAGTTCCAGGGGAATCCGACACCCTCTTCTGACCTCTGCGGCATTGCATGACACAGGTGCACAAACTTGCATGCAGGCAGTACATTCATACACATACATAAATAAATAAAATTAATAAAAAAACTATACTTTTTCATACTTCTAGCTGGCTACAAAGAATGATCTACCTTGTCAGACAGTCAGACATGAGGCTCTACTCATTTCAGAGGAGTGGAATATATCTTGGAGGAAGGAATTCCACACAGAAAGGCCAAAAAGAAGCTGGGCCTAGTGGCACAGGC
Source organism: Rhizomys pruinosus (assembly GCA_009823505.1). NCBI lineage: Eukaryota > Metazoa > Chordata > Mammalia > Rodentia > Spalacidae > Rhizomys > Rhizomys pruinosus. The sequence continues at coordinate 125,536 of VZQC01013830.1, forward strand.
CTTTAATCTCAGCATTCCAGAGAAAGAGCAGGCAGATCTCTGTGAGTTTGAGGCCAGCCTGGTCTACATAGGGAGCTCCAAGATAGCCAGGGCTACATAACAAGACCATGTCTCAAAAACAAAAAAAGAAAGGCCAAGAAGAATCTCGGCAGCTTTCCCAACTCAGTCTTTTCCTCTTTCTTTCTTTTTAGATCATACCCATTTTGTTCAGTCCCATTTCAGCACAATGGTCAGTGCATCTATCATGACTATGCAATCGAGTCTCCATAAGAACCCAAAAGGTAGGGCGTGGTGGCACACACCTTTAATCCTAGCACTCGGGAGGCAGAGGGACCTCTGTGAGTTCAAGGCCGGCCTGGTCCACATAGAGAGCTCCAGGCCTGCTGGGACTAGAGGGAGACCCTGTCTCAAAAATACCAAAAAAAAAAAGAACCCAAAAGACACATTCTGGGCATTTCCAGATAGCCGAAGATGTGGAGTCTCCTAGAGGGTAGTGTCACTATTCCCATATCCAACCCGAGGCACCTCTTCATTGGCATCCTTTGTGATATCCTTTATAATAAATAAACTAGTAAATGTGTTTTGTGTTCTGTGAGCCACTGAAGCAAATTAGCTAACTATGAAGGGATTGTGGGAATTCTGATTTATAGTCAGTTGGTCAAAGTCACCAGTAAAAGCAACCTAGGGCTTACAAGTAGCATCAGGTGTAAGGGGGTGGTATGTGATTTGGGTACTGAGCCCTCATCCCGTGGGATCTGGCACCATCTTAGGTAGATGCTTCAAAGTGAAGTGGATTAGAGGACACCCAGTCGATGTTCACTGCATAAGTAAGTACTACTTGTTTGCAGGTGGCAAAAGAAACTCTGTACCAATTAGGGGCACAGAAGTTTTGTGTTGTCTGTGATATGAAAGCAGAGGAAAACCAAGGTAACTTGCTTCTCCTTGCACACAGTTATTGTTTAACCCATTAGATTCTGACACAATAGCTGGGTGTGGTGGCACAGGGCTGGAATCCCAGTAATCAGGAGGCTGAAGTGGACAGATTGTAGGTTCAGGGCAGGAAGATTTTATTTTAAGAGATAATAAACAAACAAAAACCCAAACCAAATCAAACCAAAAGTTTGACATAATCAAGATATTTAAAACAAAGACCAGTTATAAGCCATTATTAAAAACAGATTGTGGAAGCTAAATAGATGTGGTTAAGAGTACTTCCTGCTCTTTCAGAAAACCTGAATTTGGTTCCCAGCACCCATATATAGTAGCTGAAAACTGCCTATACTCAGGGGACCCAAACCCTTTTCTGGCCTCCAAGAGAACCTCACACACAGCACACACTCACACAGGCACATATACATGTATGTAAATGAAAATGAAAATAAAAATGAATCTTTAAAAAATACTACTTTATGCCAGGCATGGTATCATGCTTGTAATCCCAGCATTCAGGAGACAAAGTTAGCAAGATCAAGTCAAGGGTCAGCCTGGTCTACATAGTGAATGCCAGGCTAGCCAGGGCTACACAGTGAGACTGTTTCAATATCCTCTCCAAAAAACTTTTTTCTTCAAATGAACAAACAAAACCAACCACCTAAATATCACCATCATCACAAACTTTCCATTATTACTAGTCAAACTCTAAATTTATAGGTTTATAGAGATGGTATTTTATAATGCAAATCTAACAACCCAGTAAGGTTAAACTGCATGGGTTTAGGGTACAAACTTCACAAGACTGCTGTCACTTCAATTACGAGCTTCAAGTTTTGCTGGAATCCTCTGGTCCAACTTTTTATAAAGCTGGGTGTTTTTGTGACTCCTTCAGGTTTGATAATTAGCTAAATACCAGGAAGGTGCCATGCTTAATGATTAAAGTTCTATAATAAAGGGCACAAATTAAGACCAGCTAAATGAAGAGACAGCAGAGTGAGGTGAGGAGGAATTATGGGACATAAAAATGAAATGTACAGTCTTTAAAATTTAATGGATTTATTTTTATTTTATGTGTACAAGTGCCTTGCTTGCATGTATGTAGTTGCACCAGTGTCATGCAAAGCCCGTGGAGGCCAGAAGAGGCCAGGAACTGGAGTTACACTTGGTGTTAACCACTAGGCGGGTGAGCCAGAGCCTTGACCGCTGAGCCTCCGCTCCGAACTGGAGTTACACTTGGTGTTAAGCACTAGGCAGGTGAGCCAGAGCCTTGACTGCTGAGCCTCCGCTCTGAACTGGAGTTACACTTGGTGTTAACCACTAGGCGGGTGAGCCAGAGCCTTGACCGCTGAGCCTCCGCTCCGCTCCGCCTCCAGTCTTTCCTTTCAGAAAGAATTTTATCTTTACAATATAATAGAGGGTGAAGAGTCAGATTCAATATGTATTTTCTTTATTTTACTTTATTTATTTATAGGTATGAATGTATTGTCTGTGTGTAGGTTTGTGCACCCGTGTTGTGCAATGCCATGGAGGTCAGAGAGGGTCTCGGATTCCCCCAGAACTGGAGTTCTCCTGGAATTGGAGTTACAGACGGTTCTCAGCCGCCATGTGGGTGCTGGGGATCAAACCTGGGTCCTCTGCAAGAGCAGTCGGCGCTCTTAACTGCTAGGCCATCTCTCTAGCCCCTCAATATGTATTTTCTTTGTCTCTGGTTTACTCTCCACAAACAGGGGATGTGAATCCTAAACTCATAGACCAACATTTGTAAGAGATCAGAGTATGTGCTCAAAGTTGTATCTTACTTGCAATGGCTGTCTTTTGCTTATCAGCTGCATCAGTTTTTTAGCCAATCATGTGAAAATACGAATGTAAGAAATAAAATCTTGGGGTTGGGAGAGATGGCTCAGTGGTTAAGATCCCTGGCTGTTCTTGCAGAGGACCCAGATTCGATCCCCAGCACCCACATGGCAGCTAACAACTATCTGTAACTCCAGTTCCAGAGGAATCCAACGCCCTCCTCTGACCTTCTGCAGGCATTGCATGACACTGGTGCAGTTACAAATATGCAGGCAATACACTCATACACGGAAAATAAAAATAAAAAAATCTTTTCTGTCAAAAACATTAAAAAAATTTTTTTTATTAATTTTATTTATTTCTGTATGTGTATGAATGTACTGTCTGCATGCAAGTCTGTGCACCCGTGTTGTGCAACGCCGCGGAGGTCAGAAGAGGGTCTCAGATTCCCCTGGAACTGGAGTTCTCCTGGAATTGGAGCTTCAGACGGTTCTCAGCCGCCATGTGGGTGCTGGGGATCGAACCCGGGTCCTCTGTAAGAGCGGTCGGCACTCTTAACTGCTAGGCCATCTCTCCATGCCTGTGTAGCAGGGTGTGGTGGTGCACACCTTTAATCCCAACCCTGGGGAGACTGAAGCAGGCTGATCTCTGTGAGTTCAAGGCCAGCCTGGTCTACATAGCAAGGTGGCCCTATAGGGAGACTGTCTTAAAAAGACCAAAGTAAAATAAATAAATAAAAAGAATAAAACTATATCCCTGTCTTTCTCTTTGGTACCCTTGTTACAGAAGTAGTATCTACTTTGATGCTATTGCTATTTATCATTTTGTTGTTTTGTTTTGTTTTGGGGACAGGGTCTTCCTGTAGCCCCAGGTGGCCTGGAACTCACAGAGATCCATTTGTCTCTGCCTTCGAGTGAGTGCTGGGATCAAAGGCTTGTGCCACCATACCCCACCTCTATTTGTCTCTTAAAATGTCAAATGTGTTATCCTGTTACAACCCTATGTCATAAAATACCCAATCAAAACAAGCTTCACTCGCTGCTGTTGGAGACCTGGTTTGGTTTCTAGCACCCGCAGGGCCACATAGCAGCTAACCACCACCTGTAACTCTAGTCCCAAGGGATCTGCCCCCCTGTTCTGGCTTCTGTGGGCCTTGCACACATGGGTGTGTTTATGTACATGCTTGTAAAACACTCCTACAAGGCCAGGCGTGGTGGTGCACGCCTTTAATTCCAGCAGAGGCAGGCAGATCTCTGGGAGTTCAAAGCCAGCCTGGTCTACAGAGTGAGCTCCAGGCCAGCTGGGACTAAAGGGAGACCCTGTCTTGAAAAGACTAAAAACAAAACAGAACAAAAAACACTCACACATATAAAATAAAAATTAAAAATAAAATTTAAACTCATGCTGCCAAATAAGGGAGACAAAGAGAATAAAATGTAGGGGAAAGTAAGAAAAGCAATGGAGTGCTGAGCTTGGGGGAAGGAAGGAAATAGGAAGGAAGGAAGGAAGGAAGGAAGGAAGGAAGGAAGGAAGGAAGGAAGGAAGGAAGGAAGGAAGGAAGGAAGGAAGGAAGGAAGGGAGGAGGGAAGAAAGGGAGGGAAGGAGGGAGGGAAGGGAGGGAGGGAGGGAAGGGAGGGAGGGAGGGAGGGAGGGAGGGAAGGAAGGAGGGCCTCAATCTCCAGAACTGAAGTTGGCCTGGCTCCAAATCTCAGCCCTCAATTCACGAGGTTGGACTTTTGAGTCAAGACCCAGCAAGACACTAGAAGCCCAGTGTAAATCCTTAGTAGAAACTGAAGTGTGATCAGGGGACCACCTCCAATAACAAAGACATTCCTATCACTCAGGAAATTCCAAAGATTTAGAGGTTGACCAAGGACAAAGGGCAAACAAATAATTTCCTCCTGTAGAACACTCTAGTTTTCTGTTTGTCATTTTTTCTGTTAATCTTTCAGATAGTCTTTTCTGTTTACATACATTTTATGGCGTCACAAGTATTTTTTGTTTGATTGGTTGCTTTTTTTTTGAGACAGGATCTCCCTATAGCCCCAGCTTACCTGGAACTCACTCTGTAGACCAGGCTGGCCTTGAACTCACAGAGATCTGCCTGGCTCTGCCTCCTGAGTGCTAGGATTAAAGGCGTGAACCACCACGCCTGGCTTAAAGATGGTTCTTAGCCACCATGTGGGTGCTGGGAATCAAACCTGGGTTCTCTGCAAGAGTAGTCAGCACTCTTATCCACTGAGCCATCTCTCCAGCCCCCTGGTTTTTGTTTTGTATCAAGACAGGTTGGCCCTATAGTCACAGCTGGCCTAGAGCCACATCAGAGACCCACCTTCCAATACTTCCCAAGTGCCAAGATAAAAGGCATGTGCCAAACACATCATTTTATTTTTAGAGATAGGGTGTCATTCATGTAAACCAGCCTGGCCTTGAAAATCTTACAAATTAGCCTATGAAGGATGACCTCAAACTCCTGACCTTCCTGCCTCTACCTCCAAAGTGCTATTTTATGCGTTTGACTCTTTTGTCTGCATGCATGTAAGTGTAGCATGTGCATGCAGTGCCTTTGGAAGACAGAGGAAGTATTGGATTCTCTGGAACTAGAGTGACTGGCAGTTGTTAGCTGCCATGTAGGTGCTGGGAACGGAACCGAACGATGCACCTGCAGAGGCATCTCCTCAGTCCCTTCACTGGTTTCCTTTTAACACATCATCGTGTCCTTTGCCCACAAGGAAGAGTAAAGCCCCTGGGATGTCCTTGGTACTTGCTTGCTCAGCCATAGATCTTTAAGCAGGGCTGGCATTTGGTGTCAATAGATCCGGCTCCCCCCACCCCCCAGGAGATGGGCTATGAAGAACCAGATTGTCCTGGAAAACTCTGGAGGGGGCTGGCTGCTTCCAAGCTGGGGCTGGGCAGGGGTGTGGGGGGGGGAACAGACCATGTCAAACAGTAAGTAGTAAATAAAAGTATGCAAAAATAATCTGTACAAAAAGCTTTAGGGGGGGCTGGAGAGATGGCCTAGCGGTTAAGAGCGCCGACTGCTCTTACAGAGGACCCGGGTTCGATCCCCAGCACCCACATGGCGACTGTCTGAAACTCCAATTCCAGGAGAACTCCAGTTCCAGGGGAATCTGACACCCTCTTCTGACCTCCGTGGCATTGCACGACATGGGTGCACAAACTTGCATGCAGGCAGTACATTCATACACATACAGAAATAAATAAAATTAAAAAAAATTTTTTTTAAAAGCTTTAGGGGAAGGTCATCCAAATATATTTGTACATAAAATGAAAACTCTGTAAAACTTCATCTCATTAAAATGATGGATACTTGAGATTCTGAATTTTTTTTTTTTTTGAGATTCTGATTTCTTTTGACTCTTGGCTACATATTCAGAAGGTCCTTCACTGGAAAGCTTCACTGAACAGCAAAAACTTTATTTAAACTGAAGGCCACCCACAGCTACTCAAATTATTCTAAGTTATATATTCGCTATACTTTTGGTATAACAAATGGTATGATGGTATGATAAGCATATCTCTAGTAACCAGTCCACTAATAATTAAAAAAAAAATTGGGGGTATAAAGATGGCTCAATTAGGAAAGTGCCTTCTGCATAAGCATGACAGTCTGACTTTACATCTCTAGTACCTATGTACAAATCCCAAATGCCTCAAAAAATAAAGTTAGATAGGATGAAGAGATGGCTCAGCAGTTAAGAACACTTGCTGCTCTTCCAGAGGACCTGAGTTTGGTTCTTAGCACCTATATGGTGGCTTACAACCACCTGTAACTCCAGTTCCAGGTGATTTGCTACTTTCTTCTGGTCTCCACAGGCACCAGGGATACGTGTAGTATACTTACATACATGCAGGTAAAACACTCATACAAATTAAAGCATAAACCCAAAAATCACCCCCCCAAAACAAAAATGAACGGAGTTGGAGAGATACCTAGGAAGACACCTGCAAGGCACACAGCCATGCCCACACTCACCTGAACTTATACCACAAACACATAAACAAAAATAAATTGAAAATACATATTTGAAACTTTCTATGCCCGATGCTTTGTTGTTTTCACTGCTGACTCCAGGCAGGTGCTGTCATTATACACGTAACAAAGCAGATGTCCTTCCTCCCAGGACTTTCTACTATATTGACCAATTAGCCCTAACAAAGATCAGGCATTGATAATGCCCATTTTTACAGAGGAAACTTAGGCTTGGTAGAAAGTGAGTCACAGCCCAGGGAAGATAAATGGCAAAGCCAGACCTCCTGCTGCCTGGTTCAGTGACCTTTCCTCCCAAGAGCAGGCCCAAAGAAAAGAATCTAAGCGTTCTTAAAATATGAAATACTTTAAGCACATATTTATTTATTCATTTTTTTTTGGAGACAGGTCTTATGTAGCACAGGCTGGGCTTGAATCCCTGACCATCTCTGCTTTCGCCTCCCTAATGTTGGGCTTACTCCTGGTTATGCACAAGTTTGGGGGGAAAAATCTTCTACTTAATCAAAATATACATTAGAAATATATATGTATACACACACACACACACACACACACACACACACACACACACAACACACACAGACAGGCAGTGGTACAAATCTTTAATCCCAGCACTTGAAAGGCAGAGGCAGGCAACTCTCTTAAGAAATTGAGGACAGGGCTGGAGAGATTGCCTAACGGTTAAGAGCACCGACTGCTCTTGCAGAGGACCCGGGTTCGATCCCTAGCACCCACATGGTGGCTGAGAACAGTCTGTAACTCCAATTCCAGGAGAACTCCAGTTCCAGGGGAATCCAAGACCCTCTTCCTCCGAGGCATTGTACAACACGGGTGCACAAACCTACATGCAGACAGTACATTCACACACATACAAAAATAAAATAAAAAAAAAAAAAAGAAATTGAAGACAGCCTGGTCTTCATTTTCATAGCAAATTCCAGGCCAGCTGGGGCTACAGGGAGACCATGTCACACAAAAAAATTAAAAACTTTTTTTTTAACTTGCATCAAAATGAACTTTTTCTAAGGTTGAGGCTAGGACTCTTTGAGATGCAGGACTCTGCTAGGTGCCCTACGGCTCCAGCTTTCTGTTTGGGGAAAACAGAGAACAGAGCACATGGCATCCTCTACAGACTGGCCACATACCTGGCACTTGGCAGGACTCCTTCATTTCCAGGATATCCTTGATGTAGAGTTTTGCATAGGCTAGAAACACAGGATCCAACCCCCACAAGAGGGAGGGGACCTCTTCATTCGGGCTTGATTCAGACTGCATCTAGAGGCTGGACCGGGCAGGATCTGGCCCTGAAAAGCTCTGCTTGAGTCAGGGCTCTGTAAGAGAAACAAACACCAGGTTGCAGAGCTTTTACTGTGGATGAGGTTGGCACCTCCCCCTCACCCCCCCCCCCCCCCCC
>VZQC01013830.1:133865-144885 GCA_009823505.1 Rhizomys pruinosus
TCAAGTTGCCGAGGCTGGCCTATATATCTGAGGATAATATTGAACTCCAGATCGTCCAGTCTCCCTGACCTCCAGCGTTGGGATTACTGGCATGCACCCCCAGGCCTGGTTTAAGGCCATGCTGGACGCCGAATGCAGGGCTCTGTGCAGGCCAGGCAAGGGATTCTAACAGCCGAGCTACATCCCCAGGCCTGACACTAACACTTTGGGGAAAAGCCGTGCATACAGGCGTTCCCTGAGGGAGCTCTAACGGGTGGGATCACCGAGTCCCGGTGGCCCTGCACTTGTTAGGGAGCAGGAGGTGGGGCCACTCCTCGCTTTGACTTCACCTTCCGCTTTAGGGATGAGCCAAGGAAAAAGAAAAAGGAAACGTAACGTGCCCCTCCCGCCGCATCCACGCCGCCACTGGGATCCGCCCGGGGAAGCAGCAGTTGGCTGTGGTCGCCGCTGGAATTCCGGTTGGGAGCAGGGCGCCGCACCCACACCCACTCTACTCCTGCCCGCGCTTTTCCTTCCCGCCGCCCTCGCCCGCCAGGGCCTGTCCTTCCAGCTGCGTCTCCGCCCCTCCCACCAGAGGGCACGCCCGTCACACGCTGGCACCGCGGCCCCTTTGGCCAGAGGACACGTCGATCATTCAATGGCCCCGCCCGCCGCATTGCAGCCCCGCCCACGCCGTCCTCTAGGTGGCAGGAGAGCTGCCTGGTGGCGGTAGAGCTTCCTGGTGCCCGGCAAGCCAGAGTCAGCTGCACATCGCCCGCCCGGGCGCCAGAGCCGGTCCCCAATCCCTGCAACCTAAATCCCACTATATATATATATAATTTTCTGTGTATCAGTGTATGTTTGCATGTAGGTTGGTGCACCCGTATCGTGCAATGCCGCGGAGGTCAGAGGGCGTCGGATTCCCCTGGAACTGGAATTAAAGACGGTTCTTAGCCACCATGTGGGGGCCCGGGTCTTCTGCAACAGCAGTCGGTGCTCTTAACCACTGAGCCATCTCTCCAGCCCCAATCCCACTTTCTAAGTCAGGTTTTCACTCTGACTCCTTCAGGGAGGGCCTTGAACCAGTATCTCCAAGAAACTGAAACAGGATCAGACTTAAAAAATGTTTTATTTGCCGGGTGTGGTGGCGCACGCCTTTAATCCTAGCACTTGGGAGGCAGAGGCAAGCGGATCTTTGTGAGTTCAAGGCCAGCCTGGTCTACAGAGTGAGTTCCAGGCCAGCTGGGGCTACAGGGAGACCCTGTCTCAAAAAGACAAAAAAAAAAAAAAATGTTTTATTGGAGTAGGGGGGTAATCCTGATGTATTAAGCCAGCGAACAAAATCAGGTAGTGGCATAGTTTACATTTCTTCACAGCTAATGAATGAACCACTGCTGCTGTTGCAACGCTGCAGTCTCACAGATGTCAGAATCTAAACTTATGAGGCCTTTTCACTAACAGAACCCAGCCTTGCAAGATTCCTTAACCTACCGTCTAGGATGTTGTAAATTGAAGAACTTCGAAAAGCTGGCATTCTGGTAAATCTTGGCCACCCTGACAGTGCCTTGTCCCCCTTAGTTCTAACTCAAAGTGATATAACTAGCCACCTTTCACGCCTATAAAGAACTTGGGGCATTGGAGACTGAGGGAGTGTCTCCTAATTTACTGGGACTCTAATACGTCATGGGGAGTGTCGGTAATTCCAGAAAACCTGTCTCAGAAGTGGCCAAAAAGATCATTGTTAAACTATCACAGAAGGAAATTCAAGGCTGGAATGGAAAATGTGTCATTAGAACCACGGCATCCAGTTACCTTCCTGACCACGGAAGAAGGTGAAAACCAGAGTCCTCGTCAAACAGTGCTGCCCAGACACTGAACAGCTGGGGATGCGGAGCTTAATTAAGATCCACTTAAGCAAAACCCGCCCTCTAATAAGAGAGAGGCTCTCCCCCTTAGGAAACACAACCAGTAGGACCGAAGTTTCCAGCTCCAGGTCAGGTGGGGACAGACAGGTTGGGTGACATATTCCTCACTATGCACATTTGCTGTAGGGTAGAACCCAGGAAGAAAATCACTCCTAGATGTATGTACTCAGACGCTATGGGGATTTCAGGAATGACTCTTATGCCCCTAAGAGTTAGAGTGTAGGAGACTGGCTCTCAGGGACTCTGGGTTTACCCCTAGCCTTGGTGAGGGTCACACCTAATGGTATAAAGCAGAGCAGACTACTCTGAAGTCATCTTTCACAATGATGGGAGGACTCCATGGAGGATGAGTGCTCCTTTTACCTGAGCCCCAAACCTTAGGAGTAGGTGGTAACTGAAGCTGGGAGTGAATGCACAATAATTGCAGATTGCAGAAGGACCTAGAGAAGTTTTGGAGCAGCTGTTTAAAGCTCTCAGTCCCCCTCACTGGAAATTCTAGACTCCCCGAGCCTGGGTGCTATAAAAAGGCACTCCTGAAATTTTCATCAACACTAAGGAGCCCCAGTGTGGCATTCCACAGCACCGCAAAGCAGACATTTCAAAAGTTAATGCTAGGAACTCTTTCTTATGGCTTCCTAGTATGAAATAACTTAGGTTTTGTAGGCATTTTTGACAGATCAGATTACCTTTCCAAGAAGTTATAAGATTCTAGCAAATTCTTCCGGGAAATGGAGAGTTTGAACTCAAAGCTCAAACTAGCATGCTATTGTTGTGACTGTTGTCTTTACAAGTAGATCAGGGGTTGTCTATTTGCAAATTGGGCTGAATTTTCTGTTTGAAGTTTATAATTGACCAAGATTTTCTTCTTTTAAATTTATTTATTTTTATTTATTTTTTATTTTTTATGTATATGAGTGCATTGCTTACATGTGTGTAAGTGTACCCATGTCATGCAATGCACATGGAAGTCAGAAGAAGGTGTCAGATCCCCTGGAACTGGAGTTACGGACAGTTGTTAGCTGACATGTGGGTGCTGGGAATCAAACCTGGGTCTTCTGCAAGAGCAGTCAGTGCTCTTACCTGCTGAGCCATTTCTCCAGGCCCCTTTTTAGTTAACCTGGGTCCTCTGCAAGAGCAGTCAGTGATCTTTCCAATCCCAAGATTATCTTCTTGATCAGACCCTAATCAGGCTCCTCTGAGCTTCATTCTCTACCAGGCCTGAGTCTTGGCCTGTGAAGATTTGAACAAACACTAGCATAGTTTGTATCAATTCTAGGCCACATCCTAGATTCCCTTAAAATACTTGTCTGAGGAAACTCCAGGCTGCCAAAGAATTTGTTTGCTCTAGCCAACACCCAGCCATCCAACCACAGGGCGCCATCGCCCAGCCCCTATGGGAGGGTACAAGCCTAAATTCCATGGGCAACAACAGTTAGCAAACCTAGATGGGTTTCTCATGGGCTAAACTCCCTTCACATTTTTAATATTTCACTTCTCCAGCTGCCGGGACCTCGTCCTATTCTTCAGTCCCCACTTCTTCACTTTCTCTTTTTTTTTTTCTAATTTTTTAAAAATTTTATTTATTTCTGTATGTGTATGAATGTACTGTCTGCATGTAGGTTTGTGCACCCGTGTCGTGCAATGCCGCGGAGGTCAGAAGAGGGTGTCGGATTCCCCTGGAACTGGAGTTCTCCTGGAATTGGAATTTCAGACGGTTCTCAGCCGCCATGTGGGTGCTGGAGATTGAACCCTGGTCCTCTGTAAGAGCGGTGGGCGCTCTCAACCGCTAGGCCATCTCTCCAGCCCCTCACTTTCTCTTAAAAAACAAACCACAAAACAGTTCCTTACCAGTCTGAATGAACTCTGCCTTTTCTTCTCTTGTTAATGGTCAACAAACAAAATCATTTTCACTGCTCTAACTAATGTCACACTGTGTTTATCTTTGATATAATAAAGACAACTTATGGATGTGGCGTGCTATCACTCCAAGGCTACCTTCAGTTTCTCTGCACCCCTTGAAGTTTCTCTATGTGCTTTGGCATTGCACTGTGGAGCAGCACTGATCATTTTACTGGAGCAAAAAGAGTGATGCATATGATCTATTAAGGAATGACGCCGAGGTTGCTTAGCAATAGAGTGTTCCTCTAGCATGTGCAAGGCTCTGGATTTAGTCCCTAGCACTGAGAAAAAAATATAAATATATATATATATATATATATATGTGTGTGTGTGTGTGTGTGTGTGTGTGTGTATTTATATATAAGTCAATAAACAAAACAGCAAAAAATAAAGAAAAACCAAAACCCAAAGAAAACCAAATTAAACAAGCAAGAAGGAACTTGTGACTTCAGAGTGTGTGGCCTGGATTATAACTACTGTATAATTTATGGGAGGTAAATGGGAGGCTCATTAAATAAGATAAAACAGTATATGTAAGAGCTAGAACAAAGTAACCACTCCAAATCTATGAGCTATTATTTGTGTTCACTATGGAGGTGGGATTTAAACTAGGTTTTGAAAACTGGAGAAGCTGTTCATTCATCTGTTCATGAAGCCCTTTGGCAAGTACCATACCAGACATTGGGGGAAGGAAAGAGATAAGACTGGTCAGTTCCAGCCCTCATGGAGCTTCTGTTTTGTTGGAGGAAAGAGAAAGGACAATGAATAAAATAAGTACAGTTGCCAGGGCTTTGAAGGACATAAGAAGTATATTGTGCTTGCTCCTAATGGTGTGTACTTGATTTGTTTTCATCAGATGAGATGGGGTGGCATTGGGGCTGAGACCTGCAGGACTAGATGGAGCCAGTGGCCCCAAGTGCTAAGAAAAGTGAATTCCAGGCAGTAGTCAAGGCTAGGGTGGATGTGTGCAGGCAATAAGCAAAGTACTTCCTTGTTCTACAAACGGGAAAGAGTTAGAGAGTGGTGGCCCTGCAATAGGTAGGTAGAAAGTAGATCAAAAGGAACTGGTATGCTGTGCTAGGCTGGGATTTTCTCCTCAGTCCCCATATCTTTAAAGAGGGGCCACACCAGGGTAGGGCAGGAACAGGGCAAAGGCAGCAGAGCAGCAGACCAGGCAAGGCAGGTTTGAGGGCAAGTTGGCACAGCAGCCTGGCTAGAGAGGGCAGCTAGAGATGGAGATTTGAGCCCCATTCTGAAAGGTGGAATCAGCTTCTAATTTTACTCCCTGTAACCAACGGCATGACATTGTTTTGATCAAGGGAAGCAGTTAACAAATTAAACAACTGGGACAGTGAAGTGTCTCAGCAGGTAAGGGCTTGCTGCCATGCCTAACAACCTGAATTCAGTCCCTGGACCCACGTAGTGGAAGGAAAGAAGCAACTCCCACAAGCTGACCTCTGACTTCCACACAAATGCCATGGCATGTGCCCACCCCTTTCCGCCTCGAAGAATGTAAAACTTAATTGTAAAATATAGGGATACGTGCCTACATCTGATAGAGTACAAAAATATGTAAAAAGTGTTCTCTACCCAATGTACTGCATCTATCCTGATAACTTTGTCTTAGGGATATTTACTAATTGATGGTGAAAAAACTAAAATAATATATTGTTGGGCTTATTGCAGTGCGCCTCACCTACGTCACCCATTCCCTTGTATAATGTTGCCTTGTGATTCTCTCTCTCTCTCTCTCTCTCTCTCTCTCTCTCTCTCTCTCTCTCCTTTCCCCACCCCCCATTTCTTTCTTCATCTTTGCTTATAATGACTTTCTCACTCTTCTGAAGTACATACCAACTTCAGGAAAATAGCCTCCCCGGAGACCTTTACCCCTGTCTGCCCTGTGGCTCACAGGCCTGAATCTCCTTTCAGAGCTAAGCTGTTTGAGAGGCCTGGGCACTCCTTACCCCCACACTTCCTGATGGTGGCTGTCCAATTCAACCCACAACAATTTGGCTCAGTTTAATCTTCAAACAGCCCTATCCCAGCCCACCACTCCCCTGAAACTGCTCTCCTAAGCTAAGCAATTACCATCAAATTCTCAAAATGCAATGACTATTCCCTCCCCTTTATAATTTTTTTTTTCTAATTTTCTAGCATTGGATATCGAATTGCTCAAATCCTCTTCTTTTTTTTCTTTTTTTAAAAAATTTTTTTTTATTAATTTTTATTTATTTCTGTATGTGTATGCTGCATGCAAGTCTGTGCACCCGTGTCGTGCAATGCCGCGGAGGTCAGAAGAGGGTCTCGGATTCCCCTGGAACTGGAGTTCTCCTGGAATTGGAGCTTCAGACGGTTCTCGGCCGCCATGTGGGTGCTGGGGATCGAACCCGGGTCCTCTGTAAGAGCGATCGGCGCTCTTAACCGCTAGGCCATCTCTCCAGCCCCTCAAATCCTCTTCTTACCAACCTTGGCTTCCCGAGAGCATCCTTTTTGGTTTTGCTTATACCTCTCTGTCTCTCCTGTTGAGCTGTTCTTGTCTACTGTTTAATCTCTTACATGATCCACTATTCCCGCCTATCTCACTCTGTGTAGCCTGAGCGGCCTCATTCAAACCTAAGACTCAGTCAAGCCAATATTCCAGTGATTCTCAACTCTTTACCTCCTTCTGAGCCCTGCCTCTCTTTCCAGTGGACTCTCTTGGGAACCCCAACCCCAGCCTTCCTTCCCAGTTCTGCCATTCTCCTCCTCCCAGTCAAGGTGAATGTCAACATTACCTGCCAATTGTCTAAGTCAGAAAACCGGAAGCCTTCGAGTATTCCTCACCCTCTATTACTCTGAGATGAAATTTGTCACAAACCTATCAATTCTTCTAAGTATGTTCTCTCATTTAGCCATCTCCCCCTTAATCCAGGCTTTCACAGTGATTGCTGAAACTATCTCCCAACTGGCTCCTCCGCCTCCAGCCTGACCTGTTTCCAGTTCATCATCTATATGCCATAGCCAGGAGGATCTTCATAAAATGCAAATTAGGTAATTACTCCCTTGTCTAAAATCTTTCAATGGCTCTAAGTGGAAGGCAAAGTGTGAAATTCTTCACATTCAAACCAGTTCCTCCAGCTCTGTCACGACTTCCCTAGAGCGCCCTCTCCCACCCAACCCCATGGCTATCCCTCCGCACTGTATCCACCATCTTCCCACACTGCACAGAGGAGGCTTTTCTCAAGGTATTGAAGGAACTCTGGCTAAATACCTTTGGATTTAAAGCCAGCGTCCTGGTTAGTTTTTTTGTCAACTGGACACAAACTAGAGTCATCTGGGAAGAAGGAATCTCAACTTGCCTCCTTCAGATTGGCCAGTGGGTGTGTCTGTGGGCATTCTTCTTGTTAATAGATGGGGAAGCCCAGCTCACTGTGGGCGGCACCACCCCTGGGCAGGTGGGCCTGGGATGTATAAGAAAAGTAGCTGAGCAAGCCAGCAAGTGGCATTCCTCCAAGGTCTCCACACAGCTCCTGCCTCCAGGTTCCTGTCCTGACTTCCTTCAGCCACAGACTGGTGGAAAGCTGAAATCAACTCTTTCCTCCCCGAGTCGCTTTTGGTCATGATGTTTTATCACACCAACAAATAGTAACTAAAGCATCCAGTGTGCGGATTCGAATCCAGCGCACATTGAGAACACCTGAGAAAGGAGCCGAGCGGGTAAAGCTTGAGCACCAAGCTAGCCCTTCAAGGAACTCAGTTCAGAAAACACACTGAGAGTATTTGGAACCTTCAGTCAGTCCCTAGAAGAGAGCAGGCTGTCTTTTGCTCCTTCACCTCTGCCTGGGATGCCATTCACTTCCGAGCTATAAAAACAACTGTTCTATACGCGCAGAGAATACAGGAAAAAAAGTGTTATATGTTTGGCATATAGCAGGAATAGAGGCTCTGGATGAGCCAAGCACAAACACATGATCACAGTATGTCAGGACGAATATGGTGTATCTCTGCAGAACAAGGTGGGGACCCCGTCTCTTGTTCGCCTGGACTGTCGCTGAGGTATAATTCACTTTGTGTATTTTGAGCTCAGTTGTTCAGTGTGCATACACTCGCCATATCTTCCTCAGCAATATGAAATGTCCACCCTTTGGCTCTAATGGCATTTCTTGTCCTAGGTCTATTGGGGGGAGGGGGAGGCTGAGGAGAAGGCCTAGTGGGTAAGAGCACCTGATGTATAAGCATGAGGACTCAAGTTCAAATCCGTGGCACCCATGTAAAAGCTGGGCATGGCCATGTTGCCCACAACCCCAGCATTGAAGCTAGCCCAAACAGTGAGCTTCAGGTCCACAGAGAGACTCTGTTGTAAGAGAATAAGGTGAGAATGCTAGAGCAGCACATCTGACCTCCAACCTTGGCCTCTGAGAACAGTTTGGGTTTTGAAAGATAGAGTTCTGGAAATGCATGGTGGTGATAATTACTTTTTTTCTGAGACAGGGTCTTACTATGTAACCCTAGCTGGCCTGGAACTCACTGTGTAGACCATGCCAGGGTGGCCTCAGTCTCACAGCAATCTGCCTACCTCTGCCTCCAGAGTGAGATTAAATACCCAGCAATGGCTACTTACTATGAATATAATACCACTGGATTGTATGCTTAAGAACAATTAAGGGGGCTGGAGAGATGGCCTAGCGGTTAAGAGCACCGACTGCTCTTGCAGAGGACCCGGGTTCAATCCCCAGCACCCACATGGCGGCTGAGAACCGTCTGTAACTCCAATTCCAGGAGAACTCCAGTTCCAGGGGAATCTGAGACCCTCTTCTGACCTCCACGGCATTGCACAACACAGGTGCACAAACCTACATGCAGACAGTACATTCATACACATACAAAAATAAAAAAAAAATTTTTTTTAATTCTTAAAAAAAAGAACAATTAAGATGGTACATTTTTATGTTATTCATATTTTATAAGAATCTTTAAAAGATTTATTTATTTATTTATTTATTGGTGTGTGTGTACATACAGTGTAATGAATGCAGGCAAGATGGCTCATCAGGTTAAGATACTTGCTGCATGGGGCTGGAGAGATAGCCTAGCGGTTAAGAGCGTGGACTGCTTTTGCAGAGGACCTGGGTTCGATCCCCAGCACCCACATGGCGGCTGAGAACCGTCTGTAACTCCAGTTCCAGGGGAATCCGATGCCCTCTTCTGACCTCTGCAGCATTGCACGACACGGGCACACAAACCTACATGCAGACAGTACATTCATACACATACAAAAATAAATAAAATTAAAAAGAAAAAGATACTTGCTTCCAAGCCTGACTCCTGAGTTTGATCCCTGGGACCTACATTGTGGAAGGAAAGAACCGACTCCCACAAACTGTCTGCTGACCTCCATAGGCACACACACAGAATAAATAAATAAATGCAGAAATATTAAATAAATAAATAAATAAATAAATAAATAAATAAATGCATAAAAATTAAAAAATGTATCTCAGGGCAGTGCTGGGCATAGCTTGTGTAGTTTCTGATGTAAATTTAAAATAGTACTTTTCTTTTTTTTTGGTCTTTTCAAGACAGGGTCTCCCTGTAGCCCCAGCTGTCCTGGAACTTGCTCTGTAGACCAGGCTGGCCTTGAACTCACAGAGATCCGCCTGCCTCTGCCTCCCAAGTGCTAGGATTAAAGGTGTGCACCACCACGCCTGGCTAAAATAGTACATTTTTATGTTCTGCATACTTTCTACAATTTTAAACATTAAAAAGAACAAAAAGAACATCAAAGATTTTTTAAGTGGCTTTTTTTTTTCTCCTTACTTGGCTGTTTGGAGATTTGCTTCCATCAGGAATGACAGCAATTATCTGGCCAGTAAACTGATGACTCTCAGAGGAAACAAATGTTCCTTGATGTTTTTTAACCTGGGATGACAATGGTACATGAAGACAGAGCTCTGGGGGGAAGGGGGGCGGGGTAAACAAAAACCCAGCCAAAATGTTCAAGACCATACCGGATGTCATCTTTGTATTTGGATTCAGAGCTGTTCTGGTGGCAGTTAGACAACTGGCTTTGGCACAATTTAGGATTTTTTGGATTATGCAAAGAAAAATGAGCCCAAACACAGACTTGCAAGACAGCTCTATAAAAAGAAAAGAATTTTAGAAAAGTGAAAAGGCCAGGCATGTCTTTAATCCTAGCACCTAGGAGGTAGAGGCTGGTGGACCACCGGGAGTTTGAGACCAGCCTGTTCTACATAGCAAGTTCCAGGCCAGCAGGGGCTATAAGGAGATCCCAAACAAACAAAAAGAGAAAACAGTGAAAGGAAGCAGGAACAGGATGAAGAAAGTTGCAAGGGGGAGGGGATACAGGTGCAAAGCCGAGCAAGGGCAGTGCCTGCAGAAGTGAGTTGTAGACTGTGCAACAGCAGAAGGGGGGAATTGACTTGCTCTATGCTCACAGTGCAGATGTCCACAGAGAGGACCGCTGAATTAATTAAAAAAAAAAAGATTAAAAACGCATCTTGGGCCAGGTGTGGTGGCACATGCCCGTAATCCCAACACTCAGGAGGCAGAAGCAGGAAGATCTCTGTGAGTTCAAGGCCAGCCTGGTCTACCTAGCTAGTTCCAGGACAGCTGGGGCTGCAGGGAGACCGTGTCTCAAAAAAAAAAAAGCACAGATTGGGTAGCTTACAGCATGTAAACTTCAATGGAGAGTCACCTGTTCTTCTAGTGAGCATCTCCATTCCTGAGATAAAGCGCTCTGACCAAAAGCAACTCGGGGAGTAAAGGGTTTATTTCAGCTTACAATATATTCCTTCATAGAGGGAGGACAGAAGCTCAAGTAAGACAAGGAGCCTAGAGGCGCTGACTCACTCCTCGCTCAGCTGTGTTTGTTTTTCTTTTCTTTCTTCTTTTTTTTTTTTTGGATTTAACTCCCCCTCCCCTTTGATTGACTCACCCAACCCCCCCTACCCTGAAGTGAAAGGCCACGATGGATGTCTAAGTTCTTTGGAGCAAAGTTGAATTCAGGGTAGCTGGGGCTAGGCTCAGGGGAAAGATAGAGCCAAGCACAAAATGGCACCTGGCTTGGGAATTTAAGGCAGAAGGTGGGAGTGGGATTCAATGAGAGTGGGGTGGGTCGAAAGGCAAGGTGGAAGATCCCTGAGTAATCAGTGGTGGCCTGCTTTAGCATAGCCAAAGGCTAACCTGGTAGAGCAGGTCCTAGGGCAACATGGATCTTA
>VZQC01013830.1:148811-160903 GCA_009823505.1 Rhizomys pruinosus
AGAGAGAGAGAGAGAGAGAGAGAGAGAGAGAGAGAGAGAGAGAGAGAGAGAAAAGAGGTTTGTAGGAAGGAAATGGATTCTTTTTAGTCTCAGAAAGCACCCACCCGAGTACTAAGGCGTGTCCGCCCTAGTTCTAAGTGGTCGCTCAGAGACCCCAGGTCCATGTGACCAGTGTGGGAGTCTCTGAAATCGGGGCCTGCAGGTCTGTGAATTTAGTGTCCCAAAATTACAGAGGAGGCCAGAATTCGGGTCCAGAGTCTGTCCCCAGCATCCCGGTAGATAGACAGCAATCTGGATGGGAAAAATCGGGGGGAATCCCTGATTTTGCCGGCACTCGGGGATCCAAAAAAGGAACGGCTATAATGGGAGACTAAAAAGAATGGAGAAAGAGGATTGGAGGGAAGGCAGATGGAAAGCAGTAGTTAGGACAGGAAGTGTCAAGGCAGAGGGGGCAGCTAGAGGGGGGGCAGAACATACACAGGGTTACACAGAAGGTAGGGGTGGGAGATAGAATCTCCCCTCACTCAGGTGCCTGGCTGGCCTGCCGCCCGCGAGGCGACTTAGGAAGTCTTACCATGAGGGCCACATGTATAAACCCCATGCTCGGTCATCACGAGTGTGATGAGTGCCTGATGAGGTTAAATGACTTCGGCGATGCTAGGATTAAAGGCGTGCACCACCACGCCCAGCAACACGCACTCAGCTCTCACGCACAGTCACACAGGAATACAGTAGGGTAGGATAAGGAGAGGAGAGAAGGTACCTTTGGCCGAATGCTGGTGGGTGCTGTTGTAGCCTGCGCTCTGTATCTGGCTTGCCGGCTACCACGAAGCTGCTCCGAGGGGCTGGGGGGTGGGAAAAATGGCGATCTGAGTCACCGGCACCAGAATGTAAGGTTATAGTGCGCTCCCCCGGAATGAAAGGCCACGATGGATGTCTAAGTTCTTCGGAGCAAAGTTTAATTCAGGGTAGCTGGGGCTAGGCTCGGGGGAAAGATAGAGCCAAACATAGAATGGCGTCTGGGTTGGGAATTTAAGGGAGAAGGTGGGAGTGGGATTCAGTGAGAGTGGAGTGGGTAGAAAGGCAAGGCGGAAGATTCCTGAGTAATTGGTGGTGGCCTGCTTTAGCATAGCCAAAGGGGCTAGCCTGGTAGAGCAGGTCCTTGGGCAACACAGATCTTAGGTGTCTCTGCATTCCAATGGGCTTCTAGAGCTCACACCCTGACATTTTTGAGACAGGGTCTCCCTGTAGCCCCAGGTGTCCTGGAACTCACTCTGTAGACCAGGCTGGCCTTGAACTCACAAAGATCTGCCTGCCTCTGCCTCCTGAGTGCTAGGGTGAAAGGCATGTGCCACCACGCCTAGCTTTTTTTTGGTCTTTTTTAAGACAAAGTCTCCCTGTAGCCCCAGCTGTCCTGGAACTCACTATGTAGGCCAGGCTGGCCTTGAACTCACAGATATCTGCCTGCCTCTGCCTCCCAAGTACTGGGATTAAAGGCATGTGCCACCACATCCAGCTTTAGCTACTTTTCTTATTCAGCCCAGGCCCACTTGTCTATAGATGATGCTGCCCATAGTGGGCTGGACCCTCCTACAACATTCAACAATTGAGAACCACCTCACAGACATAGCCCTAGGCAATTATGCTAGGAGAAATTCCTCAACTGAGGTTCCTTCTTCCTAGGAGTGTCAAGTTGACAATGGAAGCTTAACTTGGGACACCTGTGTTCTGCATTATACCTGATCACTTAGGCAACAAGTTCACACAGCCTCTTGCCAAGACTGGAGGTTTCCATGGTTACTGGCAGGTTATAAGAAGGGTAGACCCAAGCCGGGCATGGTGGCACATGCCTTTAATCCTAGCACTCGGGAGGGAGAGGCAGGCAGATCTTTGTGAGTTCAAGGCCAGCCTGGTCTACAGAGCGAGTTCCAGGACAGCTGGGGCTACAGGGAGACCCTGTCTCAAAAAGACCAAAAAAAAAAAAAAGAAGGGTAGATTTTTTTTTAAATCGGATTCCTGCTTAAAATGAGGTGAATTGAAAGAAGAAAACATCAGTTCTTTATGTGAAGTCTTACATGCATACTTGCTCTCCTGAGTAAGTCCAAAGTGTCTGACAGATTGCCTTCCAGGGCCAGAGCTGGCAGCCCTGCTACCTCCCTAACAGTCACCAACTATCTTGAATTCACTAGCTGAAAAACATCTGATTCTTCTTAGATTTATCTTATAAAGATGCTGTGCACATTATAAAGCATTTGGAGCCAGCTAAGCATAACACTTTGGAGAATTTGGATTAATAATCATAATGACAGACCAGGATAAAGAAAGTAATAAAAGTTTCAGAAAGAGGGGCTAGAGAGATAGCCTAGCAGTTAAGAGCACCAACTGCTCTTGCAGGGACCTTGGTTCGATCCCCAGCACCATGGCAGCTAAGAACCCGTCGTAACTCCAATTCCAGGAGATCCAGTCAGGGGAATCCGAGACCCTTTTCGACCTCAGGCATTGCACGACACGGTCGTGCACAGCCTGCATGCAGACAGTACATTCAGACAAATCCAAAAAAAAAAAAAAAAAAAGTAATCAGGGGAACAAAAGAATCGGAGCTTTCTTTCCAAAAAGTCATTGGCCCCAAACGTTTTATGTTGGCCAAATGAATTATGTACCAGACACATGGCTTATTTTTAAAATTGATTTTAGCGGGTGATGGTGGCGTACACTTAATCTCTAGCACTGGGAGGCAGAGGCAAGCGGGGATCTTTGAGTTCAATGCCAGCCTGGTCTACAGAGTGGTTCCAGGCCAACTGGGGCTTACAGCTGGGGTTACCCTGTCTCGAAAACACCAAAAAAATTAAATAAAAGTTGATTTTTTAAATGATGATATTCTTAAATGTCAGTATGTATTGCTTAATACCAAAAGTTATTTTAAAATTGGCATTCTTCAATTAATTTAAATGTAATGTGTGGGTTTTTTTTGTGGGGGTGTGTGTGTTGTGGTGTGTGGTGGGTGTGGTGTGTGTGGTTGGTGTGTTGGTGGGTTTTTGGGGGGTGGGGTGGTGTTGGGTGTTGGTTTTTTTGCGGGTTGTTTTGGGGTTTTTGTTGTTTTTTTTTTTTTTTTTTTTTTTTTTTTTTTTTTTTTTTTTTTTTTTTTTTTTTTTGTGTGTGTCTGTGTGTGGTGGTGTTTGGGGTGTGTGTTTTCTTCGTGGGTTGGTGGGTGGGGGCGGGTTGTTGGGTGGTGGTGGTGGGGTTGGGTGGGGGTTGGGTGGGGTGGTTTCGGGTGGGGGTGGGGTGGGGGGTGTTGGTTGGGTGTGTGGGGTGTTTTGGGGGGGTGGGTTGTTTGGGGGTGGGGTTGGGTTGTTTGTAGTGTTTTGGGTGATGGGATGGGATGGGATGTGGTGGGGTGGGATGTGGGGGTGGGGGGTGGTTGGGTCGGGTGGGGGGGGGGTGGTGGGTTTGGTTACAACACCCCTCCCACCAATTAAACAAACAAGTTGAAAGAGCCAGACACAAAAACCGAGAGCCATATTGTATGATTCTATTTATAGAAAGTACAAAACCAGGCAGCAGTGTTGTTCTCTGCTGTTAGAGAGTGGCCAACCTTTGCAGGGTAAACCAGAAGAAGCATAAGAGGACTTGTGCGGGTCCTGGCCATTTAATGTTTCTTGATCTAAATCTATATTATGTTTCCTTTGATTGTTAAAACTTGCATTTATTTTATTATTTATTATTATTTATTTATTTTTGTATGTCTTGTGTTTATATGTGCAATCCACGTGTGTCGTGTGGAAACAGAGGCCAATTATAGGCGTTGCTTCTCCCTCCTAGCCATTGTGGGCCAGGGGAGCAAGCAGCTTCCCTGCTAAGCCATCCCCAGGCCCCCCTGGTTTTTTTATATGTTTCACTAATTAATATTTTTAAAATTTATATCTTTTAAGATTTTTTTTCTTTGAGGACAGGGTCTCCCTAGTTCCCGGCTGTCCGGAACTCACTATGTAGTCATGGCTGGCCTTGAACTCAGAGAGATCCACTGCCTTCGCCTCCCAAAGTGCTGGATTAAAGGTATGGGACCACAAAACCCAGCATATCTTTAGTATTTTTTTTTTTTTTTTTTGGTCTTTACGAGACAGGGTCTCTCTGTAGTCCCAGGTGTCCTGGAACTCACTCCGTAGACCAGGCTGGCCTTGAACTCACAAAGATCTGCCTGCCTCTGCCTCCCAAGTGCTAGGATTAAAGGCGTGCGCTACCACGCCCGGCTTAGTATTTTAAGCTGAGAGACATGTCTACCATGAAAGACCTTACATTTTGTGCTATTGCCACTTACATGGAATAACATTTTCTTTTTTTAATATTTTTTTAAAATTTTTATTATTATTTTTTATGTGTATGAGTGTACTGTCTGCATGTAGGTCTGCGCACCCATGTCATGCAATGCCACAGAGGTCAAAGAGGGTATCGGATTCCCCTGGAACTGGAGTTAAAGATGGTTCTCAGCCGCCATGTGAGTGCTGGGATTCAAACCCAGGTCCTCTGCAAGAGCAGTCGGTGCTCTTAACTGCTAGGCCATTTCTCCAGCCCCCAGAATAACATTTTCAATGTTAATGTAATTCAAGAGACAAGACATAGCATCATGTTGTGTTTTTCTTTACTATTTGGCCTGTGCCAATAGGCCCAAATAGCTATGGTGTTATAAGCCTTACCGTAAAGTTGGACAACTGAAGGGAATTCTGTTTCTCTTATCAGGTTATAATTCTCCTGAGGACTGTTTTCAATCAAAGAAAAATTTAAGTCCAGAATGGTGTTAAAGACAGCACATTCCAGAGGTTAATTAAGGAATCACTCAGTGAAGATTGAACTGCTATTATGCTGACACTTTTAAGAACGAATTGTGTTGGGTGATGTTATTTGTGGAGTGTTTGATATTATGTTAGCCTGATGGGGAACAGCTGCTCTGGCCCTGATGATTAAACTGGGAAGCAGGGGAGGGTGAGTGCTGTCAAAGAGAGAAAGCCTTTACAGGACCACAGTGAATACAACGAGTATGTTGACATCCTACCTATAAAGCCTGCTCATTCATCTTGTCTTTATATATTTGTACACATGGATTTTATCAGCTCAACACAATCCCCGCTCCCAGTTGGACCACTCCAGTTAACACTGGCTGATGCTCCTTCCCAGAACATCTGTGGTGCTTAGAGTACCCCACACTCCAGTGATTATCCTTTGCTAATTATGTTGTCGATTTGGACCTGGTTCTCCTAATGTAATCATGAGCTATGTAAAGACATATTTTTCTATATTCTTGCAGTATGAAAGATGATAGGACAAAATTTAATTTTCAAAATAATTGCCCCAAAGTGGTGTGACTCTCTATTTAACTCTTGTTTCTACTTACCAATGCTTTGAAAATTTTCCTTGATTGCAGACTAGCTAGACTCAAAAAACAAAAATGCCTGGTGCTCAGGTCTGTGTGATTCAAATAAACAAAAAAATCCTTTTCATAATATAGATTGTATTTTATTATAATCTTACTTATAATATTAATAACTAATTAAATCAGACAGTCTATAACACTATTACAGTCATGCATTGCTTAATAGAGATACTTAATGGGAAATGTGTCATTATATTTCCTCTGTGTGAGCATCACAAAACATATGTACACAAACTAAGATGACTACAACATCACTAGGTGACATGCTTTTATGAGGCCACCATCAAAATGAGGTTTGTCATTCACTAACATGTCATTATTCAGCTCATAAATACATGTTATAACATATTCATATTATAACATTTGTATATTATTTACTCTATAATATACTTAGCTCTATATATATACTGAAAAGTGACTTAATATTTATTTGATATGCAGAATTATCTGGGTGTATTGTATTTTATCTGGCCACTGATTTACTAGAAACTTTAAAGTATAACTGCTGATTAATCAATAGAAAGTAGGAAAAACAAAACAAAAAAACAAAAACAAACAAAATCAATAGAAAGTAGAAAGAAGAAACCCTGTGGTGTCTCTTAGAGATTGGTCTATTGCCATAACTCACTGTGAAAATGACAGTTCCCACTGGGTGCTACCTCCTCTTCAAGTTGCCAAACCAGTCATTCTTCAGGAGAACCCTACTTTTGCAATAAGATCCCCAGGTGCTATGGGTGCTGAGTCTATAGAGACAACATGGTCTATCTTTTTCTAATTTGGTCTCTTATGTGCTTATAGTGTTTATTTGAACAACTTTTACTCTTTTTATAAAAGTTATTTTTATTTTTTGTGTGTGAGTGTTTTGCTTGTATGTATGTAAGTGCATTGTATGTACTTACATACATACAAGCAAAATGTGTTGTACAACGCTTGCCAAGGTCAGAAAAGGATGTGGGATCCCCTTGAACTGGAGTTAGGAACAGTTAGTTGTTAGCTGCCATGTGGATGCTGAGAACCGAACCTGTGTCCTCTGCAAGAGCAGCCAATTCTCTTAACCTTCTACTCTTTTTTTTAATGCCCCAGTGTCATAACTACTAGAATATAAGCTACTGATATGTATATATATACATATATATATATATATTCATTGCTATCAAGAACTTAACAATTGGCAAGCTTACATCAGTATTTTTAAGGCTAAGACTTCTAGAATGACTGAACAGCTAGTTCTTCTTGGGACTGTGCCAATTTAGTTCTGATCCCAGGCTAGTAGTTAGTTCTGGTTGCCCTTGGCCACTGTGGTAGATGTCATGGTATATTGCCCAGACCCTCATTCTGAGCCAAGCCACCTATTTCCCCAGCTCATACCTGATTTCCTTTAGAGAACTGCCTCCCCCATTAACTATGGACTGAGTTTGAGGGCAGTAACCAGTTGCTGCCATCCCAAGTCCCAATTGGTGACATCTCCAGAACATCCTAGGGGATCAGCTGCTACCTCCGTCACAGATGCTCTTCAATATGGTCTCTCCTGCCCCTTTGTGCTTCCTCCAACCCCTTACAGTGAAAGCTCCTGAAAGCAGACTCCCAGATTGCTTTCTGGAATCCAAAGGAACTCAATGTACAGCTGGCAGTCAGGATGCTGGTAGATGGGACTATGCTAGAGGTTTGGGGTGGGGGTACCCCTTGGGCATACTGAAGTGCAGGAATGTATCATCTTTTTAAAAATTTTTATTTATCAGCCTGGTCTATGGAGTGAGTTCCAGGACAGCTGGGGCTACAGGGAGACCCTGTCTCAAAAAGACCAAAAAAAATTATTTATTTATTTATTTATTTATTTATTTATTTGAATGCACTGTCTGCATGTAGGTTTGTGCACCAGTGTCGTGCAATGCCTCTGAGGTCAGAAGAGGGTGTCGGATTCCCCTGGAACTGGAGTTCTCCTGGAATTGGAGTTACAGACGGTTCTCAGCCACCACGTGGGTGCTGGGGATCGAACCTGGGTCCTCTGCAAGAGCAGTCAGAGCTCTTAACCGCTAGGCCATCTCTCCAGCCCCAGGAATGTATCATCTTAAGGTCAGCATAAAATAAGATGGATGTTAGTGCTATTGATGATGGAAGAAAGACTATAAAGGACTAGAGTGTAGAAGCCTTTAAAAAAATTTTTTTTGGTCTTTTTGAGACAGGGTCTCCCTATAGTCTCAGCTAACCTGGAACTTGCTATGTAGACCAGGCTGGCCCTGAACTCAAAGATCCTCCTACCTCTGCCTCCCAGGTGCTCGCATGAAAGGCATGTGCCACCACGTCTGGCGCTCTTTCTTATATTAAAAAAAATTATCTTTATTCGTTTTACGTATATGAGTGTATTGCCTGCATGCATGTAAGTGCACCCATGTCATGCAATCCTCGTGGAGATTAGAAGAGAGTGTCGAATCCTGTGGAAATGGAGTTAGGGACAGTTGTTAGCTGCCATGTGGGTGCTGGGAATCAAACCTGGGTCCTCTGCAAGAGCAGTCAATGTTCTTAACCACTGAGCCATCTCTTCAGCCCCAAAAGCCAAAAGATATCTTTGACAACAAAAGAGACTATGTGGCATCCAGAGGCCAGACTTCTGAAAATGAGATCTAGAAATGAAATGACAGAGCACCAAATGACAGTGAAGATGGCAAAGACAGAGTCTCAATCCTACCCAGTCCCAGCTGTAAGGGGGTGAAATCCTGGGACATGAGAGACGAACTGAGGGGCTGACGTCTTGCAAATCTTGATTTCCTCTGACTTGGCAAAGGGGCCCAGTCTACAAGTGCATTAAAGGTTAGTACTCTCCACTTTTGAAATCATAGAGAGACCTTTGCCTTGAAATATAAGCGAGGGCCTGCTAAGGAAAAAAAGGAGCCATAGGCCCTAGACAACGTGAACTAGCCGAAGCTGGATGTAAAGATCCCCGACTTAGGACAATTTGATTTAATGATCTTTTTGACATTATTATGGTACAAAAATAATTTAGCAGAAACAATAGTTCAATTTCTTTTTCTTTTTGAGACAGAGTAACATGTAGCTAACACTGGCCTTAAACCCACTATATAGCCAAGGCTGGCCTTAAATTCCATTCCTCCTGACTCTATCTCCAAAGTGCTGGGATTACAGATGTCCATCACCATGCCTGGCTCAAACTTTGAATTTTGATCTTTTTTCCAGGCTAGTGATATGTGACACAATACTGTGTTACAGTGATGGGCAGCGGCAGAGGTGAGTTGCTACTTGCAGTTAGCTGTGCAGTCATTACACTAAACAATCCTACAGTGCACTGCGTTGCTAAGGTGTGGTGTTTGCTAGGTTAGATGTGTTAAATGCATTTTCAGCTTAGGATAGTTCAATTTATGATGCGTTTATCTGGAGAAATACTTTAGTAAATTGAGGAGTGTGTGCATATATGGATACCAAATATGTATAACAAAGGAAGTAGAATATAAAACTAGATAAGTAGTAATTAATTGATAGAGAACATTCTCCTGAGATACAGGCACACATCTTGGCAAGGATCCCAGGACATGGTGCCACTGATACAGGGAGAAGGAGCATCCCCTAGAAGGTTCTTAGTCTCATTCATAAAAGAATTTCAGGGGGCTGGAGAGATGGCCTAGCGGTTAAGAGTGCCGACTGCTCTTGCAGAGAACCCGGGTTTGATCCCCAGCATCCACATGGCGGCTAAGAACCGTCTGTAACTCCAATTCCAGGAGAACTCCAGTTCCAGGGGAATCCGACACCCTCTTCTGACCTCCGAGGCATTGCATGGCACAGGTGCACAAACCTACATGCAGACAGTACACTCATACACTTACAAAAATAAATAAAAATTAAAAAAAAATTTAAAAAAGAATTTCAGAATGGATTCGAATGGAAGCTTTAGGACAATTTTATTAGAATTAAAAAAAAATCCTCAGGGCAGGTGCCTCAGCAGCTGCCTTGAGGAGTAGAATGGAGACAGGAAAGCCACGAGGTTAGAGCCTGCATGGAGATCGGACTGGCCAGCCGCATGGCAGGGAGAAGAAGCTGTAGAGAAAAAGTAAAGAAATACAAATACAAAGGAATACAAAGCGTTGAAGAAAGCATGCTTAGAAAAGGATACGAAGAAGAAAAGGAGAGATACACTTTTCTGAAGAATTACAGAGAGCCCCATGTCTGTGGCTGTGTCCAGAGGCACTGCACTGGGAGGTAGGACTCCAGGTACGAATAGTTCACTACCTCATTAACACACCAGGTATTCCATCCATCTATTTATCTTGACTTAAGGTGAACCCGCCTTCCCAGGGGTGGTCCTTTCAACAGATAGAGATTTTATAGTCTTGATCAATTAATCTTATGGGGCTATTTGTTACTTTAACACAAGCACACTTCCAGGCTAGTTCTTTGAAATTGGAGAACACATCACAGTAATCAGCCTATTATATCAGTGACGCCATTGATAAGCATGTGAGGTAAGATGTGTACATATGAGGCCTTGATAAGACAGTTGTGTTTCAGATGGTGGGGACTCTGCTCTGTCAGGGAAAATTTTAGATCACATAGTATGATGTCAGTGTAAAGGCTAGGCTCTTCTGGGACACTTCCTTCAAAGTAAAGGACAAATAATTGCATTTCCATAATTCTTCCAGAGCCCAGAAGAAAGCCGGATGTTTAGTAGGTTATAGAAGCAGCATTTTTCACTTAGCTTTCTTCCTGGTAACTGGAGAGACTTTTAGCTCAGATCAGGCTTTACAGCAAGTCCAGGGCACAGCAAGAACAGCCTGTCCACTGGGCTTTTTTAACCAGCAGCCCTCAGTCATTTGCCTTGCCACATATCATTCCCTCAACTCCCACCTCAGGGAGATGTGAGCAGCACTGAAGTTTCATCTCCAGATTACAGTGGTGATGTAAACCCCAAAGCCATGGAGAACCTAAGTATTCTGGACACTTTCAGAAATCCAAGGAAAATGAGCCCAGAATGGAATGGGCAGGGGACCCAGCCGATTACTGTATCGGACATCGAATCCATTGTTATATAAATGGGAGCTGTCACTAATAGAAAACAGGACTTGTAAAAAGCAACGTATTTTCATGCTCTTAACAGTGTAAAGCTACTACAAAAGCTTTGACCTGTATTTCTTGATTTTCTCAGAATACAGCTGGACCCTGATTTGAAATCATGTTTCTTTGGTCTTCTACCAGTTACCAGGTAATGTCCCCAAGGGCCTCCTCCTGCCATGCTCCAGTTCTCTGGAGGTCTGTCTGTTGTCAAGATTGCCACGCACTCCCATGCTGATGCCGACCACATGCTTCTCCTGGCTAGGTTACAAGCCCTTGTGTGGCCATGGTAGCTACTAGCCTTTAGGCACTCAGTGCCCCCAAAGAGCCCAGAGAATCTGCCTTCTCAGCCTGTCCCCACAGATGGGCTTAAAGAGAGATAACTTAGGGAATACAGACTCAGTTCAATTTAGTGAAGGCATATTCAGTGACTAGATATACATATAGAGTTTTAAATTTTATATTTATTTATTTATTTATTTATTTATTTTGGTGTTTTTGAGACAGGGTCTCCCTGTAGCCCCAGCTGTCCTGGAACTCACTCTGTAGACCAAGCTGGCCTTGAACTCACAAATATATGCCTGCCTCTGCCTCCCAAGTGCTAGGATTGTGCACCACCATGCCCAGCTTAAAATTTATTGCTATTTTATGTGTATAAGTGTTCTGCTTGTATGTATGTATATTCACCTGTCAGACGATGCCCACAGGGGCCAGAAGAGGGTGTTAGATCTCTGGAACTGGAATTATGGATGTATGTGTTTTTTGGGAACTGAACCTAGGTCCTCTCCAAGAGCAGCCAGCCAGTGCTCTTAACTGCTAAGCCACCTCTTTAGCCTCAAATATATATGTACACACACACACACACACACACACACACATATATATATATATATATATATATATGCATATTTGGTCTTTTAGAGATAGGTATTTCTGTAGCCCCAGCTGGCCTGGAACTTGCTATGTTGACCAGGCTGGCCTGGAACCCACAGAAATCCACCTGCCTCTGTCTCTTGAGTGCTGGGATTAAAGGTGTGCACCATCATGTTTGACTATTAAGATAATTTTTTTGTTCCTGTTTTATTTTGAGGCAGAGTCTCTTGTAGCCCAGACTGGCTTCAAACTCCTGATCCTCTGACTCTACCTCTGCATTGCTGAGATTACAAGCATGTACCACCATGTGCAACCTCACTTGCTCTATGATATTGCTACCCATTTATTTATTTCTCTAGCCAACCCCAAATCTTATATTTTATATATTTAATCTTTTTATTTTAAAGTAATATCGTATTTACATAAAAGTCCCAAAGTATTTTTTACAGAAAAGTCCCTGCACCTAGTTTCCCCTATTGTTAATATTATAATCTGAGGGTTTTTTTTTCATTTTTTTAATTTTCATTTTTTATTGATGCTTTGTGTATTTCATACATCATTTTCCAATTCAGTTCAGGCATATTTCCCTTTCCCTTCCCCCCACCCCACCCCACCCCACCCCATCCCAGATCATGCATTCTGCCATAACTGTCCTGCATCTTTCTCTCAGTTTTTTTTTTCATTTTTTAAAATTAAGTAATAATTTATGAGTACAAGCATCCTTCATGTAAAACCA
>VZQC01013830.1:166794-179075 GCA_009823505.1 Rhizomys pruinosus
AAATGCAAATTAAAACCACTCTCAGATATCATCTCACTCTAGTACGGCTAGCTAAGATCAAGAAAACAAAAGACAACAGATGCTGGAGGGGTTGTGGGGAAAGGGGAACACTCATCCACTGTTGGTGGGAGTGTAAACTTGTACAACCACTATGGAAAGCAGTGTGGAGAACCCTTAAAAGACTTGGAATGAGCTTACCACCTGACCAAATCATACCACTCCTAGATCTATACTCCAAAGACTCATCCTACTGCAAAGATATATGCACATCCGTGTTTATTGCAGCGCTCTTCACAATATCAAAGAGCTGGAACCAACCCATATGCCCCTCAACACATGAGTGGATGACAAAAATGTAGTACTTCTACACAATGGAGTACTATTCAGTGGTAAAGAAAGATGACATTATGAACTTTGCAGGTAAACGGATGGAGCTCGAAGCCATTATGCTGAATGAGGTGACACAGTCCCAGAAAGACAAATGGAGAATGGTTTCCCTAATTTGTGGATGCTAACACCAAATCCCCCAGATGAAAGGCAAGCTGAATGACAGTATGGTTATATTTTTGGTTTATCTGAAAGCAACTATGTTGTCATAATGTGAATCCTTCAATGGGCTCTAGAATCCACCCACCAATTATTTTCAGACTCTGTAATTACTGTATATGGGTGGAGAGTATGTATCTATATTTTAGAATAATATGAAATTAATGGAGGAAAATGTGAATTCCTAAGCATAAAAAAAGACAGAGAAAGATGCAGGACAGTTATGACAGAATACATGATCTGGGATGGTTTGGGGTGAGGTGGGGGGAAGGGATAGGGGAATATGCCTGAACAGAAATGAAAAATGATGTATGAAATACATAAAACGTCAATAAAAATATTATATTCTGAGTTTATTTGTTATAATAAAACAACTTAGAAAATTTTTTTATTTATTTCTGTATGTGTATGAATGTACTGACTGCATGCAATCTATACTTACATGAACTTTATTAATATTCTTTTCTATTTCCGTGTGTTTTTAAGATACCACACCACACTTAGTTGTGTTTAGTTGTGATGCCTCCTTTGGTTTTTCTGGGCTTTCCAGGTTGTCCTTGATTGAGAGTTTTCAGGTCATGTATTTTGTAGAACGTCCCCTGATTTGGATTCTTTGGGTGTGTCCTTTGGTCAGCCTGGTATTGTGTTTGGGGGAAGAAGTGAGGAATCAAGCACACTCATAGAAGGTCTCATCAAAGATAAAGGCTGTCAACATGGCCTACCCCTGATGATGTTAAGCTTGATCACCCAGAGAAGACAGTTTGCCAGGTTTCCTCATTCTTTCCACACTGCACTCTCTGCAAGTATATTCACCTTACAGAGCAAGAAGTTATGCTCCACCTCCCCAGGGGTGATGGGGTCTCTCTACACAGATTAGTCCAGTTCTTCTGTGTGGTAGATTTGCCTTTCCTCACCCATTAATTTGTTGATTTGATCATTTATATGAGCATGAACTCATGGCTATATATTTTACATTTTTAGCCCCCCAATTTTTTTTTGCCCCAGTTTTTCCAGCTCTGACCATTGGCAGCTTTGAACCCAGGGCCTTGTGCATGCTAGTCAAATGCTCTCCCACCGAGCTTTTGTATTCCTTCAGCCAGAGCTTTTTCACTTAGTTCCTGGTTCCTCTCTTATACTCACACTGTTTCATTTTGTGAACATTTTCTCACCTTTTGACACTACAAAATAGTCCAAGCTTCAGTGATCTTCTAATTCTTCAAGGAGTCCTTGTTCCTTTTTTTTTTAGAAAAATGGTATTAGAGTTCAAGATCTGGGTGCTAGATGTGTTTGCTACTATGGGGGATGTAATTGCTTTTAGTCCCCTCCCCACCCCCCAATAGATAGGGCTAAGAAATGCGCATGTATGTATACTAACCTGCAGACACACACTTTTCTAGGATAATTTCCTTTTGTCCTACTCTTCTTTATTCTGATGCTAGGGATCAAGCCTAAATGCTCCACCACTGAGCTACATTTTCTTTTTTTTTTTTTATTATTATTATTTATCTTTGTATGTGTATGAATGTACTGTCTGCATGCAGGTCTGTGCACCGTGTCATGCAATGCCGCGGAGGTCAGAAGAGGGTCTCGGATTCCCCTGGAACTGGAGTTCTCCTGGAATTGGAGTTACAGACGGTTCTTAGCTGCCATGTGGGTGCTGGGGATCGAACCCGGGTCCTCTGCAAGAGCGTCTGTGCTCTTAACCGCTAGGCTATCTCTCCAGTCCCTGAGCTACATTTTCATCCTGACCTATGCTGATTTCTACTTCTATCTATCAGTATCTATAGTAAGCTAGATGTGAGCTCCTCTTGGCTTCTAATTCAGAGTCACTCACCTCGCTCCAGACTCTTCCCTTTGCTTATCTGGTCTGCCCTTGTCTGACACCACCCACCACCCATTTGCTTATTTGTTTGATCCCAGTGAGCATGAACAACGGTTTCAGAATTGTTAACTCCTTGAAAAACACCCTTCCCAACTGGACTGTAGTGTTGGGTACAGTTCCTTCTGTCTGTCTTATACTTTATAGTCATTCCCAAGGTTGGTCAATGGATCTACTCCTTCATTCCCCTGTCCCCCACTCAGTGAGGTTGCTATGCTTTTTATAATTAGAATCTTTAATCATTTTCTATATTCCATCCTGGTATCCCACTGTCCTGGTTGATTTTTTAAAATTTGCATACATTAAGATTGTTTTATAAATTTCTGTGGGTTTTGACCTTGAATCATGCATCCTGTGAATAATACTAGCATTCTAAAAATGCCCTGAGCTTCACCTTGTGAACTCTAAGTTCTCTGCACTCTGTCTCTGGCAATATCTGGATAATCTGTTTTCTGTCTCTTTATTTTTCCATTTTCAGAATGTAGATTTTAAGAATTATTATTATTACAGTGTATGAATGTAATGTCTGCATGTAGGTACGTGCATCCATGTCATGCAGTGCCTGTGGAGGTCAGAATTGAGCATCAGAAGTGGAGTTACGGATGGTTGTTAGCTGCCATATGGGTGCTGGGAATCAAGCCTAGGTCCTCTGAGGGAGCAGCCAATGCTCTTAACCACTGAGCCATCTCTCCAGCCTTGACAGAATGTAGATTATTTGACGCATGCGGCCTTATTATTCTGGCTTCTTTAAATCAGCAATATGAACTCAAGTCTTGTTCATGTTGTTGCATACATGAATAGCTTATTCCCATTGAATAAATGGAAAATTTTTGCCCAATTTTAGTTTATTTCAGTAATGAATCATTCATCATGGCTTAATGTCTGTGGATTGGTTAATGACTTTGTCAAAACTGATCTTTGATTCTTCATCTTCAAAAGACAGTACAGCTATATGACTTCTACCCATAGGTGACCAAACAAAACTATTTACTCATTTTCATTTTGAAGTTTCACATAATAGCAAGTGTACAAATTTCACAGAAAAAGTGAAATCTTAGGGCTAGTCTCTCTATAGCAAAAGCCGTTTAATCTCATTGTAAGAGAAATGCAAACCAGAATTACTCAATAATATTTGCACTTCTCAGATTGGCAATGATCAAAGAGTTTGAGGACACAATGTGTGGGTGAAAATGTGGGGAAAACAGAAACCCGAATGTATTGCAAGTGGAGGTGGAAATCAAAGAGTCCATTAAAATTACTGCATGGCCTAGCAGACGAGTAACGTGCCTGCCTTTTGGTTTTGTCTTCCACATATAAGAGTATCCATACAGAGGTACTTCCTATGTGTAGAATAAATTATACAGAGATTATTTGCTGCAGTATTGTTTGTAATGCTCTACAATTACAAACAACATAAGTGTTCATTCATAAAGGACAGGATAAATAAATTGTGTTCCTTAAATTAAATTTGTCTGTCATCATTAAAAAAGATGATACGAAAAGATCTACCACACACACAAATGAAAGATGTGGAACACTATATTTGTTTATTTATTTACAAAATATTTGATTGCATATGCAAACATGATCTAGTGAAGGGCACTTAAGAAATTTATAATGGGGGTTGATTTTTTTTTTTTTTTGTCTTTTTGAGACAGAGTCTCTCTGTAGCCCCCGCTGTCCTGGAACTCACTCTGTAGACCAGGCTGGCCTTGAACTCACAAAGATCCGCCTGCCTCTGCTTCCCAAGTGCTAGGATTAAAGTCATGTGCCACTACGCCTGGCAATGGGGGTTGATTTTAAGGAGAAAAGACAGATGACATGACTAGAGGTAGATGTGGAAGAAGACCTTTTTTTTTTAATTATTATTTTTTTTTGTTGGGCATGGTGGTGCACACCTTTAATCCCAGCACTTAGGAGACAGAGGCAGGTGGATCTCTGTGAGTTCAAGGCCAGTCTGGTCAACAAAGGGAGCTCCAGGCCAGGTGGGGCTATAGGGAAACCCTGTCTCAAAAAGACCAAAAGAATATTTTATGTATTATTTTTATTTTTATGTATATAAGTGTATTGCCTGCATGTGTATAAGTACACCCATGGCATGCAATTCCCATGGAAGTCAGAAGAGGGTGTCAGATCCTCTGGAACTGGAGTTACATTATTACCTGCCTTGTGGGGTCTGGGAACCAACCTGGGGTCATCTGTAGGAACAGCCAGTGCTCTTAATAACTGAGCCATCTCTCCAGCCCCTCTTTTGTCTTTTGTATTATATTATATACATGGGTTTGTGATGTTATAAATTTAAAATTAATCTATTAAGAGAGTAAGCCAACTACAGAGAGTGTCAGGTAAGAGCCTTGAATATCTGGATTCAGAAATATCCTACCTACAGGGGAAAGAAGAAGATTAATGATATAGAGAGCAGCACAGTAAAAGCTGGATAGTATGCCAGTGATTCTTTGACCAGGTAAGGAAATACTTGTGTCTAGGGATTAAAGGCCTATGCAAGTATTGTGCTAATTTTTCCTGGAGATTCCTAAACAAACATTGATTCATCCTAGATAGGATCCTAACTACAGACCAAAGAAACTATCCTACCCAAGTCTAGCTTGGTGAACCAATGAATTTAACTGAGGTTACTTACAGAAAATGGATGGGTTTGGGTTACTTAGAAGAGGATGGGTAATGAGTCATCTGTAGGAGCACAGGCAACTCATGGATGGCTATACCACTGAAGAAAAGTCTATCTCCCTTCTCTCTGCTGTAGGAAGCTTTCTTTGTAATGAGCAGGTACATTGTGGCCCTGCTAAGGGAAAGGGGAGCATAGTACTCGCCTGTGGCCACTGTAGGGAACTGGCCTCTCAAAGCAGAGACAAGCCAGCTACTGACATAACCTGACCTGAGAGGTCCCTCCAACTCAGGCCCTTACCCTGGGACAGCAGAACGTTTCCCACTCTTGGCCGTGATTTCCCACCTGCCCAGACACTACTGGCCCCTGGACAGGAATTTCAGGCTGATGGCTGATGGCCTATCTTCAGCCTATGTCCACTCACAACTCACTTCACCACACCAGCAATCCAGGTTGGTGGTGCAAGAACCCCTTTCCAACCCACTGGCCACCTGAATGAAATGCAGCCCTGCTTTGGCTTGTATGCATGCAAAAAATAATGACGGCTGGGAATTCTGTAATGATAGAAATGGAGAATTTGATTTATTGCCTGCTACAGCCTGCTTTTATAAGCCAAATGATGTCAGCTCCCAGAGCCAATCACAGACCCCCAAGTCCACACCACTGCACACCGTTGCCCCATGCAGCATCATGCACCTAGGCCATGTTGTCTGCTCCTCCTTGGGGCGGGTCAGAGAAATTCTGACTCCCATTCACGAGGTGCCCTGAGGAGTACTAGCTGAGAACTAGCCCCCAGTTCAAACTGGATCTTCCTACACTCTGCATCTTTTAAAAGCTTAAATATCCTAGGAGGAGGGGATAGGTTTTGTGCTCTGTCTCCCTGGAGGATAGCATTTCACAGTAGCAATAATGTAGCATTCAGGAGGGATCTCACTATGTAGCCCTGGCTAAGCTGAAACTATGTAGACCAGGCTGGCCTCAAATTCACAGAAAATTGGCTCCCTAGTGCTGAGGGGTATGCCACATTCTTTAACAAATGAGAGAATATAAGAAAAATAGTGAGATTGAAGATTTAGACCTAAAAGTCATCTATTTCTATTTCCTACAGTCCACCTATCTAGGACTCACCACACCCTCTTATTTCAGCCATCAGTCTTCCTTTTTCCTCTTCCCCAGACCAAGCTAGCACCAGCTCAGACTGGCAGTCCCTAATCCCTCCCGTCTAAGTTAGAATCTATAGCAGCTTTTATTCATGCTCCTTACACACTTTATTCTTCTTCATGGTACTTATCCATATGCCAGATATTCCTTGGTATACCTTTTTAATTAATGTCTATCTCCCCAACCGGACTATAAACTCATTAGGCCAGAGAACAAGGCTGTTTTGAAGATCATTGTATCCTCAACTCAGAGTTTTTCTGTCAAATAAATGAATGATTTAAATTATGGAGCACATTAGTGAAACAGCTTTATAGATAATGTGAATTTCTAAAAACTACATTGAGGAGATTATGAGTAGGTAAGCTATCAGAAGCAATTGTGGTCTTGGCCAAAGAGGACAGTCTAGAAAATATACTAGGTCTCTTCAGTCACTGGCCTCCATACATTTCATGTGTATCAAGAACTGTCAGCTGGGGCTGGAGAGATGGCCTAGCGGATGGGAGCGCCGACCGCTCTTGCAGAGGACCTGGGTTCGATCCCCAGCGCCCACATGATGGCCGAGAACCGTCTGAAACTCCAATTCCAGGAGAACTCCAGTTCCAGGGGAATCCGACACCCTCTTCTGACCTCCGCGGCATTGCACGACACGGGCGCACAGACTTGCATGCAGACAGTACATTTATACACATACAAAAATAAATAAAATTAAATTAAAAATTAAAAAAAAAGAACTGTTGTTCCATCAGTGAAGCATAAGACTTTTTTTTTTTTTTTTTTTTTGTCTTTATTGAGCTAGGGTCTCCTGTAGCCCCAGCTGGCCTGGAACTTGCTCTGTAGACCAGGCTGGGCCTGAACTCATAGAGATCTGCCTGGCTCTGCTGGGATTAAAGGCTTGTGGCACCACACCCAGCTAAAACATAAGACTTTTGTATTTGCAAGTTGAACAATTCTCCTCTCCACTGGGACCTCACTTCTCTCTCTTCTGCTTGGTGTAAAAAAACAAAGAAATTCTTTTTTTTTTTTTTGGTATTTTTGAGGCAGAGTCTTCCTTTTAGTACCAGCTGTCCTGCAGCTTGCTCTGTAGACCAGGCTGGCCTTGAACTCACAGAGATCCGCCTACCTCTACCTCCCTAGTGCTGGGATTAAAGGCTCTAGCCACCACGCCCAGCTAAGCAAAGAAATTCTTATTTGAAGTCATGAGGTTAAAGAAGATTATTGTTTTAAGCAGCTCCTCCCCAGCAAGCCTGTGCAGGCTGAGCATGACTCAGGTGGAGTTTGTGACAAAGCTTAACTTCAAGCATTTCCTGAAATAATTCCACAGAAGTTCAGCTCTCATAATGGAAGCTGGCATCACCCTCACAGGCTACCAGTGCACATTGTAAAACTCTCTGGGAATGATGATTGTCCTGAAGAAATTTTCAGATTTACGTTATCAGGTTATAATGGTCAGGAATGCTTTGAACATGATTTGTTTCATGTCCCATTGACAATGTATTTATATATGTTTGCTTCTTTTACCATTTAGACTGTGAAGGTCTATTCTTCCTCATCTGCAGGAATATAATATAAATTCAATAAATCTCCCTTTCTTTTGTTCTTTCTTTCTCTTTCTATCTTTCTTTTTAGTTTTTTGAGACAGGATCTCACTATGCACAGAGGAAATCCCATAATGACATGTTTCTTATTATGTATCCTGTTGTTAAGTAATGTATGACTGTAATATTACCATAAACTATGTGATTAAGTTAAAGAGGTAATAGTATTATAAGTAAGATTATAACAAAATACAATCAAAATTATGAAAGGGATTTTTTTATTGATTTGAAACTCAAATGGAACTGAGCATGCTGCACTTTTATTTGTTTAGTGTAGCTACCCTATAATCATGGAAATTTATAGTAGAATAAATATACCTGTATATGACCAGCCCACCGCTTGGTCAGCTACAGGGTCTCACTATATAGCAGTGGCTGACCTGGAATTCCTTATGTAGATCAGGCTGGTCTTAAACTCAACAGAGATCCTTTGCCCTGAGTTCTGAGATTAAAGCTGTGCATCACCAGATCTGGTGTTCAATAAGTACTTCCTAAATAAATAATCTAGACTCAGTACCTGGATTTGATAGTATATTTCTTTAAAACAAATGGGGCTGGAGAGATGGCCTAGCGGTTAAGAGCGCCGACCGCTCTTGCAGAGGACCCGGGTTTGATCCCCAGCACCCACATGGCGGCCGAGAACCGTCTGAAACTCCAATTCCAGGAGAACTCCAGTTCCAGGGGAATCCGAGACCCTCTTCTGACCTCCGCGGCATTGCACGACACGGGTGCACAGACTTGCATGCAGACAGTACATTCATACACATACAGAAATAAATAAAATTAATTAAAAAAAAAGCACAAGGTAAAAGTTAGATTATAAAAAAAATATTTATTTATTTATTTAATTAATTTATTTGTTATTTATGTGTACTCATATGTGGAGGTCAGAAGACCACTTGTGGGAGCCGGTTCTCTCCTACCCTGTAGGTTCTGGGGATCAAACTCAGATTTTCAGTCTTGGTAACAAGTTCCTTCATCCCAAACAATCTCATTGCCCTATGTTTCTTTTGTAATTATCAAAATATATTCACTTTCGTTTTCTGCCCAACCACTTTTCCAGGGATTTGACTCTTGAAAGAAGAGAGTTTATAGGGACAGTTCTAGTTTGAGTTCTTGACCAGATCATAATCCCAGAGAGGTCTTTTGATCTTTTCATTTTCTTCCTTTTTGGAAAATATGAGTAATTAAGCCAGATGTGGTGGTACCTATCTGTAACCCCAGTATTTGGAAGTTAGAGGTAGGAAAATCAGGAGTTCAAGGTCATCCTCAGATAAATCAGTTCAAGGCTGGCCTAAGCTACATGAGACCCTGTCTCAAAAATAAAAGTATGAGGGATTTAAACATAGAGGCCAATATCAATACTAATAAAATTAGCACCAGTCTTTCACCTAGCTACATAAATTTTTAATGTTTTAACAAGTATGGCAGAACATACCATGTGTTTATTAAATCCTATTTCTTTTCCCTTTCTGAAGCATCCTAAAAATTCCATTTGTCAACCTCCTTTGTGGTTAGATTGGCACCAATGGGCTATAAACAATTGTATGTTTTATTTGCATGGTTAGGGTAGCAGAAGGACTGGATTCTTTTTATTCTCTTTCACTGCTGCATAAATCCTAGAAGTCATATTTTTAAAATATATGGCAGGGTCAAAAGCCCCCATCAGCCTGTCTCCCCGAATGTCTGATGACTGTATGGACCAGAATTTGTGAATCTTACCAGCACTTTTTGCCAGCTTTTAAATTTTTTCTGCTGGTTTGATAGTCTGTAAACCACTATTTTAGCTTGTATTTTGTTGATTTTCAGTGACACTGGCCATCTTTTCAAATGTTTGTGATTCAAGTTTTTCATCTGTAAGTACCTCTGTTGTGGTTTCATCCGAAATTCCCCTGAACTCTTTGTGGTAGTATTTAGATGCAGGGCTTTTGGAGGTGATCATGAAAATTCTGACACTATGAATACATGAATCCATTTATAGATTCATGGCTTTCTGGTTTTGTGTGGAGGGGCTTTGTTATAAAAGTAAGAGTCAGATTTCTCTCTGCTTTCTGGGCTATGAAGAAAGGAGCTGTGTTTCACCATGTGCCCCTGCCATATATTCTGCCTCATCAGGTCTCAAAACAATGAACTCAAAGACTACAGAGTGAAACCTCCGAAACACTGCCTTGAGCGCCAACTGCTCTTGCAGAGGACCTGGGTTCGATCCCCAGCACCCACATGGTGGCTGAGAACCGTCTGTAACTCCAATTCCAGGAGAACTCCAGTTCCAGGGGAATCCGAGACCCTCTTCTGACCTCCACGGCATTGCACGACACGGGTGCACAAACCTACATGCAGACTGTACATTCATACACGTAGAAAATAAATAAATAAATAAATAAATAAATAAATAATTAAATAATTAAATAATTAAAAAAAAGTTCAAGTGAGGGGCTGGAGAGAGGGCTCAGTGATTAAGAGCGCCGACTAGGGCTGGAAAAAAATTAAAAAAAAAAAGAGCGCCGACTGCTCTTGCAGAGGACCCAGGTTCAATTCCCAGCACACACATGGTGGCTAAGGACTGTTTTAACTCCAGTTCCAGGGGAATCCAATGCCCTCTTCTGACCTCCGAGTCATTGCACAACATGGGTACGCCAACCTACATGCAGACAGTACACAGTACACTCATACACATACAAAATAATAAATAAATAAATAACTTAAAAATATATTAAAATTGTTCACGTGAACAGACAGTTCTCAAGTAACTACTTTAAAATGTGTTCAACATGTTACTGAGAAAAAAAAGTGTTCAACAGCCAGGTGTGATGGCACACACCTTTAATCCCAGCACTCCGGAGGCAGAGGCAGGCACATCTCTGTGAGTTCAAGGCCAGCCTGGTCTACAGAGTGAGGTCCAGGCCAGTTGGGGCTACAGGGAGACCCTGTCTCAAAAAAAAAAAAATAAAGTGCTCAACCTCCCGAGTCATCAGAGAAATTCAAATGAAAATTATTTTGAAATACTACCTCACCCCAGGCAGTATGGTTATCATCAAGAAATCTGACAACAAACATTGGAGGGGATGTGGGGGAAGAGGAACTCATGTTCTCTGTTGAGGGGAATACAAATTAATATAGTCATTATGTTAGTTATCCCTCCCCTC
Organism: Rhizomys pruinosus; assembly: GCA_009823505.1. Lineage (NCBI taxonomy): Eukaryota > Metazoa > Chordata > Mammalia > Rodentia > Spalacidae > Rhizomys > Rhizomys pruinosus. The sequence goes on from VZQC01013830.1 coordinate 177,748, forward strand.
CTCTGCTCTGCCCTCCCATTCCCCACATCATTTAAACCTTTCTATCTCCCATTTCCCCCTTTTATATCACTGCATTCTATCTCCCCTCCCAGGACCCTCCACCATGACTCCTTATTAGTTTCCTGATATCTATGGATTTTCCAAGGGAAACACACATATCTAAAGATGCAAAGCTAGCATTTAATTTTGAGAGGGGACACATAACATTTGCCTTTCTGGGTCTAAGTTAGCTTACTTAGGATGATTGTTCCAGGTTCCATCTGTTTAGTGGTAAATTTCACAATTTAGTTTTTCTAAACAGCTGAATAATATTCCATTGTGTATATGTACCATACTTTCATTACTCATTTATCAGCTGAGGGACATCTAAATTGTTTCCATTTCTGGGCATTGTGAATAGAGCAGCAATAAATATGGATGAACAGGTTATCTCTGTAGTAGTATCTTTGGGTATATGTTCAAGTGTGGTATGGCTGGATCATGTGGTAGATCTATAATGACAGTGTTGCCAAGATATGCCCATTGGTACAATCAGGGCATGAATATTATGGGAGTAAGCAACCACCTTCTGATTGGATTAAGGCCCACTTCACAAGATGGAGCCCCTACCTGGCACTGAATCAGGGCCAAGGATCTGGCTAGAGAGGTCTCAGGCTGTGGGGAGAACCTACTATTATTATTTTGCTAACTAGACATAGTAGTAAAATGACTTATTGTTATACTCATAGATTAGTACATCCCTCAACTTGCATCACAGAAGCTTCTTTTTGCAGCAGATGGCAATTAACACAGAGACCCACATTGGTTGACATAAAGAGAATAAGAAACTGCAGTTCTCAGTCCTAAATAGGATACATATATCACACCGTCTCTTCCCAAGGCTCAGGGATAATGTAGATGAGAAGTGGAAAGATCATAAAAGCCAGAGGTGGTAGATGAGTACAAGGAAACTGGGCTGTCTGAACACCACAGGACAGTTGCACATATGGACCCACAGTGCTTGTAACAGCATACACAAGACCTGTGTAAGCCCAAGGCAGACAAAAACACAGCATGCCTGAGGGAGGTAGGCAAGAAGCCTCTAGGCCTAGTTGAGGAGCTATTAGCAATTGAAAGCTAATGGGCAAGGAAGAGGAGTAGGTTGACCAGATTCTAAGGGATGGACCCACACCCAAGAGCATTTGAGAAAAACAAGTTAGACCTGATAGGCCTTTAAAACAAAAAGAAAAAGTAATTACAGAGGACATGAAGTCAGGGGGCAGTAGGGTAGAAGTAGAGATGGGGAGGGGGTCTTTATATGAAGTAGAGATGGGGGAGGGGGTCTTTAT
>VZQC01013830.1:180201-204438 GCA_009823505.1 Rhizomys pruinosus
TCTGCATGCAGGTCTGTGCACCCGTGTCGTGCAATGCCGCGGAGGTCAGAAGAGGGTGTCGGATTCCCCTGGAACTGGAGTTCTCCTGGAATTGGAGTTACAGACGGTTCTTAGCCGCCATGTGGGTGCTGGGGATCGAACCCGGGTCATCTGCAAGAGCGTCGGTGCTCTTAACCGCTAGGCTATCTCTCCAGTCCCGGGGAAGGGGTATTTATATGATCAAAATACCTTGTATGAAATTCTCAAAGAAAATATCAAATAGTAGTCATTACAGGAATCCATGTGTAGGCTCATCAAACAATTTAAGATGGAACTACTATATGACCTCGCTACTCTGTTTCTGGGCATATACCTAAAGGACTGTCACAGACATAATTTCACATTTATGTTCATTGCTGCTTTATTTACAATAGCAAGGAAATGGAGCCAACCTAGTGTCTATCAACAGAGAGATTGATGAAAATGTGGTACCTATACAAAATGGAATATTATTCAGCTGTAAAGAAAAATGAAACCATAAAATCTGCAGGAAAATGGACGGACTTGGAAAGTATACTTTCCCAAGTCCATTAAGTAAAGTCACCCACACTCAGAAAATAAAACAACACTGCATGTTCTCACTTATATGTGGAAGCTAGCCTATAATGTATACATATATATGTAAATGGGTATTAAGTGAGGGCGTGGTATAGATCTTAGAAAGGAGATTACGGGAGACTAATATTAGGTGATAAGAAAGGATGGAAGGCCAGCAGAAGGACAGGAATCACAAGGGAGGATACAAAGCTATTTTTCTTTTTTTTTAATTTTTATTTATTATTTTTTATGTGTATGAGTGTACTGTCTGCATGTAGGTTGGTGCACACATGTCATGCAATGCTGCAGAGGTCAGAAGAGGGCATCGGATTCTCCTGGAACTGGAGTTAAAGATGGTTCTTAGCTGTCATGTGGGTGCTGGGAATTGAACCTGGGTCCTCTGCAAGAGCAGTAAGTGTTCTTAACCACTGGGCCATCTCTCCAGCCCCAAAGCTATTTTTCTAATTTCATTTGTTACAGTTTTTCTCTTTTTTCTTGGCGTATAAAGAAAATAAAAATGTAATTGGTAGTTCAGATGTTAAAAAATATCTTTTTTTTTTTTTTTTTTTTTTTATTGGAGATGTTAAAAAATATCTTAAGTGAAGCTTCATGGCTTCGTGATGGCCATCTAACTATGTAGAAATTCACTAAGATGCACAGAGTTCCAGACTGGGCAAGTGTTTGTTTTCTTTGGACAAGCTGTATGATGTTTTTATTTGTATAATCATTATAAAGTGATCTTATTAAAAAATTGTTCGTCTCGAGTATTTTGTCATAGGGGAAGTTGACTAACACAGCTTGTTTGTGTCCATTGGCTATGGTGGTCTTGGTAGAGATTTGCTACATTAGCTAGGCATAGTGGCACACACTTGTTTTTTTTTTATTAATTTTTATTTATTTCTGTATGTGTATAAATGTGTCTGCATGCAGGTCTGTGCACCCGTGTCGTGCAATGCCACGGAGGTCAGAAGAGGGTGTCGGATTCCCCTGGAACTGGAGTTCTCCTGGAAATGGAGTTTCGGACGGTTCTTGGCCACCATGTGGGTGCTGGGGATCGAACCCGGGTCCTCTGCAGGAACGGTCGGCGCTCTTAACCACTAGGCCATCTCTCCAGCCCCAGTGGCACACACTTGTAATCCCAGCACTTGGGTGGTGGAGGCAGGAGGATTACAGGTTCAAGCCAGCCTCAGCTATATGAGTAAGTTCAAGGCCAACCTGGGCTACATGAAACTTACTTGTCTCAAGGACAGCTCCCTCTCACAAAAAGAAGGAAAAAGACAATAATGCATGCTAAGCAGGTACTCTACCCTGAGCCACAATCCCAACCTTATCCTAGTATTTGCTGGGAATACTTTGGAGACCAATTTTTTATTAAACATTTGCTGTAAATACTTTCTTCAAATACTGGCTTATCTTTTAAAAAGTTTTCTTGAAGTGTCTGTTTTATAAAAGTTTTAATTAATCAATTTTGTTCTTATGGTCTGTGTAAGAATTCTTTCTTATTTCTAGGTCATAAAGACGTTCTCTATTTTCTTCTGAGTGTTTTGACGATCTGCCATTCCCTTTAGAGCCTTTACTCTGCCTGTAATAGTGTGGGGTGGGTCAGAATACTTTCCCCCCCATGAACTAGCCAATTTCCCAACAAAACTGGCAACTAGTTCCTTTCTTCCAGTGAGACTTTTTTTATCCATTTATGTTGAGGTCTCTTGCAGTCTTTCTCATCTGTTTCATTGGGTCAGCTGTCTGTCCCATGCTGTGCCATTTGCTGTAAGTCTGGATATCTGGCTGCGTTCCTCCATCTTGATCATCATTATTGTCCTACTTATCATCACTGACCCTTTGTATTTCAAAGTGAACTTTATGTTGAGCTTGTTTAACTTCTCCAAATTAACTAAGCTGGTATTAAGTTGAAGCCACATTTACATCCTGCCATTACTGTAGTTGTGAATGAATCTTTTTTTACTAATACATTCATGTTAATACTAATGATGCACATGAAGGCTGTTGATTTTACACCCAGAAATCTTGTTATCCCCTCATTAACTGTGTCTGTAAAGCCTTTGGAATTTGTAGACTATCTATACTGTTTTAGTAAAAATGGCTTTGGCTCTTCCTTTGGGTTACTACATTCCTTCTGTACTACATGGAATGGAAATGATGAATCTTATTCTTGACTTAAAATGCTTTTAAGTATATTTTATGTTCAGTAGTTTTGTTGTTTTATTTTCCTCTACCTTGCTAATAGATATATATTTAAGCTAAGAAAGTATATTAAAGTCCCATCTGTAATGTGCAGATATTGTCACCTGTTTCACTTATTTTGCTTGGCCATTATGAAGTTTAAATGAAATACCATATAGCAAGGATCTTACTGTATTCAAATGTTAGTTACTATGTGTATACCTATGTGTATGCATTTGTCCTCTGTTGCTCCCCAAGAACTTAGAATATTTTCTGGAATATAGTTGGTATATAATGGTGTTGGATGAATTAAAGAAAGAATTATTGTAAATAGGGGCTTCATGTAGCATAACATTTTCTCTCTTAAATACTTTATTTTTTATTATTTTTAATTATATTAATTAATTTAGTGTAGTGTGTGTGTGCGTGCATGCATGCATGTGTGTGTGTGTGTGTGTGTGTGTGTGTGTATGCATGTGTGGAAGGAGTCAGTTCTCTCTGTTCACCACGTGGAACCTGGGGATTGAACTCAGGGTGTCAGGCTTGCCAGGAAGTGCCTTTACCCACTGAGCCATTTTGTCAGACTCATAATATTTTCTTTCACCTTAACAGGGGTGGCAACACACAGGCATGCATGCTGTCTTTCTCTGGATTACCTATTCACTAATAGACAAAAATCACTGTATTATCTTAGAACTCCATTTCTGACTGTCAACCTCAAAATTTATTTCAATTCAGTCTTCTAGTCATCTATTTCCAATTGATTGCAGCTGGGTTAGGAACAATAAATTATTTGCCAAGTTACTACTGGGTTGGTTAAAAATTAATAGCATTTACCCTCTAGTTGATTGGGGATGTGGTATTGTTATGAAAGAGAAATTTAGGCATCAAGGGTTTCATATTTCCAAAGGAAAATAGCCACAGGATGGCTGTTTGTAATTGGTTTATTCTTTGTATTTCTTTCCAAGTTGAAAACAGTGAAATCCAAGTAAAAAAGCACTGTCAGACTCACACAAATGTCTCCTCTTTATTAGCAAAGTGCTTTGTTCATGACTTTATCTTTCTTATTATGTGGCTGGCTGGAAATAAGAACTCTGAGCCCTATTTCAGTAAGTAGATTAAAGGGCTTTATTTCTAAAAAAAATTTTCCAGTGCAGCCTGCTGAATCTTTAATTTCTGACAGCTAGAAATTGAGGTGAGTCATAAACAAGAATAAAGGAGCACCAAACTGACAAAGTAATCCTAAATCACAGAATTTCACTTTGAACATTATGTTGCTTTTTGTATCATATTTGCTATTTTCACTTTTTTTCATGTTATTGATCTATGATTTCATGTAGAGAGGGGCCTTGTTGCGTTTCTCTTCCCATATACTTCAGGCTGCCACTCCCCTCCCTCCCATATGCCACAAACCTCTGCCAATTTCTGCCTTAGAATACGAAACATTTAGAGATTAGATAGAAATGTGAGGTTTGTGCCACTGCAAGGATGTGTTCATTGATTGACAACTAAGTGACCAAAAACCTTAGAACTGTGCATCAAGCCGCAAACACCTTACACCTACGAAGTCTTCTGGTCTTGCTGTGGTCTTGATACCTGCCTGCCATTCCAGTTCTGACTCCTTGGAGGTGGACAGGCTCTGACTTTGCACTCATGCTGCTAAGCTATTAGGAATGTGTCACAACATCTGAAAAAAAATAATCAGATGTTATATTCTCCACCAACCACCTTTGCCAAAATCAAGCTTGGAGGCTCTTATAAAAGATTAAAATGTCAAATCCTGTACTCTGCAGTGAAGGGCATCCATCATTATTTTGCTCTAATCTGCAACCATCTGACAGGCTCAAGAAGCAAACACAACTGGGAACCGGAATCCCAAATACTGTAAAGTCATTGTTGATTTTCCATACTGATTCAGCAGCAATCAAATAAGGAAATGTATGATATAAGATTATATGTAAAAAGGAAGTTATAAAACTATTTAAGATGCATGCATACATACAACGTTAAGCAACTTAGTTAAGGTCCCTAAGCTTCAACCTACTCTTCTGTAAATGAATATGAAAGAAATATAAGATAATAATAACAATAATAATATATCTCATATGATTATGATATTATTGGGATAATCTATGTGAAGTATACAGCACAGTGCCTGCCAAAAAAGTGTACATAGTTTTATAGAATACATATGGTTATCAATATTGTAGAATAAAGGTTGGATGACTATACCTAAATTCTTTTCTTTTCTTTTTTTAATCTTTTTGAGACAGGGTCTCCCTGTAGCCCCAGCTGTCCTGGAACTCACTCTGTAGACCAGGCTGGCCTTGAACTCACAAAGATCTCCCTGCCTCTGCCTCTCAAGTGCTAGGATTAAAGGCATGTGCCACCATGCCTGACTGACTATACCTAAATTCTAATGGGTTATCTTGAGGTGGTGAGATTATAGGTAAGTAAATGCTACTTTTTTTCCCTTTGCTTTGTTAGTATTTCCAAATTTTCTTTCACGAATCAATATTACTTTCCTCTCTTTGAAAGAAAATGGGAACATTAGTTTTCTTCAACACTGTATTCAAGTAGTTTACAGTCATTAGACTATGGGGACTGTAAGCAAGAACAATATTAATGCAATGTATAGAGCTGCCTGCACTCTGATAGGTCCGATGAAGTGCATATCACTAATCCACACCCCTTTGGGATGTGACTTTGCTGTCTTGGTAATAATAAACTGAGTCTAATTTCCCATCCTGAGTCTGGGTTGGCCTGTGGTAGTTAGTCTTTGACTAATGAGGCAGAAATAATGTTATAGGAATTCTGGAATTTGGACTTTAAAGGTCTTGGGACTAATGCCTTCTCCATCTTAAAGATAATAGATGCTTCGAGCAGTGGTAAAGGCTAAGTTAACCTGCATGACAGAGTGTATGGACCCTGGGAACAGCCAGCATCAGCTACTAGGCACAGGAATGACAAAATCTTGGACCCTCCAGCTCTAGGCAGGTGGTCAAATGACCACAGGCTCATGAGTGATCCAAGATGAGACTGTAAAAGAAGATCCTAGCTTGTCAACAGATGAGTTGGTAACATATAACAACATTTCCATTCCATTTTGGGGGGAATTTGTTACACAGGAGTAGAAACACTGTTTTTCATAGATACCAATGTCATTCATAAGGGCAGCTGAAGGAAGGAACGCTCCAAGATAATGATTTATTTTATTAAGTTATTAAATTATCAGTAGAGAGTAGAAGCTGCTTCCCTTTATTTTTGCTTTACAATTGGAACTCACACTACTGTCAATCTATATGATTGTTAGTTGGTAGTACAGAGTGGAGGGTTCACAAACCTACTACTGTCCCTAAAGCAGTTCCTCCCCCACAACCCCCAGTGGTCTAATGTTTGAAACTTCTAACACTTCAATACCTTAGTCTTACCCATATGTAACCCCATTTTTTTTGTGTGTGGACCCTGGCTGAGATAGCAAATAGTCATTCATTGACTTATGGATCTATGTCCCAAATGTTTATTGAATACACACTTCCCATGAGACTGGATTAAATAGTGAAGGAGAATACCCTAAGGCATGCTTACTGCTCTTCGTGACAGAAAACAATGTGCAGTTAAGGACAAGGAAGGTCATGTATGCTAGAGTGTTAACTGGACAGGTTGCTCACGAGTCATGTGAGTTTACTACTCCCAACTAGGATGACCATGACTGGCTTAATGGGAAACATGTGATTTAGTATCAGTGTTAAAGATAGAATTAAGAGTCAGGTGGAGATGAGATGGCAAAAGGTCTATCCAGAGAAAGGGAATCTTCATAGTAAAGGGGAAGAAGGGGACTTGAGCCACATCTGAGAGAAGTACTCAGGAGATTTCACTGAAGTGGAGGCTTTATTTACTGAGTCCCCTTGCAGACTCAGCACATTTCTGCAGAGTGTCTCTGCCAGCTCTGAAAATACTGAGGTATAAATGGCAAAGGGCCCATTTGGGGGGGGGAGTTTTTTTGAGACAGGGTCTCCCTGTAACCCCAGCTGGCCTGGAACTCACTCTGTGGACCAGCCTGGCCTTGAACTCACAGAGATTTGCCTGTCTCTGCTTCCCGAGTGCTGGGATTAAAGGCATGCACCACCACGCCTGGCAAAGGGGCCATTTTTTAAGAAGTGATCTAGTTCACAGGCAGCAGATCCCATCAGAGTGTATAGGATGATCAAAGTTTCTGGCTGAGTAAGAAAGTCTAGAAAAGTAGGTGAAGGCTAAGCTGGAGAAATAGTGAAAGCCAAGATTTCCCATTAGGAGTCAGAGAAACTTGTACTTTTTTGGAAAAACAGTGGAACTTCCATTTTCATATTAAATGTTACTTGGAACAACAACGTAAAAGACAAGATAGCTAGGTGGGGTTTCTCTATCCTAGCTGATGAGGAGGCTGGGTGACAGAATCAAGAATTCAAGAGTAGCTTGAGCAACACAGAGATCCCATCTTAAAAAAAAATGAAGACAACTTGTTTTAATAGAATTTATTAATCATAGGGTTATGAGTTTAAAGCTATTCAGAACAGCTCTCCACAAAGATGAAAATAAAAATAAAAAAAGGATGCTCAGGCTTATTCATAATTAAAGAGAGAATGTGAGGTTCTAGGGTGGCCATGTGTAGTAGTTTGGCTTGAATGTTGTGCAGTGGTGACTGGTCAAGGGGGCAACCTGGATGGAAACAGAATATTGAATGGCAAATCCCATGTTCTTACTTAATCTGTCTACCTAGAAGATTTCAGGAGAAAGGAGCGATTTAAATTCCTTTACTTAGATCTTCAAAAAAGTTTATACAAAGGTACTGATGGGTTTGAGGCAGGGCTGCAAAGTAATATTTTCTACCTTCTACTGGCAAAAACAAAGTGCTTTGTTATGTCTACAGCTCCTGAAGGTACAAAGAGAAAGGGATTCATTCTCTTATATTGATTTTTGGAAAATTTTAAAGTTTAAATTCACACTGCTTTTTTGGGAAAGTGATTTGACAATATATAAAAAATAATTTAATTTCTGCAGCATTTGTTCCAAGAATTGTAGATTCTACTTCTATGAATTTGTCCTGTAGATACATATTACACAAATAGGCAAAGGAAATATTTGAGGACGATCCTTGATACAGTATTTGTAAAAAGGGAAGAACCAAGCTGGTTGGTGGCCTATGCCTTTAATCCCAGCACTCAGGAAGCAGAGGCAGGTGGATATCTGTGAGTTCAAGGCAAGCCTGGTCTACATGGGGAGTTCCAGGCCTGCTGGGGCTACAGGGAGACCCTGTCTCAAAAAGACAACAACAAAAAAGGGAAGAAATGCAAACACTGGTTAATGAACTATGGTGTACGTATGTAGTGGGGTGATATGGGACTGCTAGGGTGTCCTACATGCCGACAGGAAAGGCTATATGCAAAGAATACATAGAAATGGAATTGTATTAGTTAACTTTTGTTGCTGTGATAATGCACCATGTCCAAGGCAACTTACAGAAGGAAGAGTTTATTTGGCTCACAGTTACAGACAGTAAGAGTCCACGGTGGGGAGGCACGGAGGCAGAGGTGGCCTGACCAGAAAGCTGAGTGCTCACATCTTCAAACAGGAAGAGGAAGTAGAAGGAAACTGGAAATCTGGCAAGGGTTAAGAACTCTCAAAGCCAGCCCCCAGTGTCGTGCTTCCTCCAGGGTGGAGGACCACCTAAGTGCCTTGAACTGGAGACCAAGTGTCATTGGAGCCTATGGGGAACATTCCCATTCAAACCACCACAGAAACCAATCAAGTGGTTGCATGCTTATACATAATCTATCCTCTTATGATTGACTTTGATTTTCTACTTGACTAGAGTAAGGAACCCCAGGCCATCTGTGAGGAACACCTTTAGGTCTATCAATCAGTGAGGGTATTTTCAGAAAACACTGTGAGTGGAAGACCACCGTGAATGTGTGTGTGTGCGTGTGTGTGTGTGGGGGGGGGCTTCCCAGAGGCTGGGGTCTTCAGCTGAATAGAAAGGGAAAAAGCAGGAAGTGAGTTAAGTGGCAACATGCCTGTTTTCTGCTTCTTGGTCTGCTGAGATTAGAGGAAGCAGCATCACAATGATGAACTGCATCTTCTCAAATCACAAGCCAAAACAAACCTTTAAACCACTTCTTACCAGATACTTGGTTACAGTGACAAGAAGAATAATGCAGATATTGTTTATATGAAAAGTGACATGTAGGTGGAAAGGAAGCCCACAGGAGGAGGAAGGGAGAAACAAAATGATATACAAATGCTTCTATAAATGGAAACTTATAGGATGTTTCTGGAAGATAAACAATTGACAGAAAGTAGTGCTTTCTTCTGGGAAACAGTCCTGGGGGAGCTGGACTTTGATACTCACTGTATACCTCACTTTATAGTTTATTTTTTAAAAATATTCATTATATATTATTTTTTGTGTATGAGTATATTGCCTGCATGTATGTAAGTGTACCCATGTTGTTCAATGCTCACAGATATTAGAAGAGGGTGTCAGATCCCTGAAACTGGAGTTATGAATGATTGTTAGCCACCACGTGGGTGCTGGGAACCAAACCCAGGTCCTCTGTAGGAGCAGTCAGTGGTCTTAGCCACTGGGTCATCTCTCCAGCCCTTACCATTTATTTTTCAAGAAAGTATTGTTATTATTATTATTGGCTTTTTCGAGACAGGGTTATTATTATTATTATTATTACTATTACTATTATTGAGAAAGACAACTCTGGGACGGAGGCGTAAGCTGCAAGTTTGTCTGCTGGCAAGTACTTTTAGGTTCTACATCTGTGGAAGGGGAAAGAAGGAAGCAGGACTGGGCAGGAGCTTTGAGATAGTGCCAAGCAGGCCTCGGCAAACCACACTGGAAACCTCAGATCTGGCCTTCGGGAGGCCCTCGATAGACTCTGGCATTATTCAGCCAATGGAAGAGGCTGTCTCAGGAGGGGAGTGTGGCCTGGAAAGGGACCCCGTCAGTTGGGACAATTCTGAGTTGTTTTTTTTTTTTTTGGTCTTTTTGAGACAGGGTCTCCCTGTAGCTCTGGCTGTCCTGGAACTCACTCTGTAGACCAGGCTGGCCTCGGACTCACAGAGATCCACGTGCCTCTGCCTCCCGAGTGCTAGGATTAAAGGCTTGCTTGCGCCACCACGCCCGGCATTTATTTTTGTATGTGTATCAATGTACTGTCTGCATGCAAGTCTGTGCACCCGTGTCGTGCAACGCCGCGGAGGTCAGAAGAGGGTGTCGGATTCCCCTGGAACTGGAGTTCTCCTGGAATTGGCGTTTCAGACGGTTCTCGGCCGCCATGTGGGTGCTGGGGATCGAACCCGGGTCCTCTGAAAGAGTGGTCGGCGCTCTTAACTGCTAGGCCATCTCTCCAGCCCCAATTCTGAGTTCTTAAGTGGGGACAGCCTGACACATTAGTTCTACTTCTGTAGCAAACCTGTGTTTTTTGTTTGTTTGTTTGTTTTCTTTTCTTTTCTAGGTCAATCATAATATTTGTCAGCAAACCCTTTCATAGCCCTTTCAGAGTCACTGAATACAACTAAGAACACCCTTGTCCCTTTCTTGGCTCTGGCTTCCATACTAAAGTGTCAACTAACATCATTTAATTGCTGGTCTTGGGCTAAGACTATAACTCAGTAGTAGAGTACTTGCCCAATATGTGCAAGGTCCTGGGTTCCATCCCCAACATCAATAGAAAACAGAACTTCCTATGTTTAGGCAATTTAAAAAGACAACAGTGTCTCCAATATCAGAAACATCACTGTGTCTTGTTTCATTTGCTTTTTTTTTTTTTTTTTTTTTTTTTTTAAACCCTGCTTCCATTCATTGTTAAAAAGTCTAACTAAAGGGGTTTTAAAATCTTCTGGTTAATTTGCCTCAAGCTCTTGGGAATTAAGGGGATATTAAATTGTTCCTTCTGTGTTGCATGTGAGTAATACTTGGCCTACACAGAAACCCTCATTCTTTAATAAAAATGATGCCTCATTGAAGCTTGCCATCTTATAGTGCTTTTATACTAATAATTGAGCTAGCTTGTTTTGCCAGCTCAATAAAGGGGTAATTTGAAAATAAGGCAACTGGTCTGGTTTGCAGGAGTGTACCACATTGCAAATGAGTTTATCTGGAGAATCTAGATACTATCAATACATAATGGAACATAGCCTCCCTTTGGGAAAGTAAATCATAGAGCTTGAGGGGCAGACAAAGGCAAGTGAACGAGGGCTTCTGAGCCTGTTGGTTTAGCAGGATCAGTTCTGGTGCTGGATGGTAATAATACTTGGTTTCAAAGCAGTTTTTATCCCCTAATAATTCCTTAATTCTTGTTGTTATGTGAACCAGCAAACATTTGAAACGCACATATCAAGAATGGAATTAGGATGGTCTCCTAAGCAAAGCAGAAATGTTTCAGTGGGGGCAAAGAACTTGTGAAGATTCACTACCCCACAGCTTGTGAAATGAGGCAAATCCAATCAGAAACAAAATGTCTACAAATCAGAATGATGATCAGTGGTAAAGTTATAAAAATTAACAACTGTCTCCTGTATTATAGGAAGGATCACAAAACAGGGAGGCCTGTGGTGGGGTAGAAGGCTTGCTGGTTAGAACCAGAAATGGGCACTGCTATGCAAAAGCTGGATGGGGTTTGCATAATCCCAGGATTTAGGAGGCTGCAGGAGTATCCTAAATTCAAGGGGAACCTGAGCTATGCTGTGAGAATCTGTCTCAAAATAAACGAACAAATACTAAGAGCAACAGTAAGGACTAAGGTTGCTAATGGTGATGTTAGGGATGCTAGAGCCTATTTAGGTCATACCCCATGTATTAGTCACTTTTCTGTTGCTGTGATAAAACACCAGACCAAGGAACTTATAAAGGGAAAAGTTTATTTGAGCTTACGATTGGCGGTTCCAGGGAATTAGTCCATTGTGGCGGGAGGCGTGGCGGCTGGATCTGGAGCAGCAAACTGAGGGTCACATCTCGCAAAGAGCACAGGAAGCAAAAAGGAGGCAACTGTATACCACCAGGCTTGTTAAACTCACTAAGCCTGCCCCCAGCAACGCACTTCCTCTAGCACGGCCACACCCTCCAAGACCTCCAAAAACAGCGCCACCAACTGGAGGCAAATGTCTGAATACCTAGAGCCTATGGGGGACACTCATCCAAACCACCACACCCCACATTCCCCCATGCTATCCTGATCGCTTCCTGAGAAAGTGGAGTTTGACTGAACAAAGTGATTAGTGCAGGAACATTTCTTAATGCATTGGTCAGGGTTCCTGAGTATGAATTTAAATTAGATACAGCAAGTAATAAGGCAAACCTGTGAGTTGTCTGAATAAGTACAGATGAAGAGAATTAGTCCTTGATAAGGCACATCATTAACAAGTACTTTTCAGTTTCGTTGAGGTCTAATTGACATGTCACACAGTTGTTTTTTCCGCACAGGATTTAAAATCTTTTTTTTTCCTTCCTTCCTTCCTTCCTTCCTTCCTTCCTTCCTTCCTTCCTTCCTTCCTTCCTTCCTTCCTCCCTCCCTCCCTCTCTCTCTCTCTCTTTCTTTCTTTCTTTTTTTTTTTTTTTTTGATATTTCTGAGACAAGGTCTTCCTGTAGCCCCAGCTGGCATGGAATTGGCTATGTAGCCCAGACTGGACTCAGTCTTACAGAGATCTGTCCACCTCTGTCTCCCAAGAGCTGGGCTCAAACTGGCCACCATGCCCAGCAGTTTTTAAAATTTTTATGTGTTATTTTTATTTTATGTGTATGAGTGTTTCACCTGCATGTATGAAAGAGAGCACCGTGTGTGTGCATACCCACAGAGGCAGGAAGAGGGTGTCAGATCGACTGGAATTGGAGTTACTAGGTGGTGGTTAGCTGCCATTTGAGTGCTGGGACTCAAAACTCAGTTCTTTGGAAGAGCATCTAGTGCTCTTAACTGCTGAGCCATCTTTCCAGCCCCACACAGTAAAGTTTAGGATGCACAATTTAATGTGTTGACAACTGTGAATCCATCAGCACAATCCACTGATTGTGGGCATGAGTGGTGATACATATGGGGATGAGTGGTGGTACACACATTTAATCCCAGCATTCTGGAGGCAGAGGCAGGCAGATCTCTGTGAGACTGAGGCCGGCCTGGTCTACATACCAAGTTCCAGATCATCTCAGGCTCTAGGGAGACCATGTTTCAAATGAAACCAAAAACCAAAACCATAGAACATACACTCCTCACCATCCCTGAGGTTTCTGTAAAATTCTCTCCCATTTTCCACCCTTTCCTCCAGTCAAAACCAGGGCTGCATTTTCTCACTGTAGTTTGGATTTTGGTTTCAATTTACTGTATAACTTTTTGAGGGTGAGGGAAGGAGGGTCTGCCTATATTGTTGTATCTATATCATTCTTTTTTTTTTTTGTCTTTTCGAGACAGGGTCTCCCTGTAGCCCCAGCTGACCTGGAACTCACGCTGTAGACCAGGCTGGCCTTGAACTCACAAAGATCCGCCTGCCTCTGCCTCCTGAGTGCTAGGATTAAAGGCGTGTGCCACCACGCCCGGCAGCTCATTCCTTTTTATTGCCAAGCATTATTCCCTTGTATGAGCGTAGTGTAATTTATCTTTTCACTCATTGATGGATATTTAGGTTGTTTACAGGTGCTGTGTCTTTTTTCCTCTTCAATAAATATGTAGGAGTGGAATGTCTGGATCATACAATAGATATATATGGGGGCTGGAGAGATGGCCTAGCGATTAAGAGCACCGACTGCTCTTGCAGAGGACCCGGGTTCAATCCCCAGCACCCACATGGCAGCTGAGAACCGTCTGTAACTCCAGTTCCAGGGGAAACTAACACCCTCTTTTGACCTCCACGGCATTGCACAACACGGGTGCACAAACCTGCATGCAGACAGTACATTCATACACATACAAAAATAAATAAAAAATAAAAAAATAGATATATATGTTCACCTTTTTCTTTCTTTACTTTTTTTATTGGGGGGACAGGGTCTGTAGCCCCATCTGGCCTGGAACTCACTGTGTAGCCCAGGCTGGCTTCAGTCTCACAGAAATCTGCATGCCCCTTCCACCATGTGTGGCTAAATGTTTAACATTTATTATTTATTTATTTATTTTGAGACGGGCTCTTCCTTTAGCTCCAGCTTGCCAGGAATTTACTATGTAGACCAGGCTGACTTTGAACTCACAGAGAGCTACCTGTCTCTGCCTCCTGAGTGCTGGGATTAAAGGCATGCACACCACACCACCCCCAGTGATGTTTAACTTTTAAAATGTCAAACTGCTTTTTTTTTTGGTCTTTTTGAGACAGGGTCTCTCTGTAGCCCCAGCTGTCCTGGAACTCACTCTGTAGACCAGGCTGGCCTTGAACTCACAAAACCTGCCTCTGCCTCTGCCTCCCAAGTGCTGGGATTAAAGGCATGCGCCACCACGCTTGGCTTCAAACTGCTTTTTTTTTTTTTTAATTTATTTATGTGTGTGAATGCATTGTCTGCATGGAGATTTGTGCACCCGTGTCGTGCAATGCCGCGGAGGTCAGAAGAGGGCGTCGGATTCCCCTGGAACTGGAGTTCTCCTGGAATTGGAGTTACAGACGGTTCTCATCCGCCATGTGGGTGCTGGGGTTCGAACCCGGGTCTTCTGCAAGAGCAGTCGGCGCTCTTAACCACTAGGCTATCTCTCCAACACCTCAAACTGCTTTTTAAAGCAGTTGTACTATGCAGTCTTCCTACCAGTAGTGTAGGAAAGTTGTTTTGCTTCATGTATGTTCTTGCTAACAGCCAATAGGGAGAATATTTTTAATTTTGGTCTTTCTGGTAGGTGGATAATGGTATCTCATTGTGGTTTTCTTTCTTTTTTTTTTTTTTTAAATTATGTGTATGAGTGTACTGTCTGCATGCAGGTTGGTGCACCCGTGTCATGCAATGCCACAGAGGTCAGAAGAGGGTGTTGGATTCCTTTGGAACTGGAGCCAAAGACGGTTCTTAGCCACCATGTGGGTGCTGGGAATCGAACCCAGGTCCTCTGCAAGAGCAGTTGGTGCGCTCATCTGCTGAGCCATCTCTCTAGCCCCCTCATTGTGGTTTTCATTTGGATTGTCCTTGAGCATATTTTCACATGCATATATGCCCTCTGTACATCTTTGGTAAAATATATGCACAAGTATTTTGTCAATATTTTGATTTTTCTTTTGGCTTGGAACACCACAGAGCAGTTGGGACACCTGAGTCTCACTAACAAACCTTGCAGTAGCATCAGCATGTGGTTTTGAGTATAGACTTTTCCTCTCTTCATAGACCTACTACTCTCTAACCCTTCTTTGAATTATGAGTCGAAGTCTTCGTTGAATATCATTTTGCAAATATTTTCTCCTGCAGTATACTTTTCTTTTTTAAAAACAAGAGCCAGGGGTGGTAGCCCCTACCTTTAATCTCAATATTTGGGAAGCAGAGGAAGGTGTGTTTTTTTGTCAGGTGGAGGGCAGCCTTGGCCTACATGGAGACCCTATCTCAGAAAAACCAAAACCCAAACCAAACTAAACTAAAACAAACATAAAAATTCATAGTTTTCTGTGGTTTTTGTTTTTATTTATTTATTTATTTATTTCTGAAATAAGGTTTTTAATATATATAATATTATATATATATAATACTATTATTATTGCCTTTGGCTGGCCTGGAACTTACCATGTAGACCAGGCTGGCCTCAAAACTCACAGAGGTCTGGCTACCTCTTCCTCTTGAGTGTCAAGACATTCATAGATTTGTAAAAAAAAAATATTTTTTACAAGAGTTTTTTTAAATTTTTTTATTTACATATTTTTTATGTGTATGACGTTTACTGTCTGCCATGCAGGTGGTGCTGCACCATGTGTGTGCAATGCTGCACGAGGTCAGAAGAGGGCATCATTCCCTGGAACCTGGAGTAAAGATGGTTCTTAGCTGCCATGCTGGTGCTGGGAATTGTACCCGGCTCCTCTGCAAGAGCAGTCAGTGCTCTTAAGTGTTGAGCCATCTCTCCAGCCCTGTAAAAAAATATTTTAAAAGTTGTACTAGAGATCGATAGGGTTTTCTTTTTCAAATTCAGTTTGGTGTTTGGGGTCTATAACCAACTGCTAGTAAAAAGCAAGCTGCCCAGGTATGGCAGGAAGAAAGGAGACTTCTATTGCAGCAGGTGGGTGATGACTGCCTTTGAAGTGGAGGACTAGGCACTAAGCCAGTAAGAAGCGGGAGATCAGAACAGAACCATAAAAATCAAAACTTAGTTGGGCTTGGTGGCGCATGCCTTTAATCCTAGCACTTGGGAGGCAGAGGCAGGTGGATCTTGTGAGTTCAGGCCAGCCTGGTCTACTGAGTGAGTTCCAGGACAGCTGGGGTCCAGGAGACCTATCTCAAAAAGACCAAAAAAACACCAAAAAAAAAAAAAAATCAAAACTTGAGGGGTTGGAGAGGTGGCTCAGAGTTAAGAGCAGAGCACTGGCTGCTCTTGCAGAGGACCCAGGTTCGGTTCCTGTTAGGTTCATTTTGAGGGGAGACTCGGTGCAGAGGGAGAGAGTCAGGACTCCGATGAGAAGGAAGTCGGGTTTATTTTAGGCCTGGTGGCTGGCCTGCCTATGTTGGGATTAGGATGACCAGCAACAGAATGTCCCAAAGTGGCAGTTTTTATACCCAAGCACACAAGAAAGTGGGCTTACAATGAAATGCATTTGGGAAGATGGGGAATGGGCATAGGTGGATCTGTGGCTGGTATCAGTAGAAGCACCTAGAGATAAACTGAGGCTTGTGACTGGTATCAGTAGGAGCCTGATTGGAGCAACTTTCTCAGAACTTCTACCTCAGTTGGCTTCCTGGAAAATCTCCAACTTAGGATGTAAGGCTTCTGACCTTACATTCTACCCTTTTGTGTCATAGGGATAGTGGGTGACATTTTTCATTCTAGCTGCTTTGAGCTGATTGGGGACAATGAAGAGGGGGCTAATGACACAAGAGGGTAAGATGCTTTACACCTAGGCATAACCATTGTCAGAAAGAATGAGTTCATATTTGTCTGAAGGGAGAACAAAAATTTATTAAAACTGGTACAGGTGAGTTGATGGATAGGGTCTTGCAAGCACCAGATAAGACAGCAAGCAGTTACCAGGATGAGGGATGAGGCCCAAGGTTACTTAGGGTACACAGCCATGTGGGTTATGCTGTTCAGGATTCCCACTCTGAGAGCTGGGGGAAGACACAGTTTTGACATTCACAGCCTTTGACACAGACTTTGGCACTGCTAAGAAACTCAAGAAACTAGCTACCTTTTGTCTTTTTACTAAAATCTGAAATTTTATACCTGAAGTACAATTTCTCAGGCCTTCTTATTATTTATTTCTGGTTATACTTTCCTTTTGAATGTTTAGGGCTACACAGTTAGCCCAGATTAACCAAGGTTTTTGTTTTCTCATGGCTAGTTGAGGATCTGGTCCTCAGGGGTCACTCGGGTTTGTGGGGAGGGAGCCCCTGGCTCTTTTTGGCTTTTCATTTACCAGTTCCATACACATGAGGACAAAGTCAGATCTTGCTAGACCAGGCTTCTCTTTTTTTTTTTTAATTTTATTTATTTCTGTATGTGTATGAATGTACCGTCTGCATGCAAGTCTGTGCACCCGTGTCGTGCAATGCCGCAGAGGTCAGAAGAGGGTGTCGGATTCCCCTGGAACTGGAGTTCTCCAGGAATTGGAGTTTCAGATGGTTCTTGGCCGCCATGTGGGTGCTCTCTTTTTGAAGTATGAGCAGACTTTCCTCTTTATAGACTGGAAACTGGATAGAGTACTATTACTGGATCTCCAAGACCTCCCTGCACAGGAAGAAACATTTGCAGGACATTTCAAGAGATGCCCCCATGCATACAGTCCCCTGGAACTTAGCTGACCTCTGAGGGCAAGGAACAAAGTTATTGCTTAAGTCCCTTGGCTGAATTGGTATGGGCATTAAGTATGGTTGCTAAGCATCCAGAAAGGTTAAGTTACACCAGCCTGATACTCTTAATTACTGTATAATATTTTAGATAAGACTTGGACAAAAGCTTAAGCAGCCTTGTATAAAGTTGACTGGAAGAGAAATTTAACACCATAGGTTGAGAAGGTGTAGCCCATGAGAGAGAATTAAACAATTTCAGGGAACTGTTTACTACAATTTACTACCAACAGGAAGTCTCTTTCCTTCCCATAACCCCATATCCTGATTTATAGTTCTCCCAGAAAGGCACCAGTTGTATCTTACACCTAAAGACAGGAAATAAGATGATAGGGATTACCAAACCCATCCAAACTGTCTCCTTTTGGACTGTGTGCAGCTCATTCAGGGAGGTAGAACCTAGCTTCTTTTGAGCCAAATGATCTTGTTAGGTCAAAAGTAACACTTGCCTGATACCAAGAAGCATAAAGTACATTTTTCAGTAGCCAGAGGTAACCCACTACTTGTCTATGTTAATTTAATCCAAATCTGTAACAGGGAGCCAAGGAATGGGCTGAAAATTAACAACTCTGTATATCTTATCCTTGAAGTGAGATAAAGCTTGGGCAAAACTGAACACTGTTAAATAAACCTTGACTAGATATACATTTTGCATGAGAAACCAGTTTTAAAAACAAAACTTTAGAGCATTTTCAGAAATGTAAATATCTCTAACTGGGTTTCCAACTTAATAAGAGATGGAAAATGAGATGGGCCAGATAAATTCCATTTAAACCTCAGCTGTGCTGGGATTGAAGGCATGCTAGGATTAAAGATGTGGCCCACCACAATCAGCTGGAGAACTCCCAGGAGTGGTCAGACCAGCAGGACATTAGTTCAGGCCCAGGGAGGTATGTTTGCTTCCTATGAGGAGGAAGGGGGCTGGGGGTGGGACAGATAGGAAATCACTGAAAGAACACAATAAAGTCCACTAGCTGTCCCAGGCTGCCCTCTCCCACCCCTGGAGGCAAGAAACAGGCTGGCCATTCTGTATCAGTTACCCAAGTGCAAGAGCCCAAATGGGTCTCCAACCAGAGAAACAGAAGCACAATTACCATGCTCGGGAAATTCCCAAGCTCCAAAGATCTCCACCCAAACCAGACCAAGATATACACATGCCTCTGCTGGGAGAGAGTTTGGACACCAAAAGGAATATCAGGACTTCAGATTAAAAGCTAAAAATAAGTAAAGCTTAAAAACAGTTATCCAAACACATATAATGTGATGGTTGTAGACTCTATTGCCTAGGACTTTAGTTGAGCGCACGTGCATGAACAAGTAGTAATTTTTGTGGAATAACAGATATTTAAAGATATTTTTAGGGTACCTGGGTTATACCATCAAAATATTTATATTTCTGACTAGACAATCCAGAATAAAAACTAGTGATCCTTGTGCACACAATGAAAACTTGGTGGTCACAGCTTAAAATTGTTTTGAAACAAGACAAAGATGACAAATTACATGAGCTCTCTCTGCAGTTTCTCTGCATGGAAATATGTTAGATGTTAACATATGAAAACATATAAAGACATGACATTACAGTGAGTTTTAAATGACATAAGACAATGATGGTCATAAATGGGCAGTAGCCGGAGAGGGAAACCTGGAAAGGAGAGCCTTAGAGTTGAGGTTTGGTGGTGTCGGTGACTCTAGGGTTGAAGGGAGGGATTGGGGTTTGTCAGGCTAGAATCAGTCCTGTGCAGAACTGAGGATCCTTGGGAGACAGAGAACCTGGAAATTAATTTGTAGTGAATTAAACTTTAAATATTTTTTTAATTATTTTTATTTATTTCTGTATGTGTATGAATGTACTGTCTGCATGCAAGTGTGTGCACCCGTGTCGTGCAATGCCATGGAGGTCAGAAGAAGGTGTCAGATTCCCCTGGAACTGGAGTTCTCCTGGAATTGGAGTTACAGACGGTTCTCGGCCGCCATGTGGGTGCTGGGGATCGAACCCAGGTCCTCTGTAAGAGTGGTCGGCGCTCTTAACCGCTAGGCCATCTCTCCATCCCGTGAATTAAATTTTAAAGGATAGAGAAAAAAACAGTAAGTGGAGAGTCTGGGTATGGAAAGCCAAATAGCAAAGCAAATGAATGAATGGTCTCAAACCAAATGAGCCCATGTCACTCTCCACCTGTCGTAACTGTGAAAGTGAAGCAATCTCTTCTAGATCCCTTCATTACTAGATACAAGCTGTTGCTGGAAAGCGAACTTTTGTAGAAGACCATTTGCCAGGTACTCTGGCAGTAGTTTAAGAATTTGGAAGTCTAGAGTGCCATTTAGTGGGCATTTACTTATTGTCCAGAGGGTACTGAAGCCAAGAAGAAGTGCAGAGCCAGGAGAGTCAGAGAGGACTGCTTGGAATGATAGGAACCCAGAGTTAGAGACAGAGAGGAGAAAAATTAGCAGCTTGGATAAGGAGGAGAAGAGGGGGATGAGATAACGAGTCTCAGGGGGGCAAGTTGTAAGATGGAGGAGGAAGGGAGAAAGGTGGATGAGAGGAGGAGGAAGAAGAGGAGGAGGAAGATAGGGGAAGAGGATTGCGAGCCTCTAATGTTGCAATGGAGAGAGCAGATGGCCACCTGAACGAGAAGGAAGTGACTGGCCAGAGGCGTCCCTGGCTGGCTGGCATTGCAAACAAATTCTCTGTGCTTCGAGTGGTGTCCCACTGTCCAAAGTGGGGAGAAAGCCGAGAGACCCAATGTTCCTGAATGATTTTTACGCAAGTGAGCGAGGAAATGAAAGTGGACCTTATGGGTCTACAAGTAACTGGAGCCAGAGATGACCACTGCAGGAAAGGAGACAGCAGCAAGAAAGTGAGAGAGCAAGCAAGTGTGTGTGTGTGGGGGAGGTGCAGGAGAGAAAGAGTCAGACCTGGAAAGGCCATGAGAAGGAAGGAAACTCAAGAGCCCAGGTATGGAAGAAGGAAAGGGAGGGAGGGAGGGACAAAGGGAGGGACAAAGGGAGGAAGGGAGAAAGAGAGACAGAGAGACAGAGAGACAGGCTTGGGGAGAGAGAGAAAGAGAGAGAGAGAGAGAGAGAGAGAGAGAGAGAGAGAGAAGAGAGGAGAGGAGTTAGGTAACGGAATAGTACCTTTGGATGAAGTTGGATCCATGGTGGAGCAGAGCCTATACCTGGCAGCCAATCTGATGGAAGTCCATCAGTCATGTCTGACCCAAAGCAGCCAGTCTTGAACCCTCCCTGAGTTTGTGGCACCAGATGTTAGGTTCGTTTTGAGGGGAGACTCTAAGCAGAGGGAGAAAGAGTCAGGACTCTGGTGAGAAGGAAGTTGGGTTTATTTCAGACATGGTGGCTGGCCTGCCTGTGTTGTGATTAGGATGACCAGCAACAGAATGCCCTGTATTAGTCACTTTTCTGTTGCTGTGATAAAACCACCATGAGCAAGGGAAATTATAAAAGGAAGAGTTTATTTGAGCTTACGATTGACGGTTCCAGGGAATCAGAGTCCATTGTGGTGGGAAGCATGGTGGCTGGGGCTGGAGCAGCAAGCCAAGGGTCACATCTCGCAATGAGCACAGGAAGCAGAGAGTGACTGAAAACTGAAAGGCTTGTTAAACTCACTAAGACCGCCCCCAATAACGTACTTCCTCCAGCATGGCCACACCTTCTAAGACCTCCAAGAACAGTGCCACCAACTGGAGACAAAATGTCTGAATACTTAAAGCCTATGGGGGACACTATCATTCAAACCACCACATGCCCCAAAGTGGCAGTTTTTATGCCCAAGCACATAAGGAGGTGGGCTTACAATGAAATGCATTTGGGAAGATGGGGTATGGGCATAGGTGGATCTGTGGCTGGTATCAGTAGAAGCACCTAGAGATAAACTGAGGCTTGTGACTGGTATCAGTAGGAGCCTGATTGGAGCAACTTTCTCAGAACTTCTACCTCATTTGGCTTCCTGGAAAACCCCCAACTTAGGTGGGCTTCTGACCTTACAGTTCCCAGTACACACATAGTAGCTAACAACCATCTTAACTCCAGTTCCAGGGGGATCTGAGGCCCTTTTCTAACTTCCACAGGCATAGGCCCAAATGTGGTACACTTACATATATGCAGACAAAACACTCATACACATAAAAATCTTTTTAAAAAATCCCAAACTTGAGAGTAGAGAAGGATCTTACAAATCACTCAAACATACCTGAAAAGCCAGGGAATAGGGCAGAACCAGACCAGCAGATAAGATAGGAGTGAGAACATTCTGGATGTTTAATGATTTCCAGGCCAGAAGTACTTCAATTCTATTAAAACCAGAAAAACACGACCTTCTGGATCAATGAAGACTCATAGCCTTTCAAATGAATTCTGGCTGATTTCAGTCACTGTGTGTTTTTATGGGGCACATAGAAGTGCAAGTGTTCATTCCACAAGCTGAAGAGAGATGTAGAAATCAGAATTCCTAGCCTCCTTAGTTTTGGAGGGAAGTGATTAGAATCACCATATTTTGGACACAAAGTCTCAAAGAGAAAAAAAAATCTCTTCCAGCAGGCGGGTGCAGGTCAGAGCAGGTCAGACCTGGGAGGGAGGGAAGCCCTAGGAAGGAAGTCAAAGCACTACAGGCACTGGGACAAGAAAGCAGAAAAGACCAAGTGAGAAGTGTGTGGTGGTGCTTGCCTATAATCCCAGTACTATGGAGGTGGAGGAGTTCAGTGTCATCCTTGGCTATATAGCAAGTTTGAAGCCAGCCTGGATTATATGAAGCTGTCTCACAATGGAACAAATAAAATAAAATAATAAAATAAGAGTGAGTAGAGGACTGAATCTTGTGAAGCATGTTCCAGCAGAAGGTTTAAAAGGCTGAAGATAATTGACAACAGGGACTCCTGGGAAATAGATCTGCACCTCAGTCTTCACAAAGCTGTCTGGACCCTGTGGTTTCCACTCCAAATTCCCGTCATGCCTCAAGGATACATTTGAGGGGAGCTATGGGATGACTGTGACTGAAAGTGTACTGGGGACTGGGAACTGGGCATTGGTAGAAAAATTAAAACCAAGCCTCCACCTGGTTTTAGATAATGGAAATCAAGAAAGCTCAGTCCTTTCCAACATGAAAAAGGACAATATTTTCTCAATATATCTATTTCTGTCCAAAGTGATTTTTTTTAATTTTATTTATTTTTGTATGTGTATGAATGCACTGTCTGCATGTAGGTCTGTGCACCCGTGTCATGCAATGCCGCGGAGGTCAGAAGAGGGTCTCGGACTCCCCTGGAACTGGAGTTCTCCTGGAATTGGAGTTACAGACGGTTCTCAGCTGCCATGTGGGTGATGGGAATCGAACCCGGGTCCTCTGCAAGAGCAGTCGGTGCTCTTAACCGCTAGGCTATCTCTCCAGCCCCAAAGAAATGTACATCCTCTATCCGCATCCCATTTTCCAGGTCTATGGATCTAACCCAGAGAAACACGTAACACTGTGTTAGTATATTAGAAGTATGCTGTGTTTTTTTGTCTTAAGATCATATGAGAATTTAAGAAAATGTTCAAAGTTGTGAAACAATCAACATCTACATCAGAATATACTTTCTGCTCTTAATTTATTTTATTTACTTTATTTAAAAAAATTTTTTTTAATTTATTTCTGTATGTGTATGAATGTACTGTCTGCATGCAGGTCTGTGCACCCGTGTTGTGCAATGCCGCGGAGGTCAGAAGAGGGTGTCGTATTCCCCTGGAACTGGAGTTCTCCTGGAATTGGAGTTTCAGACGGTTCTCAGCCACCATGTGGGTGCTGGGGATCGAACCTGGGTCCTCTGCAAGAGCGGTCGGCGCTCTTAACCACTAGGCCATCTCTCCAGCCCCTCTGCTCTTAATTTATAAGGAATAACAGAAATTAGGCATTTTATTAAAATGTATATTATGAAAGCAAGAAGAATGTGGAGCAAAGCATTCCCAGTGTTAAAAGACTATAGATGCCAACCCAGGTTACTATACCCATCAAAAATGTCAATTATAGTTGAAGGAGAGAGAAAAATCTTCTATGACATAAACAAGATGATAGACTACATGGCCGGAAAAACCAACCTTTCAGAGAATATTTGAAGCAATTCAAAAGACAGAAGAGAGGAGCAACTATCCCCAGGCACCGATGAAGAGGAATTAATAAAAGCATAACTGCAGAAGTAGAAACCTAGACCAAAAATGAAAATGGATAATAAGACGAAAGGAAGCAACACACATCTTTCAATTATAATCTTAAATATTAATGGACTAAACTCCCCAATCAAAAGACATAGTGTCGTAGTTTGTCTTCCATTGCTGTGACAAAACACTCTGACCAACACCAACTTGGGGAGGAAAGGGTTTATTCAGCTTACATCTCCCAGGTCACAGATCATCACTTAGGGAGCTCAAGGCAGGAACTCAGGGCAGGAACCTGGAGGCAGGAGCTGAAGCACAGGCCATGGAGGAGTGATGTTCACTGGCT
>VZQC01013830.1:205765-377957 GCA_009823505.1 Rhizomys pruinosus
AATGGTTGGTCTTACTGGGCTTGCTCTCTGTCTCCTGGCTCATGCCCCAGCCTTGCCTTCTTCATATGCACTCACTGCTCAAACAATCAGACAACACTCCACAGATGTGGCCCACAGCCAATCCAAATGGGAGCCATTCCCCACCTGAGGCTTACCTCAACACCAGGTGTTGTCAAGTTGCACTAAAACTATCCAGCACAACATTACGACTGGGGAGATTGGATTAGGAAACATGAACAACATATAGTATGCTGTTTTACAAGAAAACTCAAACTCACTCTCAAGGATCAGCACCATTCTTAAGTGAAGGGGCACAAAAAATATTCCAAACAATGGTCCAAAAAGAAAGCAGGAGTGCTATTTTATTTTTTTATTTCGAAATTGCTTAAAGTAAAATAATCCAGAAGGACAAAGGGGCCATTTACATCTTTATCAAGGAACAATGACCTGATATTATTTTCACATTCCATGAATATATGCACCAAAATCTGGTGCACCCAACTTTATAAAGACAATTTCCCGGGCTCAAGGCACAGCATTAACATCCTAGCACACTCATAGAGGGGGACTTACAAATGCACTGAGCCCTATGGACAGGTCAACGGACAAAAGAATAAACAGACGATATTAAAAAAAAAAAAAAAAAAAAGGAAACAAACAAACCAAGACTAAAATTTCCACCCAACATACCACGAGAATGACTTTCTTACTCAGCACCCCAGGAACATTTCCCCAAATTCGACCCAACATAGGACACAGAACACAATTCAATCAACATACAAAAAGATTGAAATAATTCATGCATTCTATCAGACCACAGTGCAATTAAAGCTCAAACCAAACCAGGTCAAGCCCTACATCTATAGAACACATGGAGACTAAAAAACCACTCTCTGAATAATGATGTGCTCAAGGAAACAGATAAGAAATAAAAGCTATTCCTGGATCTGAACGACAATGATAATTACACACACAACAAAACCCTATGGGATATCTTTCAAAGCCGTCCTAAGAGGGCCGTTTATAGCCCTGGGTGCCTACATTTTAGAAAAACAGAAAAAGCACAAGTGCAATCAATCTAAACACTGCAGCTAAAAAGTAGTTAGAGACAACAATGAATGTAGCCCTTAAATGACACAGGACAGGAAGAAAATAAAAACAAATCAGAGCGAGAAATTCAATGAAATAGAACCTAAAGAAAACAATACAAAAAAAAAAAATGATCCAATGTCTTGGCGCATAAAACAATAGTTCTAGCGTTACCAGAAGTACTCATCTAGTTACCTACTGAAGGAAAATACAATAGATAGGACGATCCAGAAACTTTTAAATGGGGCCGTACAAAAGGGGAAGAAGAAAAATTTTTTTTTAACTTCCAAAATAAATTCAAAGAAAGAACAAAAAATCACAACAATAACAATGAAAAAAACTACAACAGAACACTACAATACTTACCAAAAAACCTTTTACTCTTACTAAGTTTGAAAACCTAGGAGAAATGGATGCATATCTGAAATTCCTTGGGAATCCACCACAGCCTTTAAATCAAGAAGAGATCAACACAGCTTAAACAGACCCATTACATATACTGAAAAATTGAAATGTAACAAGAACACCTCCAACCTAAAAAAGCCCAGAATTCTATACAACATTTTTCTAAAATAGACTTGCAAACATTTTATCAAATTTCCAGTTCAGAACGGATTCAAGAGAGGAAATCTCCCAAATTCCTTCTTGAAGGCCAGCATCATCACTCAATACCCAAAACACAGGCTAACAGATACAACACCAAAAAGGTCACTTAGACACCTTCATCCAATGAAACACAGATGAAAACTTCTAAACCAAAAATACTTGCAAAACTCCCATACGAGCCATCACATCAAGAAGCATCCTCCTCATGACCAAGTTGCCTTCATACCAGAGATTGCGGGCATGGTTCACACTACCGTAAATACAATTCAATGTCAATAAAACCAAACCATTGATGAAACGACAAGAAAAAACACCACATCATCTCAATTGACACAAAAAAAGCTTTGACAAAATTCAGCATCCCTTCAGCTTAAAGTCCTAGGAGGGATATGGATTGGAGGGATCATTCCTCAATGTAATCAAACCATATACAGGAAACCCAAAGGGCCAAGTCATCTAAAATGGAGTAAAGGACAGACGCATTCCCTTTAAAGGTAGGAACTAAGCAAGGCTGGCCCCCCTGTTACCACTCCTCTTATCATATGCTTGAAACATTTTGCTAGGAAATAAGGCAAGAAAGTGACATTAACGGAGTACTAATTGGGAAAAGAAGAAGTCAAGCTATCCTTTTTTTTGTAGTGATATTATTGTACCTAGGGATGCTAAAAAATCCACCAGAAAAATACTCTAGAAATGATTATGTTTCAGTAAGTGGCGGATATCAAATAGACCAGAAAGCTAATTAGCCTTGTTCGTGTACTATCAACAACAAGCATTGAAGAAGGAATACAAAGACCTCTTCCTCTCCCATAGTCTCAAAAACACATAAAATACCTAGGAACCAAAACCTACCAAAGACACCAAAGACTCTCTACTAAAAAAATTTTAAGCCCCTGAAAGAAGGAAATTAAGAGAAGACATCAGAAGATGGAAAAACCTTCCCATGCCTCATGGATTGGAAAAATAAATATAGTAAAACCTGTCTATTCTACTTCAAAATTAAATACAGATTCAACACAATCCAATTTAAAATCCCCAGAGTTTCTTCACAGGCTTCGTAAAAAACAAATCCTTAATTTTCATATGAAATAAAAACAAGGACCCCGAATTAGGCCCAAGAGACCTTGAGCCCCAAAGAGAGCAATCAGGGGGGGGATCTCTATACCGACTTCCACACTATACTGTAGGGCATAGTCATAAAGAACACGCTTGGTACTGGCACAAAAAACAGACCGTGGACCAATGAAACAAAAAATGGAAGATCCCAAAAAACTGAGTCCACTACCCATTTCAGCCACCTCATATTTGACAAGGGGCCAAGACGACACAATGGAGGAATCCAGCATCTTCAGCGAGTGGTGTTGGCAAAAAAACTGGATCACTACTTGTAGAGATAAAGTTAAACCCCTCCCTACCTCTTGCCCTGGGACAAAAGTCAAACTCCAGATGGATTAAAGACTCAACATGAAACCCCAAAACTGAAGTCCATAGAAGGGGGGGGGAAACAGTTTTGGCATCCGCCTACAAGAACATAGGCATAGGAAACGACTTCCCAAATCACACCAGCAGCTGCCCAAGGAAATAAGATCGACAATTGACAAATGGGACCATTAATCTCAAAGCTTCTGTACATCAAAAGAAAACAATCAAGGAAGTGAAGCGAAAAACCCAGCGTGTGACGAAACCTTCACCTCAGGTACATCTGACAAAGCAATGATCTCCAGAGTATATAACACCTCCTCAAAAAAACAAAGCAAGAGAAACGAAAAACATATATGATCACTCAAAAGATTGAGCAAAGAGCTGAACCAGAGATTCACCAGTCTCTGCCACAAGAGGAATTAGGATGGCTGAGAAACCATTTTAAAAAGTATTCCACATCACTAATTCATTAAGGCAATGCAAATTATAACCACTTTAATATACCAGCTCCCTCTGATTGAATGGCTAGTATCAAGTGAAAACAAATGATATCAAAAGCTGGTGAGAGGTTGTGTTGTGGGGAAAGAGGAACATCATCCACTGCTGGTGAGAATGTACCACTCGTACAGCCACTGTGGAAAGCAGTGTGGCAGAGCACAGTTGTTTTGCCTGTCTTACTGGCAAGTACAGCTACCATGTGGTTGCCACTGCTTTTGCCATCCTTCAAAGACATGAGACGCAGCGTTTCATCCTTCCAATATGGACTGGAGACTCATGTCTCTCCAAGAATCCTCCAAATCTTCAGTGCCAGATGGGGACTGCTGAGACATACAACTTTGGACTGAGCTACTACTGGGGTTTCCACCTCTTCAGAGTATAGACTGCCATTGTTGGATTACCCAGGCTGTATCATGGAGACCAGTACAGGTAGATCAACATAGGACATGGTACTTACTGGACCTCATTTGGTGACTATGGGAAGGGAAAACCCCAGTGTGGAACACAAGGGCAGAATTGATGGTGGTTTGAGCTTGCCAAGGAGGAGACTTCAAATATGACATCTTTCAGCCTAACAAAGAAAAAAAAATCATAAGCAGAAAATGCTAAAACCTATGATATATGTGGCACACATATGTGCATATTTTGGAATGATGCATATTGGAAGGAATAACAACAACAGAAAGTCTGGGTCAAGGAACTGACTGAAACGGTGAACTTCTGCTCGAAATGGTAAACTTCTGCATTGAGATTTTTTTTTTTTTTTTTTGGTCTTTTCAAGACAGGGTCTCCCTGTAGCTCCAGCTGTCCTGGAACTCACTCTGTAGTGCATTGAGAATTTTGAGAGAGACTGAGAAAAAGATGAAAAACATTTTTGGCAGAATGTCTGAGTTCTGGTTGGGTGGGGGTGTGGAGAGGGGTGTAGGTCTAGATTTGATTTGTAATTTTGTAAGAAATGTACAGAGCTTCATTAAAAAATTGGCTTTGAAAAAAAATGTATACAATTATCCAGGTGTGGTAGTACAAGTCTTTAATCCCAGCACTTGGGAGGCAGAGGCATGCATGGATCTCTGTGAGTTCAAGGCCATCCTGCTCTAAATAGTGAGTTCTAGGCCAGCTGGGGATACAGGGAGAACGTCTCAAAAAGACCCACCAAAATGTATATAATTACTGGGGCAAGACAGTCATATATATTAAATATAAATAAAAATTAAGAAATGTGCCGGGCGTGGTGGCGCAGGCCTTTAATCCTAGCACTCAGCAGGCAGGTGGATCTTTGTGAGTTCAAGGCCAGCCTGGTCTACAGAGTGAGTTCCAGGACAGCTGGGCCTACAGGGAAACCCTGTCTTGAAAATACCAAAAAGAAAAAAAAAAGTAAGAAACGTATGTAGTTATTGATCATAACCTCAGAGACTTTGAAATTCCAGCACTAACAAAGTTTTCTTAACTGCTGGTAAAATATTGCCAATAATTAAAATTTTCTTCATTAGGTAAATTTAAGGGGAGTTTGATTTATTACTAGAATTAAATGCGAGTTTTTTCTGGAATTTTTGTTTGAGACAGGGTCTCCCAGCTGGCCTGGAGCTTGCTATGTGGACCAGGGTAGCCTTGAACTCACAAAGATCTGCCTACCTCTGCCTCCCGAATGCTGGGATTAAAGGCGTGTGCCACCATGCCCAGGGGTTCTCTGAAAATTAAGGGCTAGAATTTTAATTAGTGAACAGTTATTCTGGCTTTCTAAATGTCTTATTTATTGAACAACTTTTGGCAAGAGCCTTTTTAATATAGGTTCTCAGGTTAAATAGGCTTGGCAAAGATTGGATAGCTTGTTGCAGAAACAGGAAGCACATTAAGCAGCTAAAAGTACTGCAGGTGGTTGGTCACAGTGGCTCACACTTGTAGTCTCAGCTACTTGGAAAACCTAGGCAGGAGGATCTCTTTAGTTCAGAAGGTCAGCCCAGGCAGCATTGCAAGACCCTGTCTCCAAAACAAATGAACAAAACCAAACCCACAACCCCTCCCCCCAAATATCCACTCCCAATCTGAAAACCAACCAACCAACCAACCAACCAACCAACCAACCAACCAACCAACCAACCAATCAACCAATCAACCATGCTCTGCATGAAGAGAAACAAGTGCTTGCTCGTGCTGTGTAGGTTGGAGGCCGACTTGCAGGAGTCAGTTACCTCCTTCCGCTATGTGGGTCCAGGGGATTGAATCAGGTCATCAGTAATTCAGTCTGAGTAACATTGAACCATCTCCCCAACACAGAAGAGAAACTTTAAAAACTCAGCCGGGCGTGGTGGCGCACGCCTTTAATCCTAGCACTTGGGAGGCAGAGGTAGGCGGATCTCTCTGAGTTCAAAGCCAGCCTGGTCTACAGAGCCAGTTCCAGGACAGCTGGGGCTACAGGGAGACCCTGTCTCAAAAAGACCAAAACAAAACAAAATAAAACAAAACAAAAAAACCCCCCAAACTTCATTTAAATGATTTTATATGAATATACATGTGCTTGAGTATATGTAGATGCAGCACATGTGTGCAGGTATCTACAGAGGGCAGAACAGTGTCACATCCCTTGGAGTTTGAGTTGTGAACTGCCCAACATGAGCACTAGAAATTAAACCTGGTTCTTCTGTAAGAGCAGCAAATGCTCACAACTACTGAGCCAACTCTCTAACATTCTCATTAGTTCTTAACATGTTTCTGGTTGTAGATTGCTGCTAACCAAACATCTAGGAAACTTAATGGCTTAACTTAGTAGCAGTAGTTTAGCTCTTGAACCTGAAATTTGGGTAGGGCTCATCACAGTGGCCTGTCTTTTCTGCCATGAGGTCAGCAAACGGAGTCTGAAGAGGGCTGGAAGATCATCTTCAGGATGGCTCACTCACCTGGGTGGCAAGGACAGCTGGGAGTTCAGTCATGACCCAGGGAACAGGTCTTCATATGGTTTTCCCTAAGGGCTGTTTGAGCTTCATCAGGCATGGTGTTCTGTTCCAGAAATGAGCGCCCCAAGTATGTGGGAACTGCTAATTTTTCTTAATTTATTCAATGTGTGTGTGTGTCTACATGTGCCAAGGCATGCGTGTGGAACTCAGAGGATAGTTTGTGGGAGTTGGTTCTACCATGTAGGTTCTAGGGATTGAACTCAGGTTGCCAGGCTTATTAGCTAGCATGTGCCTTTACCCCATGACTGAGACATCTTGCTGGCTCAGAATTGCTAATGTCTTAAGGCCTGGGTCTGGAAAGTGGCACATCAACTTCTGTAGGACTCTGTTGGTTAAGCAGTCATAGATCCATGATGCAAGAGGACAGCACATAGACCCTCACTTCTTGGTGGGAGGAATTTCAAAGAATGTGGAGCCTATATGCTAAAATACACACAGAGAGATGTACAGGTCCTAAGTACAGAGTTTAGTGAGTTTTCACATAATAAACTCATGTTTACTA
The DNA here is from genome assembly GCA_009823505.1 of Rhizomys pruinosus. Lineage (NCBI taxonomy): Eukaryota > Metazoa > Chordata > Mammalia > Rodentia > Spalacidae > Rhizomys > Rhizomys pruinosus. The sequence goes on from VZQC01013830.1 coordinate 212,834, forward strand.
GCATCAGCTGGGATCCAGAAGTCCTCCTTTGTCTCCCTCCAGTCACTGTTCCCTCAAGGGGAGCTAGCATCTTCAAACACTATAACAGGTAATTCTTTGAGTTGTCCTGTGCTTTCAGAATGGTTAGCAGCATCCCTGGCCTGTACCCAACAGATGCCAGCAGCACCCTGTCCCCTAGCTGTGACAACCGAATTGTCTCCAGCAACTACCAAATATCCCCAAGGTGATGACAGTTTGGGAGATCACCCCAGATGAGAATCACTGCAAATCCATGTAATCATCTAGACCATAAGTTCTAAGAGAATGTTGGGAGGTATTTTTTTGTTTTTGTTTTTTGTCTGCTTGATTTTGAATGACTCCCAGGACAGTCTGACATACGGTGAAAAATGGATGACTACGTGTCTGATGAATAAATGGATAAATGGTAGCAATCTGAAATAGTCCTGGAGAGAGAGAGAGAGAGAGAGAGAGAGAGAGAGAGAGAGAGAGAGAGAGAGAGACAGTGTAGATGCGTATAGTTTAATTTTGAGAAAGGATTTCCCTGTAGCCTCAGCTGGCCTGGAACTTGCTGTGACCAGGCTGGCCTCGATCTCACAGAGATCCACCTGCTTCTGCCTCTTAAATGCTGGGATTAAAGATGTGTACCACCATGGCCAGCTGAAATGTAAATTTTTTATTTAACTGGAACCTTAACCACAAATCATTTGGCTTGTTATTGTTGGAGATACCTGTTTTACGAAACTGGCATTGATATAAAATACATTTACTGGGGCTGGAGAGATAGCCTAGCAGTTAAGAGCACCTACTGCTCTTACAGAAGACCTGGGTTCGATCCCCAGCACCCACATGGCGGACAAGAACCGTCTGAAACTCCAATTCCAGGAGAACTCCAGTTCCAGGGGAATCCGATGCCCTCTTCTGACCTCCGTGGCGTTGCACGACACGGGTGCACAAACTTGCATGCAGATAGTACATTCATACACATACAGAAATAAACAAAATAAAAAAAAATACATTTACCTCTGCTAGGAAGCTGTATAGGTTAATTTCTTCATGCAGCAACATGAAATATGTTCCATGGAGATAAAAAGATTGTGATATCTCAGATATGTAGCTCCTGTCTTATGACTGTGTTAATAATTTAATGGAATAAGGTTTAAATTGTGGTTTGTAATTGCTGTGACAGTTTTGTGAAACAGCAATGCACAGGAGGCTCCAAGCACTAGCAGCTTAGTAGATGGAAAGGGGAAGAGGGAAGGAAAGCAGGAAGGATCTGGCAAGTTCTTTCTTTACAATGGAAACCCAAACATTTCTTTTCTTTTTTTTTTTTTTAATTGGTGCTTTGTGCATTTCATACATCATTTTCCAATTCAGATCAGGCATATTTCCCTTTCCCTTCCCCCTTACCCCCACCCCATCCCAGATCATGCATTCTGCCATAACTGTCCTGCATCTTTCTCTCAGTTTTTTTTTTCTTCATTTTTACTATAAGTGATAATCCATGAGTACAAGCATCTTTCATATGAAACCAATTTGCAGGCTGTGTGTGCCCAACCCCCACAGCCCCAAACCACTCCACGGGGGGTGAGGGTTGTATGTTCAATCAGGTTGATCAAATGAGTCCAGTAACTACATGCTGTAGTTTTCTCCATTCACTCCCAATCGCAGCCCTTACATCTACCACGCCCCCTCTTGCCCGCAGATTTCCCTAAGCTTAAGAAAGGGCAACGGGTGGATGAGAAGCAAAACATACACTCTCTCTGGAGCTTGTCTTGACTCTGTTCAATTCTGGCTGTTTCCTTTCATGGCTGACAGTTTGTCAGGAATAAACCTTTAGATCCTACTAATGAAGCACCAAGCAATTAGATATATAGGTATTTAAACATCACTAATAGTTAGGTTGGTTACTTTAGTATAGAACAAGTTGGTTGATATGTTTAATCGATATTCATGAATACAATTTTCTGTTATAATTTCCTTTAGTCTTACTGGCTCCATTAATATCTTAAGCAAAATATTTAATACAGAAGACCTCTGACATCAGCAGTGGATTATTCTACCAGAATGTTGTGAGCCAGGGGATCCAAGCCCCACCAAAAGGTAAAGGCTCCTTGCCTCTAAAACTGGGATACCTTCAAGAATAGAGGCGATAATGGCCCTTCTGACTGAAGACCTGACGTTAACATGGGAAAGAATGTATTGAGAGATGGCCTCTGGAATACCAGAGAGTGTTACCAAAGCCACTCAACCAATTAAAGCAAATATGGTCTCCCTGAGTCAAGCAAGACTCATCCTCAGTCACCAGCTACACCTCACCTGCCTGGAAATACTGTGCAGCAGAGGCAGCCATATGCCTGTATATCCCAAACCTAATTGGCTATTGGCTCTCTCCTTGGAGGAATAACCCATGGCTGATGCCACAAGCTTACATCCTCTACAGGTTAGGAGATGTTATAAGCCAAACATTTCTTTTGAAAGATAGCTACTGATACTGTTTTGAAAAGGTCCTTCTCTTCCTTCAGTGCCCAAGGCAGGCTTTGCCATCTCACTATGTAAATTAATTAAGGGCTACCCCAAGAACACTTTTCAGTAGGCGTGGGGTTCTTTGAATTCTGACACTACATCCTTCTTTTTGAAACTTGTTCCTGCATTTATTCACTGAGCAGTCATAATTATCAGAAGAATGAAGACAATTACTTTACTAGTACATAAAGCAATTAAAGATCAGAACATGATAAAAGTAGAATTTTACAGTTATAAAGGCCCTTACAGGTCATGTGGTCATCCGATGTGGTGACTAAAACAAAAATCTGACCTTAGTAGTGATCCTGTTCTCAGTCATTCTGAGTTGTGCTGAAAGTGCAGTTCATGGGGCTGGAGAGATGGCCTAGTGGTTAAGAGCACCGATTGCTCTTCCAGAGGACCCGGGTTCGATCCCCAGCACCCACATGGCAGCCGAGAACCATCTGAAACTCCAATTCCAGGAGAACTCCAGTTCCAGGGGAATCCGACACCCTCTTCTGACCTCTGCGGCATTGCACGACATGGGTGCACAAATCTGCATGCAGACAGTACATTCATACACATAAAATAAATAAAATTAAAAAATAAATTAAAAAAAAAAAGAAAGTGCAGTTCATGTACAAGCCATAAGCAAGGAGGGTATGACCTGTCCCATGCCTCAGAGCTAGTTAAGGACAGGATAAATCATTATGAGCCAATGACTAAAACTATCACATCCAACATATGTCTTATGGAACATAGAACAAATGGAACATAGAACAAATAAAAATAAGTGAAACTGGAGAGATAGCTCAGGTCTTAAAGGTGCAATGAACAACCCAAATAAGTGAAAGTGAGTAACACAAAGGTTCCTCTCCTTTTTTTCCTCTCCTTTCATTGACAGTGACTGGATCTGGAACCTTACTCATGTATTCTAGGAAAGTGCTTTACCACTGAGCTACACACCCAGCTCCACAAAGGCTTTTACACATCTTAAAGGGCTGGTTTCCACTTGCGTCTGGGTTATGCCTATTTGAGCTCTGTCTGAATAAAGTAAATTCAATATTGAGCATTTGAGTTACTTAAAGTTCAGAAGATGTTACAGGGTGGGAATAGACTTTTAAACAGAATTCAAATATTTCTTTTAAAATTATTGTGATCATATTGTTTTCATTTTCTTTTTTTAAATTTATTTTTATGTGTATGAATGTAAAGCCTGCATATGTGTAAGTGTACCCATGTCATGCAGTGCCCATGGAGGACAGAAGGGGGTGTTAGATCCCCTGGAACTGGAATTATAGAAGGTTGTTAGCTACCATGTGGGTGCTGGGATTCAAACCCTGGTCTTATGCAAGAAGAGCTAGTGCTTTTAACTGTTGAGCCATCTCTCTGGCCCTGTTTTCTTTTTCCATTTTTTCAAGGATTTCCATTTTTTAATGTGTTGAAGCCTTCCCATTATACTGCCAAATACTTATGATTCATTTTAGCAGACATAACCAGAAATGAGAAGTGGGAGTGTGTGTAACAATTCTGTATGACACAGAGAGATGAATTAGAAGGGAGGATATTTTTAGAATCCTTTTTTGAAACAAAAAAGAGCTTAAATCAGGTGATTTGTTTACTTTCCCTTTTTAAAATAGTGTGTGTGTGGGATGACCAAAATCCTCATTTGCAATATTCTGAATGACATACAATTCTATTTCTGGAGGATAATTGTTATAATGATAGGCATCTTTCATAAACATACCTGGAAAAACTCTTCTAAAAATAGAACTCACAAAGACAGAAAAATGGATTTATACCACTGAGTACATCAGAGGAATTTGCTACTTCTGCCAAATGTACATAGCAGCATTTAAAGGACTAACTAATATGTTTGTGGTATAAATTAGAAATACAAGAGAAGGGGGGGCTGGAGAGATAGCCTAGCGGTTAAGAGCACCGACTGCTCTTGCAGAGGACCCGGGTTCGATCCCCAGCACCCACATGGCGGCTAAGAACCATCTGTAACTCCAATTCCAGGAGAACTCCAGTTCCAGGGGAATCCGACACCCTCTTCTGACCTCTGCGACACTGCATGCAGACCTACATGCAGACAGTACATTCATACACATACAAAAATAAATAAAATTTAAAAAATGTTAAAATAAAGAAATACAAGAGAAGGGAACTAACATGTACTTACTTTTACTATATATATTTCACTAATTCATTTTTTCACTAATTCATTTATTCAATAATATTTATAGAATAGAAGACACTGGGCTAGATTGAAGGGTACAAAGACGAGCATAGCTCAGTCCCTACCCTCAAAGAGCTTTAGGGAGAAACATATACATGCCCTTATGTCCATACATGCACATATTCTCATGCAAATGCCCCCCACAAATACATTCACAGAAATATACACATGCTTATATAATACATATACATACACACACCAATACACAGATATACTTCCTTTTTGAGCCAGAGTCTCCCTTTAGTGCCAGCTGGCCTGAAGCTCACTATGTAGACCAGGCTGGCCTAGAACTCACAGAGATCCACCTGCCTCTGCCTCCAGAGTGCTGGGATTTAAGGTGTATGCCACCATGCCCGGCACAGATACATTTCTATACACTCATATTCACCTGTTCCTATTCACATATAAGCACATATAAATATAAGTAACCACACATGCTTACACATATACATGCTTAAGTGCAAACAAAGTGATGATAGTGCTGTGCGTGGTGGCGCACGCCCTTAATTCCAGCACTATGGAGGCAGAGGCAGGCGGATCTTTGTGAGTTCAAGTCCAGCCTAGTCTACAGAGTGAGTTCCAGGACAGCTGGGGCTATAGGGAGACCCTGTCTCGAAAAGACCAAAAAACAAACAAACAAAAAAACCAAACTGACAATAGTGAGTTGAGTATGTTTTTAAGTTAAGAAGGGAAAGAAGGGGCTGGAGAGATGGCTCAGTGGTTAAGAGCACTGGCTGCTCTTGCAGAGAACCCAGTTTGAATACCAGCACCCAAATGGTGACTAACAACCATCTGTAACTCCAGTTCCAGGGGACTGGACACCCTCTTCTGTCCTCCATGGGCACTGTGCAACATGGGTGCACTTACACACATGCAGGCGATATACTCATACACATAAAATAAAAAATAATATATATATAAAGTAAAAAGATGGGAGAGGAAAGCAAGCTCTGAAGTAATTAGAGGTAGTCTTTATAAAAGCTTAGTGAGGCCCAGGAGACAACCTCTGTGGAGTTAAATGTTGGAAAGTTGGGTTTGGGGCTGGAGAGATGGCTCAGCGGTTAAGAGCACAGACTGCTCTGCGTGGTGGCGCAGGCCCTTAATCCTAGCACTTGGGAGGCAGAGGCAGAGGCAGGCAGATCTTTGTGAGTTCAAGGCCCGCCTGGTCTACAGAGGGAGTTCTACAGGGAGACCCTGTCTCGAAAAGACCAAAAAAAAAAAGAACACACAACAAAAAAAAAAACCAATACACATATACTTCCTTTTTTGAGGTTGAGTCCAGAGTCCTCCCGTTTAGGGTTGCCAGCTGGCCTGAAGCTCCACTATGTAACCAGGCTGGCCTAGAAACTCACAGAGATATTCCACCTGCCTCTCCCTGCCTCCAGAGTGCTGGATTTAAGAGTGTATATCCACCAGTGGAGGCCCGGGTCCGGCACAGATACATTTTCTATACACTCATATTGCAACACCGAAGAGGATCTGTTTTCCTATGTCACATATAAGGGCACATAATAAATAAAGTAACCGCACACATGCTTATCCACATATACATGCTTTAAGTGCAAACAAAGTGATGATAGTTGCTGTGGCGTGGTGGCGCACACCTTCTCAGGCCAACTATGGAGGCAGAGGCAGGCGGATTTTGCTGAGTTCAAGTCCAGCCTAGTCTAGCAGATGATCCCAGGACCACTGGGGCTATAGGGAAACCCCTGTCTCGAAAAAGACCAAAAACAAACAAACAAAAAAACAAAAACAAAAACATGACAATAGTTGAGTTGAGTATGTGTTTTAAGTTAAGAAGGGAAAGAAGGAGGAGGCTGGAGAGATGCTTCAGGGGGTAAGGAGCATTGGTTCTTTTTGCAGAGAGAACCCGTTTTTGATATCCAGCACCCACGGGATGGTGCTAGAACCAACCATCTTAACATCCAGTTCCAGGGATCTAGACACCCTCCTGTGTCATCAATGGGACCATTGTGCACATGGTGTGCACTTACACACATGCCAGCAATATACTCTAACCTCAACACTAAAATAAAAAATAATATATATTATAAATATAAAAAGAGGAGAGGAAAGAACTCTGAATTAATTAGAGTAGTCTTTATAAAAGGCTTAGTGAGCCCAGAACAACCTTGTGGGAGTCAAATTTTGGAAAGTTGGTTTGGGGCTGGAGAGATGGCCTCGGTTAAGAGCACAGACTGCTCTGCTCGAGGACCCCTTAAATCCTAGCACCTTGGGAGGCAGAGGCAGAGGCAGGCAGATCTTTTTGGCTGATTCAAGGCCCGCCTGGTCTACAGAAGGGAGTTCTACAGGGAGACCCTGTCCTCGAAAAGACCAAAAAAAAAAAAAAAAAAAAAAAAAAAAAAATAAAATAAAAAGCACNATTGGTGCTCAGCTGGTTAAGAGCACAGACTGCCTGCGTGGTGGCGCAGGCCCTTAAATCCTAGCACTTGGGAGGCAGAGCAGAGGCAGGCAGATCTTTGTGGAGTTCAAGGCCCGCCTGGTCTACATCAGGGAGTTCACAGGGAGACCCTGTCCTCGAAAAGACCAAAAAAAAAAAAAAAAAAAAAAAAAAATAGCACCGACTGCTCTTGCAGAGGACCCGGGTTTGATTCCCAGCACCCACATGGCTGCTAAGAACCGTCTTTAACTCCAGTTCCAGGGGAATCCAACAACCTCTTCTGACTTCTGCAGCATTGCATGGCATGGGTGCAACCAACCTACATGCAGACAGTATACTCATACACATCAAAAATAATAAATAAATAAATGAATAAATAAAAAATAAAAAGAAATTGTTAAAAAAAAGTAAGTTGGGTTTGCCAAGATCTGGATTCAAGTGCAACTGTGCCATTCTTATAGCAAGGAATTAAGCTCTCTGTTTCAGTTTCCCTTTCCTTTACACAGGGATTATCATAGTACCTACCTCTCAGCATTGGCTTGAAGTTAAAATAAGATGTGGATAAATTACTTAGCACAGTGCTTGCTATGTAATATATGTAAATGTCTAGTATAATTTTTATCTTTTATTTTTTTGGAGACAGGGTCTCCCCGTAGATCCAGGTATCCTGGAACTATGTAGATCAGGGTGGTCTAGATCTCACAGAGATCCATTTACCTCTGCCTCCTGAATGCTGGGCTAAATGTCTGTTTTAAATGGTACACTTGTTATGAGAGAGTTATGAGGTAAGTTATGAAGATAGTGCTCAACTATCTTTTTATTGAGATTGTTTTTAGGGTGAATGGACCAAAAATTTCATATTAAATGAATATATGGTCACTGGTTAAAACTTAGGTTTAAGTTCTAAAACTTCAAGAAAACCAAACTCTAATCGCAAATAACACAAACATGTAGTTATCATAAATATTCCTAGGAAAACCAGAATATGTTTAAATGACATCTCACCCAGCTCATCAAATAATTTCTATAGCTTATAACTTCAAAGTGGAAATGTAGAAACTATTATTTAGCTCCATGAACATCCCACCAAAGTATGTCAGACTTCATTGTCACAATAATGGGACACTAACAAAATCATTTGGTATTTTTTCATTGATATTATAAGACAATTCATAAAATAGGAAATAAAAGTGGCCAAACTGAAACACCATTACACCAGTGACAGGTTGAGGATTGTAAATTAAAATGAGAGGTTATTTTGGGGCTATAAGCTTGGCAAAGATTAAAAGGAAGAATGGATGGTTCATTTGTGTGCTGTTGAGTGTGTGGTATAATTGGTACTTTTATACTTTGTTGATAGAAGTAAAATTAGTATAACCAATACTTTTGGAGGCTGACTTGGAGGTATAGGCAAAAAATTTTAGTATAGTCCTTGACTCATAAATTCCACTTCTTAGATTGTATCTTGAGGAAATATAATTAGACAAACAAAGATGCTTATACCTGCATGATCAGAGTTGCAACGTTTATGACGTTTATGACAACAAAACACAGGAAACCACCTGAATGCCTACCAGCAAATGCCTTAATAAATTATGACATAAGTAGACACTGGGACTCTAGCCAGCTACTGAAAAGAATTAGAGAAACTGATTAGTGCCAGGATAGAAAGATGTGTATAGGGGCTGGAGAGATGGCCTAGCGGTTAGGAGCGCCGACCGCACTTACAGAGGACCCGGGTTCGATCCCCAGCACCCACATGGCGGCTGAGAACCATCTGAGACTCCAATTCCAGGAGAACTCCAGTTCCAGGGGAATCCGAAACCCTCTTCTGACCTCCGCAGTATTGCACGACACGGGTGCACAGACTTGCATGCAGACAGTACATTCATACACATACAGAAATAAATAAAAAAATTTTTTTAAATTAAAAAAAAAAGAAAGATGTGTATAACTCATTTAGCATAGTGCTTGCAATGTAGTACATTCACTATAAGCTAAATTCCATTAAAAATTTATTTATTTATTTTTCTCTTTTCGAGACAGGGTCTCTCTGTAGCCCCAGCTGTCCTGGAACTCACTCTGTAGACCAGGCTTGCCTTGAACTCACAAAGATCTGCCCGCCTATGCCTCCCAAGTGCTAGGATTAAAGGTGTGCGCCACCACGCCTGGCTCAAAAGTTTATTTTTATTTTACATGTAGCAGCGTTTCCCTGCATGCATGTAAGCTTACCATGTGTGCAATACCCGAAGAGGCCAGAAGAGGGTGTCTGATGCTGTAGAACTAGAGCTATCCGCGTTTATTCCGGGCCATGTGGATGTTGGGAGTCCAACCCAGGTCCTCTGCAAGAGCAGCAGTGCTCTTAAGTGCTGAACCATCTCTCCAGCCCCCTAAATGTCTACTTTAAATAATATACTTATTAGTAGAAAGTGTTAAAAGGTACATTGTGAAGATAGTACTCCCCTTACTAAACTCTTTAGTGAAATTACCTTTAGGGCGAATAATGCCAAAAACTGTGTTTTAAAGCCAGGAGTGATGGCAGAAGCCTTTAAGTCAGCACTCAGGTGGCAGAGGCAGGTGGATCTCTGTAAGATGTCGGCCAGCCTGGTCTACAAAGGGAGTTCCTGGCCAGCTGAATCTACAAGGCCTTTCCTCATAAAAAAAAATTCAAATTTAAAAAAAAAAAAAGTGAAAATGGAACCTACTTCAAGAAATTAACCAAAAAAAAAAAAAAGAATTGTATATCACTTAACTCATAAAAGACTTAAAAAAATAGAAGGATCTTTAAAAAAATCAAATGATTTTTATTGGGGGGGTTTAGGGTTGGAGCAAAAAATAGGTGTGGAAGGGAAGGTAGGCATTACATTGATAACATCAGCTTTTTCCAGATACCTTCACCCACCAGGTCGACTTTCCATTCCATTCCTGCAGTGTTGCCAAGTCCTCAGACACTTTGATGAATGACCAAACCTCTGTCCAGAAAGGGCTTCCATCCGGTGGAGGAGGGGAAAATGGTCACCACAGATTTCAGGCAACGCCCACACAGCCCCAGCAGATCTGGAATCCCAGGTTTAGGTGAAGTCATCAAGGGTGGAACCAGTTTTAAGGCTGTGGAAGTGGCCAGGTAGTTACCCTCAAGGGAGTGGTTCCTGTGATCACTTTAGAATTGCGTTTGAACAATTTGTTTTACTTTTTGGGACAGTCCCCTTAAGTAGCCCAGGCTGGTCTTGAATTCGTGAACCTCCTGCCTCAGCCTCCCCAAGGATCCGCCGCACCCAGCTTTTTGTTGTTGTTGTTTTGAGACAGGGTCTCCCTGTAGCCGTAGCTGTCCTGGAATTCCCTATGTAGACCAGGCTGGCCTCGATCTCACAGAGATCCGCCTGCCTCTACCTCCTGAGTTCTGGGACTAAGGTGTGCGTCATCAGCCCCTGCCACACCCAACTTTTAAATAATGTTTACAACCTATGTCTGTATTAAGATTGATTGCTTGGAGTGGTGGCACATGCCTTTAGTCCCAGCACTCAAGAGGCAGAGGCAGGCGGATCTCTGTGAGATGGAGGCCAGTCTGGTCTACATAGGGAATTCCAGGACAGCTGGGGCCACAGGGAGACCCTGTCTCAAAAAAGAAAACGAAAACCAAACCAAAACAAAGAATTAAGCTTGAGCACTTGCAGGCGCAAGCACCGTGCAAAGGGCTCACGTTTATTCTCTATCTTTGCACAACGTTCAGGTAGGGGCCATTAGGATCATCATAATGGGGAAACTGAGGCTTGGAGAAGTTACCTATTCAACGTCTCTGAACTCTGGCTCCAAACCGAAGGTCACAGTCCTCCCGTCTCGCTGTACTCCGGTGCGGGTTCTGGAGTGGAAAAAGCCCACTTGCAGGCGCTAACAAGGACAGCCCGTTTTCCCTTTTCCCACACCTCCAGAATGAGGCAACATCCGCTAGCACAATCTACGGGGTCGTGCGCACGGAGACCTCCCACCGAAGCCGCTGATTTGGAGCGCGGAGGTCAAGCGCAAAACGCTGGCTGCGGCTCGGAACGCTCGAGCATCCATCACACCTCCCGCCGCAGGCGCCAGCCAGCCGCGGCGACCGCCAGCCCGCGGGATCCAACGCGCGTGCGCGGGGCCAGAGGGGACGCCCTCGCGAGCGCGCGGAGAGCGGGGCGCGCAGCGAGTCGGCGTCGGCGTCTGCGCGCGCTCCAGGCCGAGGCTGTGTGGGCTGGGGCAGCAAGCGAGGCGGCGGCGCCCCAGAGCCGAAGGGACGCTCGGACCTCGCGCAGCAGGAGCTGCGGGCGGCCGAGGAGCCTCGGGTCTAGGCGGGAGAGTTCGGCCTCGCCGCTGCGCGCCTCGCGAGCGCTGGCCCCTTCCCCGGCCCCGAGTGGCCGCCGCCCCGGGAGACTCGCCGTGACACGGGCCTAAGGCGCCGCGGCCGCGGGCGTCCGGACCGCTGGGACGCGTCGGGCCCCGGGCGGGGTGGGGACGGGCGTCGGGGCAGGTGCAGCCCCCGGGGGCCCGCGCGGCCTGGCGGCCACCGCACCACTCAACCCGACTCCCAACGGCCGCGCGCCCCCCTCGCCCCCCCGACCGCGGCCGGATTCGAGTCGCCGCCCCGCCTTCTCCCAGGAGCGGCCGGGACCCATCCCGGACCCTGCGGCCCCCGGACTCCGCGCCCGGCGGACTCGAGCGGGAGAGAGAGAGAGGACGCTCCGCAAACTTTGCCTTTTATTGTTTCTAGTCCTTGAAGTGCAGGGGACACTGTTGTTGGAGAGGCAAAATGTCCTTCTTCAATTTCCGTAAGATCTTCAAGTTGGGCAGCGAGAAGAAGAAGAAGCAGTATGAACACGTGAAGAGGGACCTGAACCCCGAAGAGTTTTGGGAAATTATAGGCGAATTGGGCGACGGAGCCTTTGGGAAAGTGTACAAGGTAAGAGGGAGAAAACGGGAAGTTGTGCCTGGGACATGAAACAGTCACTGGCCCCGGAGCGGCAGGAGGACTCTTGCTCCCCCGTCCCTTTCCTGTTCTTGCCCGGTCTTTTGACTTTGTACGTTGGAACTTTCTGGCATCCTCCAAAGAGTAGCTCAGAAGGAAGGGCTGATGGTTAAAGACTGTGGGGCCTGGATGCAGTTTTAAGAGTGATGGTTGTACACACTACTCTATCAAGCTTCGAAAGAAATGAGTGTAATTCCATGGGAGGAAGACTTACTTGTGGCCCTCAAGTATTTTAAAGTCGGAAGCTCATACACTTTTCTGTGTATTTATGTTTGTTTACTAACTGCATTTGTATGCCTGTTTGTACCCCAAACAGTTAACTTTTTGGAGACTAGGGCAGGTCATTGCTCATGGGTAACATGTAAGGAGTTTAGGATCAGAGCAAAGTGATTGCCAGCTTCCAGTCTGTTCTGGAGTTGGTTGCTTGGCCACATCGTATACCATGGAATGGAATTTCGGATAGAAAATTTCCAGAGGAAAAAGTGCATTTCATGCTAGTTTCTAAATATAAGCATTGGCTAAGAAGGCAGTAACAGTGCTTGAGGAATTAAAAAAATACATAGTTTTAAAAGATTTTATTATTTTTATTTTGTGTGTGAGTATATTGCCTGCATGTAGGTAGGTGCACCTGTGTCATGCAATGCCCATGGAAGTCTGAAGAGGACGTCAGATCACCTAAACTGGAGTTATGGACGTTTGTTAGATTCCATGTGGGTGCTGGGAATTGAACCCAGGTCTTCAGCAAGAGCAGCCAGTGCTCTTACCCACTGAGCCATCTCTCCAGTCCATATAATATTTATTTCAATAGAGGTTTGATGTTTCAATATGAAGGTATTAATGTTAACTATTTACACTGTCCTAGGAACATGTTAATTATGTCATTGGAATATTTGCTTCCTGAAGGGTGAGGTTTTTATGAGACACAGTTTAGGGGAAGGACCCACAGAGTTGCCTAGAAGTGGAAACAAATACAAGACTTTCTGAAACAGGTTTCTTTTTTATTTATGTGTGTGCATAGGATCTGTGTGAGTTTATGTGCAGTACTGTGTGCTGGAGCCTGTGGTGACCAGAAGAGGATGTAGGATCCGGAGGAAGTTATAGGTGGTTGTGAACTGCCATGTGGATGCTGGGAATGAACCAGGGACTTCTGTAGGGGTAGCAAGTGTTCTTGACTGCTGAGCCATCTCTCCAGTCCCTAAATACAACCTTTTTCAGTTTCACATAGCTTGGCCCTCATAACAATTCCGGGAGGTAGGCAGGTCATTTTGTGGATGGACAGGAAGTTGTTCAGAGTTGTGTGACTCACAGTCTAGACCTCAGCTCAGGTCTTTTATTTTTTATTTTATTTTAACATTCACATCTCTTGGCAGAAATGACTGTGTTTCCCCTACTTTGTAAGCACCTGTTGTTACACTTTGTCCTGTAATGCATGCCCTGAACTTACTTTGTCAGAATCCGGGTCATCATTCTTTATCCAGTCTGAAATACCCACTTTGCTCTGAGTGCTTTTAGGATGTCTTGTTCACATGGCTACCATAGCACATGTCACAGATTATAATTGATGTTTTCATATTTATGTAATAAAATTAGGGCCTAAAGTTTTACATTTAGGTCCATTTCTTAGTGCATTTCTTTATGTATTCATTGAAGTAAGTCTATGTTCCCTTCAAATAAATGCTAGTGAAAGTTGGTAAATGAGCTTGAATGTTTATACTATATGGAGCAGCATAGTATGGTTTCAGCAAGAGCTTTACCATTTTAACGAGTGGCAGGAAGGGTGTTTAGTGTGGTGGGAACCACCCTAGGGAAGAGTTAGTGGTCTTGGACAAAATAATTACCTCCTCTGGACTAATGTTTTCTTAGTTGTAAAACCATAGATTTCCATAAATGTTTCTTAGATCTCTCTACCTATTAACATTCTGTGAATATGCAGTTACTAAGGAAAGGCAAAAATAAATCCACAAGGCATCTGGGATCTTGTAGTGAGAAGGTGGTAGTGGGTTATGGACAGTTTTTATGGTGTGAATACATTTCATGAACTATAAACAGCATACTCTTAGGAGCTGGGCTCTGATACCACAGTATTTCTTGCTCCCTCTCTCACCAGCAGTCCTTGACCTCAGGCAAATTACCTATTTGTTCTGTGACTTACTTTCTTCATTGGAAGGTCTGCTCCTCAATATAGGAAGAGGAGATAGATAGTACAACTCAGGTAGGTTCCTAGAGGTTCCTAAAAGGGCTTCAGTGACCGGTAGGCATTATTATTACATTTAGAAGTCATAGAAGCAAAAGGTGGGCTGGGATAGAAAAGGGACTCTGAAGATAACCAGCCGTTTCTTGGTTTCCACGGCACAGGCAGATTGTGTGATGTTACTCTGCAGGGTGTAATGTGTCATTCTATTTCAAAGTCAGTTGAAAAATTTCTGAGAAATTAGCAACTAAGTTCATGTAGTTCAGCACTACAAAACTGTGCCTGACATAAGTTCTGTGGGCTTAATGATTATGTTTCAGTATGAGATTGCAGAACTTGGGCTTATTGCATTTGCTTCTGAAGAGTTGTGTATGAAGCTTTTTGCCCCCCCCCCTTAAAGTGCATGCTTTTTAGGGGTTTCTTGAAAGCTGTACATTTATATGAAGGAAATTGTTAGTTTTCTTGGGTGAGGAAAAGCTGTCATAGCTTAGTATATATGTATGTGCAGTAGAATATGATTTTAAAAACTTGATTCTAGCTGTCATTTGCTTATGGAAATTGGTAATTGTTAAAAGATTAAATTGTAACTAGGAAATCATGTGCAGTTAGTTTATATGAGTCAGCTCTCCACCATGTTACTGTATTACCTCCATGCAGGCCAGCTTTATCTAGTTCTCACATAGTTATACTTCCTTGCCTGAAAAACCATTATTTTAAATTTATTTTCTTTTTCTTTTTCTTTTTATTTTTTGATCTTTTCAAGACAGGGTCTCCCTGTAGTTCCAGCTGTCCTGGAACTCACTCTGTAGACCAGGCTGGCTTTGAACTCACAAAGATCCGCCTGCCTCTGCCTCCCAAGTGCTAGGATTAAAGGCGTGCGCCACCACGCCCGGCTTTATTTTCTTTTTAATGTAATGGAATTTGTTATGTAGACTAGGCTGGCCTTGAACTCACAGAGATCCACCTGCCTCTGCCTCCTGAGTGCTGGGATTAAAGGTGTGTGCCACCATGCCTGGCCCATTTTCTTTAAAAAAAAAAAATTTATTTTCTGTGTATGAGTGTATTGCCTGCATATGTGTAAGTCCACCCATGTGGTGCAGTGTTGGTGTGCTGGTGGAGGTCATAAGAAGGTGTTGGGTCCCTGGAACAGTTAGTCATAGCTGTAATATGGATGCTGGGAATCGAACCTAGGTCCTCTGCAAGAGCATTTCTCCAGCCTCTAGTTAGCTCATTTTCATTGTTATATAGCATTCCATGATATGATTCTGTCACCATTCATTTACTATTAATGTGCATTTTGGTTGTTTCCAGTTGGTTGTTTCTGTGAACAAAATACACTTCACTAAGACTTCACTCGGCAGTGGAATTGCTGTTCTAGAGTAGATAACTTTAATTTTACTGGTTGATGTCCAAGTAATTTAAACCATTTTATATTCCTACTACCATTTATAAAAATGTCCCTGTTCTTCATTTGTTTTGTTTTGTTTTTTGAGACAGGGTCTCCCTGTAGCCCAGCTGGACTGGAACTTGCTGTATAGACCAGGCTGGACTCAATCTCAGAGTCTGAGGCCTCCACAGTGTTGGAAGTAAAGGGGTATACTATCACACCTGGTTCCTTGCTCTTCACTGTTGTCAGCATTTGGTATTGTCAGCATTTTTTACCATCTAATGTGCTACATTTACCTTTTTCTGATTATTACTAAATTCTTTTATGTATTTTTATTGATAATTTAGTTTTTTTTCTTTTGCATTCCATCTTCTTCATTTTCCTATTAATGCCATTTTCTTGTTTATTTGTGTCTGCATTTGTAGTATTTCCAGGTATATGAACACATGCCATGTACATTTTGAATTTTTACCATTTGCTGGTTCTGGTATTGTATCTTTTCATTCTCACTGTAGTATCTTTACTGACAATTCTTGATGTTAGTATAGCATAATTGCAGTTGTTTTCTTTTCTAGCAAGTGCTTTTTATGTTTAAGACATTCTTTCCTAAACTTAAGATCATGAAGATAATCTTTTATCATCCAAAAGCTTTAGAATTTTACCTTTTAACAAGTCCATAATTCACATAGACTAGATATTTTGTGTATGGTGTCAAGTGGAGATCCAGTTTTTCTCTCTCATGAACATTTGCTTGTTCAGAACCATTCAGATATCTTTTCTTGAGGAAGGGGGCACATTGTACTGCTCTGCCATGTCTTGTGTACTGTGTGGCATGTGTCCTTCTGCAGTCTTTAATTTCCTTATTGGTCTATTCATTCCTATTCTCACTATCCTAATCAAGAAATCATTAAGGGGGCTGGAGAGATGGCCTAGTGGTTAAGAGCGCCGACTGCTCTTACAGAGGACCTGGGTTCGATCCCCAGCACCCACATGGCAGCCAAGAACCGCTTGAAACTCCAATTCCAGGAGAACTCCAGTTCCAGGGGAATCCAACACCCTCTTCTGACCTCCGTGGCATTGCACGACATGGGTGCACAAACTTGCATGCAGACAGTACATTTATACATATACAAAAATAAATAAAATAAAAAAAATTTTAAAAAGAAATCATTAAAAAGCTTCTTGCTAGAATGGTACTTCCTCATATTTTCTTCAATATTATCTAGTATATTCTTGACCATTAACATTTCATGTATGTTTTAGAAAGACCTTGATTAAATTTCAGGAAAATAGACTATTGTATTTTTTTGGACCGAATATTTAATTTATAAACATTGAGAAAAGCAACCTGTTTTGATACTAAGTCTTCCCATTTACGTACCGTGTTTTACTCCAGTTTAGGCCTTTTCTCACTAATGGGCTGTTCTTTGAAGTCTTGGAAGCACTAACTACTTCAAAAGTGTCTTTGTTTTTAGGTTTCCTCTTTGGTTTTAATGTGCTACTAAAGAATGGAAAGTACATTTTAAAGACTTTTCCTGTTGTAATATCTCTTTTTTATAATTTTGTACTTGGTGTGTAGAATTTTAGTTCAAATTTGGCTTTTCTACAATTTTAAGAATTAGGGGTTTTGGTGGTGTGAGTCTTTAATCCAAGCACTCAAGAGGCAGAGGCAGACAGATCTTTGTGAGATCAAGGCCAGCCTGGTCTCCAGGAGAGCTGGGACTAGGGAGACTCTTTCCAAAACAAATCAAAACAACAAAACAAAACAACAAAACAAGCAAAACAAATCAAAACACCCCCCCCCAAGAATTAGGATTTTTCTCACTTTGTTCCATTCATTGTCTTTTGGCTTCAAGTGTTGATGTTGAAGTCTGATGCCATTTTTTTTCTTGATTCTTTGTTATCTTTTTCTCTTCATAGCTTTTTAAAAAAATATTTTATTATTTTTATTTTATGTGTACAAGAGTATTGCTTGCATGAAGGTAGGTGCACCCGTGCCATGGAATGCCCACAGTTGTCAGAAGAGGGCATTGGATCCCCTGGAACTGGAGTTATAGATGGTTGTTAGCTGCCATTTGGGTTCTGGGAATTGAACCCCAGTCGTCTGCAAGGGCCATGTTCTTAACCGTTGAGCCATCTCTTTATCCCTTTCTCTTCATAGATTAGAAAAAGTTATCTTAAATTTTTGTGTATAAGTGTATTACCTGCATGCGTGTAAGTGTACCCGTGTAGTGCAAAGCCCACAGAGGTGAGAGGAGGGCGTCAGATCCACAGGAACTGGAGTTATGGGTAGTTGTTAGCCACCATGTAGGTGTTGGGAATTGAACCAGGTCTTCTGCAAGAGCAGTCAGTGCTCTTAACTGCTGAACTATC
Organism: Rhizomys pruinosus; assembly: GCA_009823505.1. Taxonomy (NCBI): domain Eukaryota; kingdom Metazoa; phylum Chordata; class Mammalia; order Rodentia; family Spalacidae; genus Rhizomys; species Rhizomys pruinosus. Next base: position 230,926 of record VZQC01013830.1, read on the forward strand.
TCTCCAGCCCCTCTCTTCATAGCTTTTTTTTTTTTTTTTTTAATATGGTCATATGGTCACTCTTGTGAAGGATAATCTTCTCTGTGTTGTTCTAGTTTTAGTATATGTGCTGCCAGTGTGAGAACTCTTCATAGCTTTGAAGATTTTCTTTTTATCCCTTTTCACAGTAATGTAAAAATATGTAACATAGAGCTGGCATATAGGTGGTGCATGTCTTTAAACCCAGCACTTGGGAGGCGGAGGCAGGCAGATCTCTGTGAGTTCAAGGCAGCTTGGTCTATAGTGAGTTCCAGGACAGTTGAGGCTATAGGGAAACCCTTTCTCAAAAAGTCTCTCCCCCCAATCATATTGATTTATTGATTATATTGAGAGTATTCTGAGTGTCTCTTCAAAAATCAACATTGTGATGTTCCATCAATCCTTGTTATCACCTAGAGCCAGACATTTTCATTGTTCCATGATATAATTCCATCACCATTTACTGTTGTACTATTGATGGCTATATTAGCATATACATATCCATGTACAGGTCTCTCCCTTTCATTTTGCTGGACTCAATCCTTTCAGTTCAAAAGTTCATGTCCGAAAATAAGTGGTAGGTCGTTTCTAGAGCCCTTTAAGAGATTTACATTATAACACTGCTTTCAGATAAAAAGAAATATAACATTAAAAAAAAGAAATATAATAATAATGTTCTTCAGCTTGCCTTTCAACTGGGTGGAAGGCATGTATTCATATCTTAGAGTAATATAAAATTAAAGGGGAAAAATGTGAATACTTAAACATATTTTGGAATTAACATACAGTTTATTCTCAGAGGTCATAATTTTGATACATATGTGATGGTTATATAGGCATATTTGGAGCAATACAAAGGGGAGGGAACAACAACATAAAGACTGGGTCAAAGAACTGACTGATACAGTTAAACTCTGCCCAAAACAACAAGCCTCTGCAGTGAAAAACTCTTTGAAGACTGAGAGAAAGATGCCAGAGGTGTATGGTGGAAGTCATGAACATGGGTGGGGTGGGAGCAGGGAGAGGGGAATGTGTCTAAATTGGACTGAAAGATAATGTGTATGAAATACACAAATCATCAATAAAAATAAAATAAAATAAAATAAATGTTCAAAACCCAAAAGCTCATGTCCTTTACTTCTGTGGCATTTTCTATCCCACCCTTTCGAAATAGCTTTTTCATGGTTTTAAGATTCTCCCGTCTCTAAATTCAGTGGATATTTAACAGCCTACTTAATTTCTCAGGAGCTGTTGACACACTTGACTGTTCTTTCCTCTTTAAACTTACCTGTTGGCCTTTAGTCCCTGCCCCCTTGCTTGGTCTTCCCCCACCCCTCTTTTTTATGTCTGCTCTTCAGATTTTTCTGCTAGCTCTTTTGCTTGTGGACATTTAAATGTCAAGATTCCCAGGACGTGGGTATAACCCCTTCCCTCTCTCTCTCTGTGTCAGGGAGGCTGCCTTTGAAATTCTAGCAGCACTTGTGCTTCTGTTGCTCAAGTGCTGGGATTATAGGCCTGTGCCACCACCCCGATTCCCTTGCCTCCTTCTCTTTGAGAACCATTTTCTCCCATGGCTTAGTTACCATCTAAATGCAGTTTATATCTGCATTCAGAGATCATCCTCCAACTCTAGAAATGTCTTTTCTTTCTTTAGACATGGTCTTGCTGTATAACCCTAGCTGCCTTTGAACTTGCTATATAGCTCAGGCTGTCCTGAAGCTTGTGGCAGTCCTGCCTTGGCCTCCTAAGTGGTGGGATTCCAGGCTCAGTGACAGTAATTTTGTGGCTGGCAGTAATTTTTTTGTTAGGACAAGTCCACCTTATTCAGAACAGTGTAAAGGCTTGAACCTCTGGGTCCTCCTGCCTCTTCCTGGCTTTCTAGAAGCTATTTACTTTAAAATTTTAATCTCTTTTTTGTTTGTTTGCTTTTCTTGTGTGTGTGTTGTTTTTTTTTGAGACAGGTTCTGTCTGGAACTCACTGTAGATCAGGCTGGCCTCAATCTCCTAGAGATCTGTCTGCCTCCACCTTTGGAGTGCAGGGATTAAAGGTATGTGCTACCAAGCCAAGTGATTTTATTTCATTTTTTAAATTAGCATACAAAGAGGCAGGTTTCCCTATGGCATTTTCATACGTACATAGTTGTGGTCGGCCCGCCCTGCCACTCTTCCTCTCTCTCATGTTCTTGCCAGGTTCCTACTTCCCATCCCTCTTTTAACACTAACTCCCACTGCCACTTCCCCTTACACTTTACTGGTTCTTTACCCACCTCACCCATACACCAAAATTTGTTTAAATTTTAATTATCTTCTAATTTTTTGGCGTGTGTGTAAGTGCAGGTCTGTATGCCACAGCGCATGTGTGGAGGTCACCACTCCTGAGCTGGTTTTCTCCTCTATTTTGGGGAAATCCAGGGATTGAACTCAGGTTGTCAGGCCTATACACAAGCACCTCTGCCGGCTGAGCCACCTTGCTGATCCAATTGTACCTACTAAATATGACTTGACTCTCTTCTCTGTGTCTCTGTCTGTCTCTCACTGTCAGTATACTAATCAAAACTGCTTTATTTCTTCTGTGAACTACTGTTTTTACTACTATTGTGTTTTGGGGCTTGATGTAAATGTGTTAAACTATGTTTTTTTTTTGTTTTGTTTTGTTTTTTGTTTTTTTGTTCTTTGTCTTTTAGAGACAGGATCTCCCTGTAGCCCCAGCTGGCCTGGAACTCACTCTGTAGACCAGGCTGGCCTTGAACTCACAAAGATCCACCTGCGTCTGCCTCCCAAGTGCTAGGATTAAAGGCGTGCGCCACCACGCCCGGCTAAACCATGTTTTTGATACATGAATAGATCCACTCATGTTTCACGTAGTAGCCATTTGATCTTTGATCCTATAGTATTGTATATTTTCACATGCTACAGTTTACAATTCTTTTTTCCTTTGATAGGCATTTGGATTGCTTTTAGTTTTTGTATATTACTCTTAAGACTAATTTGTGTTTTTCCTCACGTATATTTCTGTGGCGTGTGCATGTGTATATCCATATTTGCATATGTGTGGGCAGCTGTGTATGCGTTATGTGTACATAAGTGTGCAGAGGTCCAAGGTTTACTTTGAGTCTTCCTTGATTGCTCTCCACCTTATTCATTCATTCATCTCATGTGAACCCAGAGCATGTTGAGTGGGCTAGTTTGGCTAGCCAGCTTGCTCTTGGGATTCCCGTCTCCAGTGCTATAATTACATGCAGGCTACCATACCCACCTGGCATTTACATGGGGTTTGGGGGATCCAAACTTAGGTCCTTATGCTTGTGTGCAGGTCCTTTAACCACCAAGCCATTTCCCAAGATAGTTAGTCCCAACTAGCCTAGAATTTGTAGCCCAGGCCGGCTTTAAATTTGCAGTCTTCCTGCCTCTGCTTCCCAAGTACTGAGATTACAGGCCTCTGCTGCCAAGCCTGGTCTCATAAGTAGCCTTGTACATTTATATTTTTGTGTGCATCTTTATTAATTTCTGTTGGGAATGGATTTTCTTAGTTATAGGCTATATATTTTTAGAGCTTTAGAAGCTACCACCAGTCTTGCAAAGTGGTTGTGTCAATTTGTATTCTGACCAGGAAGATAGATTTTTTTTCTTGTCTTTTTGAGATAGGATTAAAGGCATGTGCCACCATACTCAGCCAATATTAGATGTATTTTAGACCATTTTTATATTGCTGTAACTGAGTGCTATAGACTGAATAACTTATAAAGAATAGAGGTTTATTTGGCTCTGGCAAGGGCCTTCTTATTGCATCATAATATGGCAAGGAACATCGCCCGGAGACAGTCGGTATGCATAGTTTGCTTTTATACCCAAACTACTGCTTCAGTAGCTCATTAATCCATTAATGGGGTCTCGTTACAGGGGCAGGAACCCACCACACAGTGTGTGCAATGGAACTTCTTGGGCATGACAAAATGATCTGAAGCTTGATTGTGGCAGAGCCCTCAAGATCGGTTTACAGCTCCAAAGTCCCACCTCCAAATACCATTAACATAGGAATTTAGGGATTAAGTTTCTAGCACATGAAGTTTGAGGGGTACATTTAAATTACATCTGGAGAATTTTCTGGGTTGTCTTTTGTCTTTACAGACACTTAGAATTATTAATAGTATTATATTTAGTGTTTTATATTAGCTGTTCTGTTGGGCATGAGTTGTTTTATTTACGTTTTCTGATGACTAATAAAATTGAATGTCTTTAAAAAAAATCTGTGTGTATATGTATGGTGTCTATGTATGTGTGTGTGAGCATGTGTGCATGTGTGTGGGCACACATGTACCATAGCTTGCATGTATAGGTCAGAAGACAATCCTGGGTGTTTGTCCTCACCTTTCACCTTGTTGGAGATGAGGGTCTTTGGTTCGGTGCTGCATACACCACCCTAGCTGACCTGTGAGCTTTAGGGATCCTTGTGTCTCCTCTCATCTCACTAGGAGTGTTGGGATTATAGACATATGCTACGGATTGGCCTTTTACTTGCATTCTGGGAATCTGAGCTCAAATTCTCACACTTGAGTGGCAAGAGCTTTATTTACCCAATGAGCCATCTTTCTAGCCTATTGGTGTCTTTTTATATGCTTGTTCAATACTGGTGTCCTCTGTGAAATTCTTAAGTCATTTGCCTATTAAAAATATAGAATGTACCATTTTAAGTATTTATTTTTATTTATTTATTTTTTTGAGTATTACAAAAGTTTATTCAGCAAAAAACTTTCATATAAAAATGTACACAACCCGATTTTATGTCATAGTAAATAAAACAGGCCCTTTGAGGAGGGAACATGGACTGCTCTGATGAATAGCCATTGTTTAAACTTGGTCCAAGGCTTCTAACATGATGATACTGTTTTCTCTTATAACCACCATTCCAGTGTTATTCTGTAGCCCACTAGTTGCCATCTCCACACACTTATCGATCACAAGATTCATAAAGGGATCAAAGTCCTGAAGTATTCCTTGGACATGTCTGCCACCACTTTACTTCAACACCGACTTTTTGTCCATAAGCTTCTTCAGCTCGGGAGGATGGGCCCTGCTCCTGGCGGCTCCTCTGTGGGTGAGCGGCTTCACAAGTGGGCAGGCGGGCTCTGCACCTGATGTCCGACCTTAAGTATTTATTTTTATGAATTTTAATAAATTTTCATAAATTTACTAAATTATATCATTTTGCAACCATAACCACAGTCAAATTCCAGATAATTTTGCCATGCCCAAGATCTTTTGTGCACATTTTATAGTCAATCCCTGTTCCACACCCAGCCTGTTTGCTGTCTGTCTTTATAGTTTTGCTTTTTCTAGACATTAAAAAAAATTTTTTTGGTCTTTTTGAGACAGGGTCCCCCTGTAGCCCCAGCCGTCCTGGAACTTGCTATGCAGACAGGAAATAGGAAATAATATATGTACTTCCATGTGTGACTTTTTTCCTTTAGCAGAGTTCCCAAATCTTGCCACTGTTTGTGGAGGACTCCCTATAGGATGTTGAGTAGCGTCTTTGAGCTCTCAGATGCCATAGTTCTCCATGTGACGTGGCACAGTTCTCCATATGTTGCCACGTGGCTCCTGAAAGGCAGGTCATCTCCAGTTAAGCACTACTGACTCCCTGGTAGAATGCATTGTTTGTGGGGCATATCTGTGTTATTTTCTCACCCATTTAAAAACACTGATTACCTTTTCCTTAACACTTTGTAAAAAATGAGTTCTTGCCAGGCGTGGTGGCGTACATATAGGTCACCACACCTGGCTCACCCTCATCCTCTACGCGCCCCATCTTCTTTCAGTTCTTTTTTTGTCTTTTAGAGACAGGGTCTCATTGTAGCCCTAGCTGTAGCCCATGCCCAGCTTTCTTTCAGTTCTTATTTAACCTTCTTATTTCTTTCAATTGTCTACATAGGTTGATTGATCCTTCTTGAATCTTTTAAAATAATCTGACATTTGGAAATACTATTGAATTTAGTGAATTCTTTTGTAATATATTTTCTGGCAAAATGTGAAAGCCTTTGAACCTTCTTTTAAAATTATGGCAGAGGTTTAAACTTTTAAACTATTCTGTTTTGAACTAGAGAGTTATTTATGTCCTGATGTAGACTTCCAGTTTAAGTGATACATTGCTCTGTTTCTATTTTTTTCTTTGTAAGTCTGTATTTCAATTTACCCACTTCAGGCTGGGTTGATAACTCAGCAAAGTGCCATATGTAATTGGTGAGCTCCAGGCCAATGAGAAAGCATGATTCAAGAAACTAGGTGAACAGTACCCGAGGAACACAGCTAGGATTGTTACTGGTATCCAACACATAGGCATTCACCTGCACACACTAACATGCTCATACATAAATTCACCTGCACACACTCACATGCTCATACATAAATTCACCTGCACACACTAACATGCTCATACATAAATTCACCTGCACACACTAACATGCTCATACATAAATTCACCTGCACACACTAACATGCTCATACATAAATTCACCTGCACACACTAACATGCTCATACATAAATTCACCTGCACACACTAACATGCTCATACATAAATTCACCTGCACACACTAACATGCTCATACATAAATTCACCTGCACACACTAACATGCTCATACATAAATTCACCTGCACACACTAACATGCTCATACATAAATTCACCTGCACACACTAACATGCTCATACATAAATTCACCTGCACACACTAACATGCTCATACATAAATTCACCTGCACACACTAACATGCTCATACATAAATTCACCTGCACACACTAACATGCTCATACATAAATTCACCTGCACACACTAACATGCTCATACATAAATTCACCTGCACACACTAACATGCTCATACATAAATTCACCTGCACACACTAACATGCTCATACATAAATTCACCTGCACACACTAACATGCTCATACATAAATTCACCTGCACACACTAACATGCTCATACATAAATTCACCTGCACACACTAACATGCTCATACATAAATTCACCTGCACACACTAACATGCTCATACATAAATTCACCTGCACACACTAACATGCTCATACATAAATTCACCTGCACACACTAACATGCTCATACATAAATTCACCTGCACACACTAACATGCTCATACATAAATTCACCTGCACACACTAACATGCTCATACATAAATTCACCTGCACACACTAACATGCTCATACATAAATTCACCTGCACACACTAACATGCTCATACATAAATTCACCTGCACACACTAACATGCTCATACATAAATTCACCTGCACACACTAACATGCTCATACATAAATTCACCTGCACACACTAACATGCTCATACATAAATTCACCTGGTTCTTTTCCCAACTCAGAGAAACAGTTAATCCTTATGTTGCTACAGTTGAGTATGCCAGAGTCTGCTGTTGCTTGAATATAAGATGCTTTTGCTGTTACTGCACAAAATGTTGTATCTTCATTATAAAAACTTGCTACTTTTCAGCCGGGCATGGGCATGGTGGTGCACGCCTTTAATCCTAGCACTTGGGAGGCAGAGGCAGGTGGATCTCTGTGAGTTCAAGGCCAGCCTGGTCTACAGAGTGAGGTCCAGGCCAGCTGGGGCTACAGGGAGACCCTGTCTTGAAAAGACCAAAAACAAACAAAACAAAACAAAAAAAACTTGCTGCTTTTATATACTAGAATAAGGTGTTTTTTTTTTTTTAATTTCAGAACAATCCTCCCTCCCTCCCTCCCTTCCTCCCTCCCTCCCTCCCTCCCTCCCTTTCTTTCCACCACTTCTCTTCTTTTTTATTTTGGAGACACAGTCTCCCTGTAGCCCTAGCTGGCCTGGAAGTTGCTATGTACACCAAACTGGCCTTATTCTCACAGAGATCTGCCTGCCTCTGCTTCCCCAGCACTGGGACTGAAGGTGTGTACTACCACACCTAGCTTTCAGAATAATTTTAATGAAAGATACTAATCTGACCTCCACTGAAATTTTTCTTTGTTTTTTTTTTTAATTGTTTATTCATTTGTTTATTTTTATGGGTACCAGTGTCTTGCTTGCATTTGTGTAAGTGTACCCATGTTGTGCAATGCCTGAGGAGGTCAGAAGCGTGCTTTGGAGCTCCTGGAACTGGAGTTATGGGTGGTTGTCAGCTGCCATGTGGGTGCTAGGAATCAAACCTGGTCCTCTGTAAGAACAGCCAGTGTATTCTTAACTGCTGTGCTATCTCTCCAGACCCTGATTTTTTTTTCCTTATAAATGATTGTGTTGAGAAAAAAGGAAGGAAGGTAGATAGGTGGATAATCTCTAGATTATGAAAAGAAAATTGACAAACAGGACAGTTGCTTTATGTGCCTATATTTCCAGTTGGCCTCCCTTATCTCTGTAGCTGTAACTACAGAATACACATACAAAAGGTAAAAAAACAAAACAAAAAAAACAAAACAAAAAAAACCCCCAGCTTTTTCTTGTTCTTTTTTTTGTTTTTATTTTTTTGGTATTTTTGAGACAGGGTCTTCCTTTAGTCCCAGCTGGACTGGAGCTTGCTCTGTAGACCAGGCTGGCCTTGAACTCACAGAGATCTGCCTGCCTCTGCCTCCTGAGTGCTGGGATTAAAGGCATGCATCACCACAAAATGCCTGGCATTTTCTTGTTCTTTTAATCTATTTTGTGAGATAGCTTTGCTGGTTTGTTTGCTTATTGGGTCACACTTCTTCTTATAGATTAGCACTGAAATATTAGCTAATAAGAATGCTTTTTTTTTCTTAAGGAAAGGTATTTGAATCAATCCTCTCTCCCCTTTCTTTTCCTTCCCTCCTCCCTTGCTCTCTTCCCTTCTACTGAATTTTATTATAGCTTGAAAAGTATGAGCAAGTTAATAAATTTTGTTTTTCTTTGTATGTTGTCTTTTTAACCATCTCAGTTTTAAAGAAACACTAGAAATCAAGATAGTTCATTTTTATTATAAAAATAAATGTTTGGCTTCCTGTTGGTATTTTGTATAATGTGACTTTAAATTTTAAAGATCTGTGTATGGCTTATTTGTATTCAGTGACAAAAATGATACTAATTTATTTCAAGATTTTCTGCTAATATTTCATAAAGAATAACCAAGAAGCAAATATATACCATATCCACTTTTGGATCTTTAAATCATCTTGATAGAATCTTTAGGTTTGCTGACCCATTTTTCCTAGTCAGCCCTGATGGATGTGAAGTCTTATCTTCTTGATCACTAGTGAGGCTGTGCTACTTTTCATGTGCTTATTGTCGTTTGGGATTTCTTCTTTGAAGTGCTTTTAAGTCTTCTGAGTATTCTCATTGATTTATGGGAATCATCTAATACAGATCCTTTGCTTAGTTATATATGATGCACATATATATATTATATGTATATTCTTTGACTCCAGTTTGTCTTTTTATCATCTCCTTTTTTTGCATAACACTTAAAATTTTAATGTAGTCCAGTATTTTTATCTTTTTTTCTATATAATGAACTAAGGGAATGAAGCTGGTCTTCCATGTTATGTTCTTAAAATTTTGTAGTGCTGCCTTCTGCCTTAGGTATATAATTAAACTGGTATTGTTCATAGTGTGAGATAGGGAGCCAATTTATTTCTCTTATGTATACACACAGTTGTTCCAGCACCATTTTCCTTCGTCCCTCCCTTCCTCCCCCCCAATCCATCCATCCATCCATCCATCCATCCATCCGTCCATCCATCCCATTTCCTTATTTATTTATTTATTTATTTTTTTAATTTCTTTTTTATTTATTTCTGTATGTGTATCAATGTACTGTCTGCATGCAGGTCTGGGCACCCGTGTCGTGCAATGCCGCAGAGGTCAGAAGAGGGTCTCAGATTCCCCTGGAGCTGGAGTTCTGGAATTGGAGTTTCAGACGGCTCTCGGCCGCCATATGGGTGCTGGGGATCGAACCCGGGTCCTCTGCAAGAGCAGTCGGCGCTCTTAACCGCTAGGTCATCTCTCCAGCCCCATCCATCCCATTTTCTACAGTGATCTCCAAGCCTTGGGAGGCAGAAGTTTGATGTAGGCCTGTTCAGGAATAAGCAGTCTGTAGTCTTTTTCAAAAGATTTTTGTGTTTGTGTGTATGTGCAGGTGTCCTTAGACTCCAGAAGGCAGTGTTGGATCCCCAGGGACTGGAGTTACAGGCTGTTAGTTGTGAGCTACTATGTGGGTGCTGGGAAGTGAAATAGGACCCTCTGGAAGACCACCGAGTCATCATCAGCCATTAACAGCCTTTGACCAGTTTTTTTTTTGTTGTTTTTTTTTAAGCCTTTGACAGTTTTAGATGTTCTGTTAGGTGGGTGGTATTAAATACAACAAAAATGTTGTTCAACCATTACTGCCATCTGGCTCTGTAACTCCTCATCTTATAAAACTGAAACTCTTTTTCCCATAAACAATAATTTCGCATTCTTTTTCCCTCAAGCCTTTGGCAGCCATCATTCTGTTTTCCTCTTCTTTTTTATCTTTTAGAGACAGGGTCTCACTGTAGCCCTAGCTGGCCTAGAACTTACTATGTAGACCAGGCTGGCCTTGGACTCACAGAGATCCAACTGCCTCTGCCTCCTGAGTGCTGGGACTAAAGGTGTGCCCCACCGCGCCTGGCTCATTCTGTTTTATTTCTCAGTAGTTCTGATAACTGTACATTTTGACTGGCTTGTTTTCACTGGCTTAAAGCCTTTGTAGCACATCAGTATTCCACCTTTTTGTTTGTTTGTTTGTTTTGTTTTGTTTTGTTTTTGAGACAGGGTCTCCCAATAGCCCCGGCTGGCCTGGAATTCCTTATGTACACCAGGCTGGCCTTGAACTCATAGAGATCCACCTGCCTCTGCCTCTTGAGTGCTGGGACTAAAGAGTATGTACACCTGGCCCTTCCATTTATTTATTTATTTTTTTTTAAATAAGACTGAGTAAGACTACTGTTAGGCCAGAAGGCTCAAGACAAAAAAAAAAGTCAAGATGGCTCGGGTCAGAATGTCCTTGCCCTTCTCTTCCAGCCAGGAGCCCCTACTTACAAAACCCCGTATAAGATACCAACCTGGGTTCGATCCCCAGCGCCCACATGGCAGCTGAGAACCGTCTGAAACTTCAATTCCAGGAGAACTCCAGTTCCAGGGGAATCCGACACCCTCTTCTGACCTCCGCGGCATTGCACGACACGGGTGCACAAACTTGCATGCAGACAGTACTTTCATACACATACAGAAATAAATAAAATAAAATAAAAAAAAAGATACCGATACCCAATAAAGCCAAAACCTAGATCCAGATTACAAAGTGACCGCTGGCTCTAAAGCCCACCCACGGGCTTCTAAGCTGGCCTAATAGGGCAACATTTCCTACTCTCCATCTTCCCTCCCCTGCCCTATAAAAAACCCCAACCCTAGCCCGAGCATGTGACTCCCCTGACCCCTTTATTCCAGGACTAGTAGACATACCTGCATCTCTCAGAAACCTGGCTTTTGTGCTTTTGATTTGGTTTAATTTGGCCTGATTGCATCACAGGTGGAGGTTTACAACTACACTGTATACATTTACTATATTTTGCTTAGCCATTTCCTCTGTTGATGAAATTTAGTCCATTTCTACATTAGCTATTGTGCATAATGTTTCTGTGAACCTGTTATGCTTATCTCCTTGCTTTTAGTTTTTAAGGATATATACACAAAATTAGAGTTGTTGGACCAGATAGACATTTTTTTACTTTTTGAGGACTTGCTGTGTTAATATAGTGACTATACCATTTTATATTCTTTTTTTTTTTTTTTTTGATCTTTTCGAGACAGGGTCTCCCTGTAGCCCCAGCTAGCCTGGAACTCTCTCTGTGAACCAGGCTGGCCTTGAACTCACAAAGATCCGCCTGCCTCTGCCTCCCAAGTGCTAGGATTAAAGGCGTGCGCCACCACGACCATTTTATATTCTAACCAACTGCACAGTGGTTCAGATTTCTCTACATCCTTGCCAGTAACTTCTTTTTGACAATTAGCCATCCTAATGAGTGAGGTGGTATTTCATTATGGTTTCAGTTTGCATTTTTCTGGTCACTTGTGATGCTTAGCATCTTTTCATGTGCTTATTGGTCATTTGCATATCTGCTTTGGATTAATTTTACTCAAGTCCTTTGTTCATATGTATACATATATATCCACATACATTTAGTGTGTGTTGTATATGTGCACATGTGTTTGTGTGTGCATGCATATGTGGACACCAGAGGTTGGTGCCAAGTACCTTCTTCAATTGCTCTCAGATACCTTATTTTTTGAGGAATTCTCACTGAAACCAATGCTCTCTGATTTATCTAGACTGTTTGGTCAGCAAGCCCCTGGTATCTTCCTGTTTGTGCCTCTCCAGCACTGGGATTATATACCCAGTTTTGCATTGGGTACTGGGAATCTGAACTCAGATCCTCATACTTGTGTGGGAAGCACTTTGAGCCATTCCCCAGCCCCCCTTTGGTTATTTGAATAAAAATATTTTATTGTTTTTTATTTTATGTATATGAGTATATTGTCTGCATGTATGTAAGTACACCCATGTCATGCAGTGTCCACAGAGGTCAGAAGAAGGTGTCGGATCCCCTCAACTGAAGGTAGTTAGCTACCATGTGGGTATTGAGAATCAAACCTGGGTCTTCTGGAAGAGCAGCCAGTGCTCTTAACTGTTGATCCATTTCTCTAGCCTTTGGTCATTTGAATTAAAAAAAAAAAAACACAAAATTTATTTTAATTATGTGTCTCTATGTCTCTGTGTGGATATGTGCACGTGAGTGCAGGTGCACATGGAAACCAGAAGCTCTGGATCCCCTAGAACTGAAGTTATAGGCAGTTGTGAGGTGCCTGATGTGGGTGCAGGGAAATGAACTTGGGTCCTATTCAAGAGCAGTACAGTAAACGCTCCTAACCTCTGAGCCAGCTTCCCAGCCCCTAAATTGTTTTTTGTTGTTTGGGTTTTGCTGTTGAGTTTGAGGAGTTCTAGGTATAACCTGGATAATACTCAGCCTTATGAGGTTTGGAAATCTTTTCTCATCCCTGTACCTTGTAGGTTATCTTGACACTGTTGACGTTACTGTCTTCCTTCCTTGTGTGTGCCACCATGCCTGGCTCTCTCCTTTCTTTGAGACAAGATCATACTTTGTTGCCCAGGCTGGCCTAGAATGTGCAGTCCTCCTGCTTCAGCCTCCTGAATATGAATTACAGGCATATATTGTCACTCCTGGTTTTGATACTGTCTTTTGATGCACATAATTTATTAATTTTCATGAAGTCCAATTTTTGTTGTTGTTTCCTATGTCATTGGTGTCATAGCTAATAAATCATTTTCTTTTTATTATTTTTAATTTTTTAAATTTATTTTTGTATGTGTATGAATGTACTGTCTGCATGTAGGTCTGTGCACCCGTGTCGTGCAATGCCGCAGAAGAGGGTCTCGGATTCCCCTGAAACTGGAGTTCTCCTGGAATTGGAGTTACAGACGGTTCTTAGCTGCCATGTGGGTGCTGGGGATTGAACCCGGGTCCTCCGCAAGAGCAGTCGGTGCTCTTAATCACTAGACCATCTCTCCAGCCCCAATCATTTTCAACTCAAGCATTTGCCTTTTGTATATAAAACTTTTTAAAATTGCATTTTATTTATTTACTGTATGTGTATATGAGTGTGGATTCACATGCCATGGCATGCATGTGGACATCAGAGGACAACTTGCAGGAGTTGGTTTTCTCCTGTGGGTCCTAGGGATCAAACTGATGTCATTAGTCCTGGTAGCAGGTACCCTTATAAACTGAGCCACCTCTCTAGTCCATATATATATTCTAAGAGTTTTATTGTTTTAGGTCTTAAATTTATATTTTTGATGTTTTGGATTAATTTTTATGTGCAGTATTAGATAAGGGACCAACTTCATTCTTTTGCATGTAGATACTAATTTTCCTAGCATGATTTATTGAAAACAAACCAGTCTGTCTTTTCCCCATTGAATTTTCTTGACGCATTTGTCACAGATCATATGACCATATTTGCAAAGGTTTCTTTCTGAAGTTCCATTGATTTTTATCTGTCTTTCTGCTAGTTCTGCACTATTTTGATTACCCCAAGTTTGTGGTAGATTTTGAAATAAGAAAGTATGAGTCTTCTAGGTTTGTTCTTTATTTTATCAAGGTTGTGGCTGTTTGTGGTTATTTGAAATTCTATATGAATTTTATGATGGCTTCTTTCTCTTTTTTTTTTTAAGGGATGTCTTCTCTTTCTGTAAAGATCTCTTTTGGATTTTGATAGGGTTTTTGTTCTTTGAAATAGGGCCTTGCTCTATATTCCACTTTGGATGGCATTCACTATGTAGCTCAGACTAGCCTTGAACTTGGAGCAGTCCTCCTGCCTCAGCCTCCCAAGCTCTGCTATAATAGGCATGCACTAGTCTGCCATCTTGCTTTTAGAATAATAAACAGCACATCTTTAAAAAATATTTCTTTTAAAATTATGTCTGTGTGTGTGTGCACGTGTGTGCGGTACCCACAGAGGCCTGAAGAGGGCATCCATTTCTAGGAATTGGAGGGCATCCATTTCTAGGAACTGGAGTTACAAATTGTGAACCATCTGATAGGGTGCTGGGAACCAAACTCAGGTCTTCTGCAAGAGCAGTATGTACTCCTTTTTTTTTTTTTTATGTGTTTTCTTTATTCTGGTCCTTTTTGAGACAGGGTCCTCCCTGTAGTCCCAGCTGTCCTGAAACTCCACCTGTATAGATTAGGCTGGCTTTGAACTCACAAAGATCCGCCTGCCTCTGCCTCCCAAGTGCTAGGATTAAAGGCATGTGCCAACCAGCCACGACTCCTTTTTTTTTTTTTTGTACACAAGATTATGTTACTAATCAAATCTAGGCCCGTGTCCCCCACCCTTTAACCCCCCACCCCAACTAGCAGCTCATACATTTGCTGCGCAGAGAGCAGCATTTTCGATCTCTTTCTCAGTCTCTTCTCCAAATTCTCCTATGTTGAAGTTTATGTATTTGAAGCAAAGTTCACTGTTTCAAGTCAGTTCTTGATGCAGTCCTTTCTGGTTCTTGTTGTTGTTGTTGTTGTTGTTGGGTCTCAAGTATAATGCATCACTCCCAACTACTTGGACAAAAGCTCAAGGGGCTGTGCACAAGAAATACAACTAGGTAAGTATCCACTAGCATCTACAGATGAGGGATACCATTCATCGTTTGTTTTTCGGGGACTGTGTTACTTCACTCAGCATGATGTCTTCTAGCTCCAGCCATTTTCCTGTAAAGCTCATAATGTCATCTTTCTTTACTGCTGCATAGAACTCCATTGTGTAGATGTACATTTTCTCTATCCACTTGTCAGTTGAGGGGCATTTGGGTTGGTTCCAGCTCCTTGCTATTGTGAAGAGGGCTGAAATAAACATGGCTGTGCATGTATCTCTGCAGTAAGATGAGTCTTGTGGGTGTATGCCCAGGAGTGGTATGGCTGGGTCGGGTGGCAAGTTCATTCCAAATCTTCCAAGGGTTCTCCACACTGCTTTCCATAGTGGCTGTACTGAGTTTACATTCCCACCAGCAGTGGATGAGTGTTCCTCTTTCCCCACAACCTCTCCAGCACTTAGTATCATTTGTTTTCTTGATCCTAGCCAGTCTTATTGGAGTAAGATGATATCTTAAAGTGGTTTTGATTTGCACTTCCTTAATGATTAGTGATGTTGAACACTTCTTAAGATGTTTCTCAGCCATCTTTAATTCCTCACTTGTGAAGTCTCTGTTCAGCTCTTTGCTCCATCTATTGAGTGGGTCATTTGTTTTCTTTCTTCTTTGTTTTTTGAGTTTATATATTCTCGAAATCAGTGCTTTGTCAAGATGTTTCTGAGGTGAAAGTTTCCTCTCACTCTGTGGGATTTCTCTTCACTTCTTTGATTGTTTCTTTTGATATACAGTACTCTTAATTGCTGAGATATCTCTTCACCCCCCCAAATAGGACATCTTAAAAGGCATCTTACATTTGATAAAGTGTGATGGATTAGAATTTTCTTCTAGCATGTACAGTGGTAAGGTTGACTTGTACAGTAATCTTTTTATCCAAGATATATTCTCTGAACTTTAAACCTTAGTTGTATTATCTGCTTTTTCCCAAGGAAATGTGTTAGTAATCTACTTAGGAAGTTCCCATATATAAATACATATTATCTTAATTCTCACAAACTTGAGAAGTATACATATATTTATTGGTAAGGGAAGTTAAATAGAAGAATTCTTTTAAAGTTTCTCCAAGTGCAGGGTATGGTGGTGTATGCCTTTAGTCCCAGCACTCAGGAGGCATAGGCAGGCAGATCGCTGTGAGTTAAAGGCCAGCCTGGTCTACATAGCGAGATCCAGGCCAGTAGGGGCTATAGGGAGACCCTGTCTCAAAAAAAAAAAAAAGTTACCCTAAGCAACACAGCTAATAAGTGGCAAAACTAGACTTAGAACCCTTAGCAGCCTGACCAACCCAGGCCAATGATACGAATGTTATTCCTCTTTGCATGTAAAGTGCTTAGCACTGTTTATAGCAAGTAGTAATTAAAATGTCTTTTTCTTGGGGCTGGAGAGATGGCCTAGCGGTTAAGAGCACCAACTGCTCTTGCAGAGGACCCGGGTTCGTCCCCAGCACCCACATGGCGGCTGAAAACCATCTTTAACTCCAGTTCTAGGGGAATCTGACACCCTCTTCTGACCTCCGTGGCATTGCACGACACGGATGCATAAACCTACATGCAGATAGTACATTCATACACATACAAAATAAATAAAGTTTAAAAAAAATTTCTTTTTCTTCAAGACATCTTGTTTTGTTGCTCTGGATGGCCTGGAACTTATGTTGTAGACTAAACTGGCTTCAAACTAATGCGGATCCTCCTACCTCTGCCTCCCAAGTTGCTAGGATTACAGATGTACAACCGTACCCAGGCGGTATAATTAATATTTATGTTTAAGTTATCTTTTAAAAATGGGAGGCAGAGATAGGTGGATCTCTGTGGGTTCAAGGCCAGCCCGGTCTACAGAACGAGCTCCAGGACACCTGGTACTAAAAAGGGAGACCCTGTCTCAAAAATACCAAAAAAAAAAAAAAGTGTAAAAATGTTGTCTCGAATGAGAAGCCACAGATTGAGAAAAATATTTGCAAAAAAACACCATATAAAGGATTATTGTTCAAAGAATTCTTAAAATTCAAATATTAGAAAGTTTTTAAAAAATTGAAAAGCCTCCCCCCTTCCCCCCCCCCAAAAAAAAATAGCTGGGCGTGGTGGCGCTCACCTTTAATCCTAGCACTCAGGAGGCAGAGGCAGGCGGATCTTTGTGAGTTCAAGGCCAGCCTGGTCTACAGAGTGAGTTCCAGGACAGCTGGAGCTACAAGGAGACCCTGTCTTGAAAAGACAAAAAAATAAAATAAAATAAAATAAAATTGAAGAGCTACCTAACCAAAGAAGCGATACAGATAGCAGATAAGCATCTGAAAAGATGTTCCCCCTGTGTCTTTAGAGAATTACAAATGGAAACACCTATGAAAATTGCTGAAATGCACATGGACACCATGGAAATGTGGACCAGTCTCAATCCTCACCAGTAGGGATGCATAATAGAGCAGCCACTTTGGAAGACAGTGTGGCAATTTCTTACAAAAACCTAAGTAGACCATCTGCTCCAACAGCAGTGTTTGGTAGTTACTAAGTAAATTGCAAACTTTATACTGAAACCTGTACATGGGTGATTATTTGTGGCAGAGAGATACCACATTATGATGGTCCCAGAACAAGACAGAATGACCCCTTGGTATTGGTTAGAACCAAGAGTAAGCCCAGACTATTCTGAGAACTTACTCCTTCTGATTTCTTTTGGAACTCTTCCCCCAAACCAGACTTTCTCTATATTTATTGAAATAGTACGTCATCATGGTATGGAAAAGGAATGACAAACCTGCCTTATCAGGGAAGGCTTTGTCTTTTTTGACCTCTACTGACCCCAGAACAGTGGACACAACTACAAACATGTTACCAATCTAATCCCATCTATTGTTTGTAACATAAACAAGGGAATTCCTTACTTTAATGATATTTACTGCTTTCAGTGATGATATTTTCACTATGTCTGCCCCCCCTCCACACCACATACTATTATTATGGGTCAGGGACAAGGAAGGGTCATGAGGGATTAAAAATACATGTTTAGAGCCAGGCGTGGTGGTGCATGCCTCCCAGCACTCGGGAGGCAGAGGCAGGTGGATCTCTATGAGTTCCAGGCCAGCCTGGTCTACATGGTGAGTTCCAGGCCAGTTGGGGCTACATGGAGACCCTGTCTCAAAAAGACCAATGTGTGTGTGTATATATATATTTACATATATATATATATACACAAACATACACACACACACGTATATATATATATACACTAAAGCTATCTAGCACACACACACACGTGTATATATATATACACGTGTGTGTGTGTGTGTGTGTGTGTGCTGGATAGCTTTAGTGTCAACTTGACACACCTGGGTTGAGGAAGCCTCAATTGGGGAATTGGCTCCATTGGATTGGCCTGTGGCCACATCTGTGGAGTATTGTCTTGATGGTCGAGCAGTGTGGAAGGGCCCAGCCCACAATGAGTGGTGCCACCCTGGGCAGGTGATTGTGTACGGTATAAGAAGGTGGGCTGGGCAATGATAAGTGAGACAGCGTTCCTCCACGGCTTGTGCTCACTCCTGCTCCAGGTTCCTGCCTGAGTTCTTGGCCTGAGTGAGAACTGTGACCAGGAGATGTAACTGAATAAACCCTTTCCTCCCCAAGTTGGTGTTGGTCAGAGTGTTTTGTCACAGCATTTGAAGACAAACTAGGACAGTATGTTTAGCTTACAAAAGGAGCCCAGGGTCTAGTAAAATCATTTACATTGAAAACAAGCTGAGTCAGTGTTAAATGATCTCAAAACATAAAATTAACTTTGGTTACAAGGTTAGGTAAGATTCCTGTTTGTAAGAGAAAACATTTCTAGAAAAGTCATTTTCTTCCAGGCCAGCTGGGGCTACAGGGAGATTGTCTTGAAAAGACCAAAAAAAAAAAAAAAAAAAAAAGTCATTTCACAGTTATTCATAATTCCCAAACTTGGACAAAGTCAACATACCATGGTGGTATATAACAGACTGTTGGATAGTATACAGTACTAAACAGCATGAAAAGACCTACAGAAACTTTAAACTTTAAAAAAAAATTTTTAATTTTATGTGTGTGAGTGCATGTAAGTAGGTGCATCCATGTTATGCAGTGCTGCGGATGTCAGAAGAGAATGTCGGATTCCCCTGGAACTGGAGTTAAAGATGGTTCTTAGCCTCCGTGTGGGTGCTGGGAATCAGACCCGGGTCCTCTGCAAGAGCAGTCGGTGCTCTTAACCTCTAGCCATCTCTCCAGTAAATATATCTTATATAAGTAAAAGCCAATCAGGAGGGGCTGGAGAGATGGCCTACGCGGAGACGCTGACCGCTCTTAGGAGGCCCCGGGTTCGATCCCACAGACCACATGGCGGTGAGAACTTGTCCTAAACTCCATATATGTGTATATATTTAGGGGAATCCGACACCCTCTTCTGACCTCCGCGGCATTGCACGACACGGGTGCACAAACCTACATGCAGACAGTACACTCATACACATACAAAAATAAATAAAATTAAAAAAAAATAAAATAAAAGCCAATCAGGAAAAGTCTGCGCACTTATGATTCCAATATATACATTCTGGAAAAAACCGAAGGGGCAGTAAACAAATGAATTGTTGCCAATAGTTAGGGGAAGGCAGAGGTGAAAAGTTGGAATACAGAGGATTTTCAGCACAGTAAAAAAAACCATTCTGTTTAATATAATTGTTCCTTATAATGGTGGATCCATGTCATTATGCCTTTGTTGAATCCTGTAGAATGTGTAGCACCAAGACTGTACCCTGATACAAATTATGTACAGAATGGTAGTGTAAGCTCCTTGACTCTAGTAACTGTAGCATTCTGGTGCAGATGGTGGAATAGAGGATTCAAAAGGGCATTGTAGTTTCTGTTGAATTTTACTGTGAACCCACCCAAACATTTTCTTTAAAAAAACAACAGTGAATTAAAATGTAAAAGTATGCATTTTAAGCGTGGCACTTCTTATACTCTCTTTTTAGGCTCAGAACAAAGAGACCAATGTCTTAGCTGCTGCAAAGGTGATTGACACCAAATCTGAAGAAGAACTTGAAGATTACATGGTTGAAATTGATATATTAGCCTCTTGTGATCACCCGAACATAGTCAAGCTTCTAGATGCCTTCTATTATGAGAACAATCTCTGGGTAAGTAATTTCTGTTTCTTTAGGTGTAACCAAAATGAGGTAATTGTCCTAAAGAGGTCATGAAAGCCCATTTTATATGTTACCTCTTCTGTTTAGTTACTTGTGTTACTTGAATGAGAATCATTAACAAGATTGTAGTCCTCTGTTTCAGTACCTATTCAGATTGAGATTGCAGATTATATTACTTTCATGATTGTTTGACAGTGGATCTAATGGGAAGGCTTGGTCAAGAATATGAAGTTTTCCAAGATATGAAATTACATGTCTTTGTTTATAATTTAAATTTAAGTATTTATTTAAAAAATTAATGTTTTTGCCAGGTGTAGTGGCACATACCTTTAATCCTAGAACTTGGGAGGCAGAGGCAGATGGATATCTATGAGTTCAAGGCTAGCCTGGTCTACAGAGTGAGTTTCAGGCCAGCTGGGACTACAGGGAGACCCTGTCTCAATAAGACCAAAAAAAAAATTGCTTGTTTCTTTGTTTTCCTATGCATTAATTAATAAAAAAAATTTATTTATTTTTGTATGTGTATGAATGTACTGTCTGCATGTAGGTTTGTGCACCCGTGTCATGCAATGCCGCGAAAGTCAGAAGAGGGTGTCAGATTCCCCTGGATCTGGAGTTTAAGACGATTCTCAGCCGCCTTGTTGGTGCTGGGGATTGAACCTAGGTCCTCTGCAAGAGCAGTTGGTGCTCTTAACCGCTAGGCAATCTCTCCAGCCCCTATTTTTTTTATTTTTAATAAAGTTTTTATGAATCTTGTTATAGACATATAAACTACTAGAAATGGTAAATCTTATATTGGGCTTAACTTCACTGTAAGATGAAGTGGCTAAAATTATATAAATTTTGTTCAATTTTAAGAAAATAGGCACAAATAGATTCAGCAATAAGATATTATTTATTGTAATTAGTTACCTATTCTACTAGCCTATTTTATCAAGTGAGTTTTTCATAAAATGAAATTTTACGTTTTTTTCTTTGAAAGAAGAAACACTGTTCTCCAAGACGAATAAACAACCTGAACAGTATCTGACTAGAAACCAGAGGGTCTCTGGTTTTGTTTTATTTTTTATTTTATTTTTCTCTATGTGTATAAATGTACTGTCTGCATGCAGGTCTGTGCACCTGTGTCGTGCAAGGCCGTGGAGGTCAGAAGAGGGTGTCGGATTCCCCTGGAACTGGAGTTCTCCTGGAATTGGAGTTACAGACGATTCTCAGCCGCCATGTGTGTGCTGGGGATCGAACCCGGGTTCTCTGCAAGAGTAGTCGGCACTCTTAACCTTTAGGCCATCTCTCCAGCCCCAAGGGTCTCTGGTTTTGATCGCAGTGCTGCCAGTAGGTAGTTTGGCTAGGTCAGTTAACTCTTGAGTGTTTGCTTATATAGGGGATAAATAATGATTTACCTCCAAAATTATTTTCAAAATAATGTAATGATTTTGAAGATAATTTGTAATTGGTAAGTGCTTATGAAATTACTATAGCAAGAGGAAAGAGTGTGGAATTACAGTTTTCTAAATGTTACTTTTAAAAATTGTGGTTATTAGTGTGGTGTGTTCTAAAACACTTGTTCAGGGCTCTAGCAGAATATTTACAAAGTTTATAATAAAAACTCCTAGATATTGAGGCTATTACAAAATAAAAACTCGGGTTACTATGAGGGACAACTTAATGAGACATATAAATAAAAGAATCATAATATAATATTTAACTGTGATAAGAGGTAAGAAGGAAGGGTGTATGCTTTTTTAAAATTTATTTTCGTATGTGTATGAATGTACTGTCTGCATGCAGGTTGGTGCACCTATGTCGTGCAGTGCCATGGAGGTCAGAAGAGGGCATCAGATTCCCCTGGAACTGGAGTTACAGACGATTCTCAGCTGCCATGTGGGTGCTGGGGACCGAACCCGGGTCCTCTGCAAGAGCAGTCGGCACTCTTAACCACTGGGCCATCTCGCCAGCCCCTGATGTTATTTATTATATCTTACCATGAAGGTTGGGAAAGTATCCATTGACAAGTGATGATTGAATTAGAATCTGAAGCTTTGTGTCAGTGAGTGGGTGAGTGAGTGAGTGTATGTGTATACATGCACTATATTGGGGGATCTTTTTGAGACAGGGTCTCCCTTTAGTCTCAGCTGGCTTGGAGCTCACTATGTGAACCAGGATGGCCTTGAACTCACAGAGAATCACCTGCCTCTGCCTCCTGAGTGCTGGGATTAAAGGTGTGTGCCACCACAAATGCACTCATATTTTTAAGCTAAAAGAAGGGGGCTAGAGAGATGACTCAGGGTTAAGAGCACATATTGCTCTTTTTTTTAAAAAAATTATTTTATGTGTATGAATGTATTGCCTGCATGTAAATGCACCCATGTGCTGCAATGCTTGTAGAAGTCAGAAGAGGTTGTTGCATTTCCCTGGAACTGGAGTTACAGATGGTGGTTAGCCACCATGTGGGTGCTGGGAATTGAACCCAGGTCCTCTGTAAGAGCAGCTAGTACTCTTAACTGCTGAGCCATCTCTCCAGTCTCTAGAGCACATATTGGTCTCCTAGAGGGCCCCAGTTCCTAGCACCTACCCAGGTGTCTTGCAACTGCCTATAACTCCAGCTCCAGGGGATCTGACACCCACTTTTGGCCTTGGTACCTACTCTCATGTGCACGTGCCTTCCCCAGCCTTCCCCATAATTAAAAATAAGTCTTTTTTAAATATTTATTTATTTATTTATTTATTTATTTATTTATTTATTTATTTTTTGGTCTTTTCGAGACAGGGTCTCCCTGTAGCCCCAGCTATCCTGGAACTCACTCTGTAGACCAGGCTGGCCTTGAACTCACAAAGATCCTCCTGCCTCTGCCTCCCAAGTGCTAGGATTAAAGGCGTGCGCCACCACGCCCGGCAAAATTTTATTTATTTTTTTATGTGTATGAATGTACTGTCTGCATGCAGGTTTGTGCACCCGTGTCGTGCAGTGCCATGGAGGTCAGAAGAGGGTCTCCGATTCCCCTGGAACTGGAGTTAAAGACGGTTCTCAGCCGCCATGTGGGTGCTGGGGATCGAACCCAGGTCCTCTGCAAGAGCAGTTGGTGCTCTTAACCGCTAGGCCATCTCTCCAGCCCCTAAAAATAAATCTTTAAAAGAAGTCCTTTTTCAGGATTTATTTTTATTGTTAAAGTTAAACAATATATCTGGTCGCCTATCATAATAGTTACTTGAAAGATAAAAGTAATAAAACATTTTAAATGAATTTTTAAAGTACTTAAAGACTTTAATCCCTGCACTTGAGAGGCAGAGGCAGTCAGATCTCTGTGAGATTGAGGCCAGCCTTGTCTACATAGCAAGTTCTAGGCCAGCTGGGGCTATAGGGAGACCCTGTCTCAAAAAAACAAAAGGGTTGGGCATGGTTGCACACGCCTTTAATCCTAGCATTTGGGAGGCAGAGGCAGGAGGATCTTTGTGAGTTCAAGGCCAGTCTGGTCTACATAGCAAGTTCCAGGACAGCTGGAGCTATAGGGAGACCCTGTCTCAAAAAGTGCCCCCCCCCCAAATACTTAAATGCCAGGCGTGGTGGCACATTTAATCCTAGCACTCGGGAGGCAGAACCAGGCAGATCTTTGTGAGTTCAAGGCCAGCCTGGTCTATAGAATGAGTTCTAGGACAGCTGGGTCTACAGGGAGACCCTGTCTTAAAAAGACCAAAAAAAAAAAAAAAAAAAAGCTTTAACTATGATAATTAAAAAGTCTATACCTGGTAATTTTGGAGAAGCAAGGATGCTAAAAATGGTTATTTATGAAAATGGACTTGTGTGGGTGTAGCAGAGCATGCTTGTAATATCAGCATTTGTGGGCAGAGGCAGGAGGATTGCAGGTTTGAGGCCAGCCTAGGGTATGGGAAAACCTGACTGAAACAGAAAAGGGGGAGGACCATAGGTTTTTCCTCATGCTGTCTTGAATGTTTGGGATCTCAGACTTGTAACTAGTGACAGAGAACTTTCTTGTTTAGCATAGATTGATTGATTAATTAATTATTCACTTATCATTTTTAAGTTGAAAATTTTCTGAAACTTGGTCTAATTATAGACACATGCTTTTTTACTTCTATGCAGATCCTCATTGAATTTTGTGCGGGGGGAGCAGTAGATGCTGTGATGCTTGGTAAATACCTTTGTATTTATGTTCGTTTCTTAAATTGAAGTAGGAAATAAAAAGATTCCGATCATTTATATATATGTAATTGGGGAGTTCCGTACATTAAGAAGTCAACTTATATTTTTATATTTTTAGATAATTATAATTCTGAAATGTTGAACATCCTATGTCAGGAAATTAATCTTTGTAGATAATTAGTTCATTTATAACAAATTGAGTGCATATGATCTTTGATAAGATCATGATGGTGATAATACAAAAATCTATGACTAGCCACATTTTCATTATAGTAAAATGCCTATATATGTATTTTTTCACTTTCTCTTTATAGAACTTGAGAGACCATTAACTGAGTCCCAAATACAAGTAGTTTGCAAACAGACTTTGGAAGCATTGAATTACCTACATGATAATAAAATCATTCACAGAGATCTAAAAGCTGGCAATATTCTTTTTACCCTAGAGGGAGATATTAAATTGGGTAAGTTATTTATTTAAATATAGAACATTTGGAGTTTTACTCTGAGATATAGCATGAGGTGACTTGATAATATTTTATGCCTGCTGGTGACTTGATAATATTTTATGCCTGCTCAAGTACGTGAAACATAGGGAATTACTCCCTCCTGGCTTTGTAAACACTTCTTTGGCTAAAAATTCATCAATTCTCAGAATATGCACCTAGTATAAGATACCTAGAAAGAAAGTAAAAGAGGGAAAAATTTCATTTTCAGAAGGACATATTTTTTATTTAATTGTTTATTTACTTTTTAATTTTTTTTAACTTTTTTATTTTTCATATGTGTATGAATGTACTGTCTGCATGTAGGTCTGTGCACCCGTGTCGTGCAATGCCGTGGAGGTCAGAAGAGGGTGTCGGATTCCCCTGGAACTGGAGCTAAAGACGGTTTTCAGCTGCCATGTGGGTGCTGGGGATGAACCTGGGTCCTCTGCAAGAGCAGTCGGTGCTCCTAACCGCTAGGCCATCTCTCCAGCCCCAGGACATACTTTTTAAAAAACTAGTTAAGATTTTCTCTTTTTCTTGTATATAGAGTTACCACTTAATAAATTTTCTGTATTTAAGAGTATAATACAGTGTAATACTGCAAACTCAATTTTATCATCTCCCTCCCTCCCTCCCTTCCTCCATCTTTTTTTGAGACAGGGTCCCCCTGTAGCCCCAGCTGTCCTAGACTTGTTATAGAGACCAGGCTGGCCTCTTTCTCACAGAGATCCACCTGTCCCTGCCTTCCAAGTGCTGGGATTAAAGGCGTGGAAATTTTTATCATTATTTCTATAAGTTAAGTCAAATTGGTTTCTTTGTTCTACAACTGGGTTTATACTGCCTCCCCCCCCCCCCTTCAGTTCTGGAGACCAAACCCAGGGCCTTTCACTTCTTAAGCAAATGCTCTGCCACTAAGCTAAATCTCCAACCCTAGTTTTATACTTTGTTTTACTAATATGATACTTTGATTAAACAAACAAATGACCTTTGGTTTGAAAGTAAAATAGGTATAAGGACTAGCATTTCATTTTTGTGTGTCTGAGTGTTTTGCGTGCAAAACTGTAAATGCATACATGTGTGCAGTGAGACCAGAAGAGGGTATTGGGTCCCCTGGAACTGGACTTACTGATGGTTGTTAGAGCTGCCATGTGGGTGCTAGGAACCCGAATCCAGGTTCTCTGGAAGAGCAACCAGTCCTTTTAACTCTTGAACCATCTCTCCAGCCCCTTAATTTTGTTTTGTTTTGTTTTTTTATTTTGTACTGAAGGAATACATGATGAACTTTATTAATAACTAGATGTAGATTTTAGATTAGGGGGTTAGTTAAGTTCATATACATACATACATACATACAAATGAAAGATAGAACTTTTTAGGTTTTTCTAAGATAGAAAATTATTTTTAAAATGTAAACAGTGACGTCTAAATTTATATATTTTGGAAAGATGTTAAAAAAGATAAAACATATTCAAAAGGCATGTCAATTCCAATGATTATAACCATTTTACTTTATCATGCTATCTAAATGGAATATATTAAATTTTATCCTTTTGGTTGTATTCAGTGTATAAATTTTATACTTTTGTTGTGCCAGGTAGAAAAATCCATAGAAAAGCCATATAACCTTTTAAACAAGAGCTTTGAAATCAGCACATAGGTGAGAAATGAGATTTCCTCTGTTCCCTCACAGGTTCTTCTGCCTGTCGGCAGGATTTCAATAACCACCTTCCCTTTCTCAGACTTTTTCCTGACTTTTATCATCATCACTTGTGTTTCTTTATGTCTCAGTCATCTGGTCTTTCCTAAAATTTAAATTTGCTCATATATAGATGTTGATTTTTTTTTTTTCTAAGTCAGTAGTTTATGAACTTTTTCCTCCATTCCTTTCTTTACATGATGGTGTGCATTCTCATGGAATCAGTATTATACCTCCAAGGTATAATTGATTCTTTAGAGCAAAAAAAAAGAAAAAAGAATATGACCTCTCCCTAAAGTCCATAGCATGCACATAGTGTACATGTGGCATTAACACTAGCAATAGGATGATTAGGAAAAATTTAATTAATTAAAAAGCCTCATTATGGGGGTAGAGATGAAAGAAAGGGGGACTCACAGGATCTGGGCCCAGACCTGTAGCTTTCTCTTCAGCTGCATTTTGCTGATTGCACGGTCATAATTTCAGTAAACTTCTTTCTGTATTTCCTTCACTTAGCAGATGAAGCTAAGGTTTGATAAAGGCTTAGTGATCTCAGGTTTGATCCCTTGAAAATACAAGGTGGTTTTGCTTTTTTTTTTTTTTTATCTTTTTGAGACAGGGTCTCCTTTTAGTCCCAGCTGGCCTGGAGCTTGCTATGTAGACCAGGCTGGCCTTGAAGGTTTTGCATTCTTTTATCAACAGGCATGCAATGCCTGCCCTTTGCTCTATTTTTGATTCCCCCAGCCTCTAGTACTTGGTATCAAGCCCAGGGTCTCACATGTGCTAGTCAAGTGCTCTATCACAGAGCAACATCCCCAGGCCTATTTATTCTTGATTCCCAGATTTCTTCTTTGATTGAGGTTGAAAATTAATTGTATTATTTGATATTTTTGATAATTCTGTAATCAATTCTTACATTCTTTTTGTTTATTACTATAAATTAAAAAATAAAAGACATGGCTTTAATTGTTTAGTTGTTTTGGACTAAATAAAACTAATTATCTTATTATCTTGAAAGGGAATAAAACATTTTTCATCGCTTTTTATTTCCTTTTATTTTTTCCTTTTTTTCCTTTTATTTTATTTTATTTCCTTTTTATTTTATTTCCTTTTATTTAGTTTTCAAGATAATGAGTTGGTTCTGAGTTTTAAGTGAAAGGGATGGATTACCCAACTGACAAGAGTTATAATGTTTCTGTTCTTTATAACATTAAG
Organism: Rhizomys pruinosus; assembly: GCA_009823505.1. Classification (NCBI taxonomy): domain Eukaryota; kingdom Metazoa; phylum Chordata; class Mammalia; order Rodentia; family Spalacidae; genus Rhizomys; species Rhizomys pruinosus. Next base: position 258,890 of record VZQC01013830.1, read on the forward strand.
TCAGAAAACAAAACTTCTAATTTTTTGGGGGGGGTCTTTTTGAGACAGGGTCTCCTTTTAGTCCCAGCTGGCCTGGAGCTCACTCTGTAGACCAGCTTGGCTTTGAACTCACAGAGATACACCTGCCTCTGCCTCCCAAGTGCTGGGACTAAAGGCGTGCACCACCATGCCCGGCAAAACTTTGAATTTTTAAATAATTTTTAAAACACTTATTTTGAGAAAGTCTTGCTATGTAGCCTCGTTTGGCTTCAGATTCCCAACCCTCCTACCTCAGCCTCTCATGTATTAGGATTACAGGTATATCCTACCATGCTCAGCTGCTTTGTAATATAATTTTATGAGGAAGCTGGTAAGATATAATGCTGTCAGAAAGGTTCCTTTGTTACAGTATCCTTTTTTCACTAGTTGGCATTTGTTTTGAAGTATATACACTAATGTTACTATTTTTTTGTTTTTAATCCTAAAGAATTTATCATATAATGATGTATATAAATGTTATCAGTGTATCTGTGATGGAAAATTTAGCATTATTTTTGAAAGGTAGAAAGAGGATAGTTAAGATTAGAATGGCAGGGACTGGAGAGATGGCTCCTTGGTAAAATGTCTTTTGTGCAAGTATGAGGACTTGAGTTTGGATCCCCAGAACCCATGCAAAATGCTATGTGTGGTGCTGCCTTCCTGGAATCCTAGCTGGGGAGGTGGATGGATACAGGAGGATCCCTGAAGCCCATTGGTCAGTTATTTTTGCCAAATTGATAAGGTACAGGTTCAATGAAAGATGTTTCAAAAAATTAAGGTGGGGAGCAATAGAGGAAGACCCCTGACATTAACCTCTGGCATGTACAAGCTGTGTGTACACATACCTTCATGTACAAGTGAACACAAGTGTACACCACACAATATACACAATTTAAAAAGTAGAATGGCGGAGAAATTATTTATTTTTCTGTTGTGCTTAGCTTTTAATAAATGAGGCCTTGAACTCAAGACTTGAAATGCTCCCTTCTCCCACTGCATTGAATACAGTATATTATGCTTAAAAGCTGTCATTAATGTTATCATGATTATTTATTTCAAGCGGATTTTGGAGTATCAGCTAAAAACACAAGGACAATTCAGAGAAGAGATTCCTTTATTGGCACACCATATTGGTAAGTATTTAGTTTTTGAACTTTTTTTTTATTATAATCAGCGGTTACTACTTTTTGTTCACTGATACTTAGATTACTGAATATGGTTTGCAATAACTTTTTACGTTAAACATCTTAACTTTCATTTCTCTGTCTTCATAGGATGGCTCCTGAAGTAGTCATGTGTGAAACATCAAAGGACAGACCTTATGACTACAAAGCTGATGTTTGGTCCCTGGGTATTACTTTAATAGAAATGGCTGAGATAGAGCCACCTCATCATGAGTTAAATCCAATGCGAGTACTGTTAAAAATAGCAAAATCTGAGCCACCAACATTAGCACAGCCATCAAAATGGTAAGCTATTTTAAACAAAGCTTAGAAAGCAAAATTTGGTATTCTGGTCTTCTGGTTTTCTAAGGGTATTTAGGTATTTATGTTGTACAAAGGCTATGAATGAGAAAACTGATGTAGGTTTTAGGACTTAAGGATGGGGCCTGGAGAGAAGTTTCAGTGTTTAAGAAAACTTGCTGCTTGTGGGAGTTTACTAATCATCTGATAGTCCTTTAGTCACGCGTAACTGCAATCTACATGATCTTCTTCCCTCTCTTGAACCGGGCCTGACAATCCCACAGGACTTTGAGCTTCAAGGCTGTCTCCTGCTTGCAGGTGGACAGTCTCTAGGCTTAGCTCTGGCAAGGAGGGGGAGGGGACCATGAGGGATTTACCCTATGGAATAGAAAGACAAAGACAGACATGAGCTAAGAGAAAGCCCGGGAGATAAAACTCTCTATTCATGCCAGCAGTATGCTTATATACCAAAAGTTACTGTGCTTTGGGCAAGGAAGTGGGGGGCAGGTGGAAGGGAAGGGCAAGCCACCTTGGCCTCTGTGGGGGAGGGGGGGCCTGCAGAACTCCTGTTTGTGCAACCAGTAAACTAGAGGTGTGACATTTTGCTCAATACCTCAAGGGAAGGGGGGGGCCATCTGGTTCTGGAACTTTGCAGAGATAGGCAAGGCAAGAAAACACTGTAATATCCCAGAACTTCCAGAGCTACAGATAACTCACAGAGACAACTGAATGCTCACAGAGATATCAGATAACCCTAAGAGGTTTTTCCCGACAGGTCTTACAAGTTCTTGCCTCAAGCCAGGCAAAGTTTCATTCCTACAGCTGCTCTTGCAAGAGGACTGGTGTTCTGTCCCTAGCACCCACATGGTGGTTCACCACCATCTATAACTTCACCTCCAGGGGCTCTTTATGCTCTTTTCTGGCCTTTGTGGATACAAGGAATGCATGTGGTACACATACGTAGACACGGGCAAAATGCTCACATAAAATAAAAATAAATTGTTAAAAAAAAGACAAAAAAAAAGACTTAAGGACCAAGGAAAACCATTATAACTAACTTTTCCTGCATGTTTGACAATCTGAGTGACTTGATTTCTGTATGGAAATTATGTTTTCTGTACTGTATAAAGTAAGGCATATGTACAAGTGATGTATATACTTGTGGAATTTAGTGTAACATTGTGAATATGTGGCTGCATCTTGGTGATTATGTACCTCATCATATATGTCTAACATGTAATTATAGTAGGTTTTATAAAATACTGTTCTCATTGATGGTTGTCATTATACCAAATCCATACTAATCTATACTAAGAATAATGAAACTAAGCATAATTTTTTAAGGAATCTTGTTTGATTTTTATTAACTAGAAAGTAAAATAAAATGCCATTGTTAACATTTTATTTTAAAGGTCTCCAAATTTTAAGGACTTTCTCAAGAAATGCTTAGAAAAGAATGTGGATGCCAGGTGGACCACATCTCAGCTTCTCCAGGTAAGTTAGGGAAAGTAGGCATTGAAAGTTGTACTAGTTAACATTCTCTTTAGACGAATACAGTCTCAGATTCATTCACTTTGCATCCTTTCCACTTAAGTTTCTCGTTGGGAAGCCAGAACTCATGGATAGTAGTTAACATTTGCTTACAAACATGTGCTGCTGTTACTAACAGACATTCAGCTTAGAATTCATTCCTCTTTGCCTCATATATATATATATATATATATATATATATATATACACACACTTTTTTTTTTTTTTTTGGTTTTTTTTTTTTTTTTTGAGACAGAGGTTATCCCTTTTAGTACCAATCTTGTCTTGGAGCTCACTCTGTAGACGCAGGCTGGCCTTGAACTCACAGAGAATCCGCCTACCTCTACCTCCTGACTGCTGCGGATTAAAGGCATGTGCCACCACACCCGGCTCCTCTTGTGTTTCTATAATTCAGTTAATCCTGTTATTTTTATTAAATATTGTATGATGTCTCCAGACTGGTAGCTAGTATCTTGGGTGCAGGGCCCATGAGCAAGTGAATATTTGTTAATGTCTCTTATAGCAAGAATAAGTGTTCAGTAAATTTTTCAAAGAATGATGTGGGGGTTAAGGAGATCCCTCAGTCAGAAAGTGTTTCCCAGGCAGTCATAAGGACCTGCGCTTCATAACCAGAACCTGTATATGCTGACACATTCTTATAACCTGTATATGCTAGCACATTCTTAGAACCTGTATATGCTGGTACATTCTTAGAACCTGTATGTGCTGGCTCATTCTTATAACCTGTATATGCTGGCACATTCTTAGAACCCATTGCTGAGGAGGCGGAGATGGGTGGAGCCCTGTGGCTTGAGCACTAGTAAGTCTAGCCCTCTTTGGCAAGCCCCAGGCCAGTGACCCTGTCTCAGGAAAGAAAAATAAGGTGGATGGTGCCTGAAGAAGGACACTTGAGCTTGACCCCTGGCTTCCACATGTACACACACTGCACCTGAACAGAAATGAACACATGCATATTTACACACACACACATAAGCAAGGCATGATATTAAGGCAATTGGAGAAACTTGATTTTGCCTTAAAGTGGGGTCTCTGAGATAAAACTTTGTTAAATGCTATCATAGATAGGCAAACCGTAACAGGTCTTAAGGCAATCACTCTGAGGATATCTGCTGTTTAACGCCGGCATTGTAGTGTTTAATATTGACTTGTTTATCTGGGGAGAAGGCATGTGCCAGGAAGCAGGAAAAAGTTGCCTTGCTGTAGTCAGCAAGTTAATCCCTGTGTCCCCAAAGCACAGTTTCTTTTGTCTGAGTGCTTTCCCTACGTGTAAGTGCACCTGTCATGTGTTGCTCATGAAGGCCAGAAGGGGGGAATCAGATCCTCTGGAACTGGAAGTCATGATGATTGTTAGCACCTTGTGGGTTCTGGGAACTGACCCATGTTTTTCTGTAAGGACAGTCAATGCTCTTGACCACTGAGCCATTTCTCCTGCCCTACTAAAGCCACAGTTTCTAATGTTTCATTACTCCTGTATTTAAAGGGCTTAGACTATAACAGTTGCTGTTAAGAGTTGAGAGCACAAAGATGAATAAAACATCTCTTACTTAATGTTACAATCATTTTAGAAGCAACCATAATTTATAGATACCTTTAATAGAAATCTGAAGGTTAATTTTTTTGGTCCTTTGAGCCAGGTTCTCCCTGCAGCCCCAGCTGATTTGAGTGCTGTGATTAAAAGCATGTGCCACCATGCTGGCCCTGAAGGGTTTGTTTTTTTAATATTTTTTTCTTTGAGGCTCTGATGAGATTTATGTAGTTACTTAAACATTTAAAAAAAATTACTGGGCTGGAGAGATGGCTAGGCGTTAAGAGACACCGACTGCTCTTACAAGAGGCACCCGGGTTCGATTCCCCAGCACCCACATGGCGGCTGAGAACCCTCTGAAACTCCAAATTCCAGGAGAACTCCAGTTCCAGGGGATCTGACACCCTCTTCTGACCTCCGAGGCATTGCACGACATGGGTACACAAACTTTGCATGTAGACATACATTTACACACACACACACACCACACACACACACACACAAAATATATTGGTGGGGCCCAGAGAGATGGCTCAGCAGTTAAAGAGCACTGACTGCTCTTGTAGAGGACCCAGGTTCATTCCCAGCACCTACCTGGGGCTAGAGACCATTGTAGCCAGGTGTGTTGGTGCCACACTTAATCCCAGCACTCAGGAGGCAGAGGCAGGCAGATGCTGTGAGTTCCAAGGCTAACCTTGTCTGCAATATTAGCTCCAGACCAGCTAGGACTAAAGGGAGACCGTTTTTTTTGTTGTGGATGTGATGTGACTTGTGTTCACAGTGCATGTTGAGTTAGAGGACAACTTTTGGGAGTCTGTTTCTTCTCTTCCACCATGTGAGTTCTGGAGACCGAACTCTGGTTGTCAGGGTTGGCAGCAAGCGCCATTAGCCGCTGAGCCATCTCACTGCCCTGTGTAGTTAGTTACCTTTTAAGAAGTAATGGGACATTTGAGCCAGGTGTGGTGGCGCAGCCTTAATCCTAGCACTTGGGAGGCAGAGGAGGAGATTCTCTGTGAGTTTGAGTTACAGACAGCTGGGGCAATAGGGAGATCCTGTCTCAAAAAAAAAAAAAAGTAAATGCATTTAACTTGAAACTTACCTATTTTAAAAAATTAGTGAAAATTTCAATCATACAGTATCTTTTACTCAACCACAATATGTCTTTTACTTTTTGGCAAATTTCCTTCAGGTTATCAAAAAATGAAATAAAACATTTAGGGAGATGGAATTGCTCCACAGGTGAAGGCACCGGGTTGCCAAACCTGGCAACCGTGTGGTTCATCTCCAGGACTGCGATGGTGGAAGGAGACCGAACCTACTCCTTCTATGTGTACCATCCAGTGTCCACACATACGTCACACACAAAGAAATATTACAATGTATTTAAAATAATTTAAAATACTAATAAAAACAAAAACAATAAAATCAAGGTTGCAGGCGGTCTCACTCAATCCCTTCCCCCTTGTTTTCTTTCAGATGTAATATCTGAAGCTGTAGAATGTTTTTATTACTCATAATTCCATATTGATGCATAAGGATGTGTTTTTTTTTTAAATTTTTTATTTATCTCTTGCTCATGTGTATGAATGTACTGGTCTGCACGTAGGGTTTGTCCATCCATGTCGTGCAATGCCTGCGGAGGTCAGAAGAGGCCCCCCNTTTTTTGAGACAGGGTTTCCCTTTTAGTACCATCTGTTCTGGAGCTCACTCTGTAGACCAGGCTGGCCTTGAACTCACAGAGATCCGCCTACCTCTACCTCCTGAGTGCTGGGATTAAAGGCATGTGCCACCACACCCGGCTCCTCTTGTGTTTCTTATAATTCAGTTTAATCCTGTTATTTTTATTATAATATTTGTATGATGTCTCCAGACTGGTAGCTAGTATCTTGGGTGCAGGGCCCATGAGCAAGTGAATATTTGTTAATGTCTCTTATAGCAAGAATAAGTGTTCAGTAAATTTTTCAAAGAATGATGTGGGGGTTAAGGAGATCCCTCAGTCAGAAAGTGTTTCCCAGGCAGTCATAAGGACCTGCGCTTCATAACCAGAACCTGTATATGCTGACACATTCTTATAACCTGTATATGCTAGCACATTCTTAGAACCTGTATATGCTGGTACATTCTTAGAACCTGTATGTGCTGGCTCATTCTTATAACCTGTATATGCTGGCACATTCTTAGAACCCATTGCTGAGGAGGCGGAGATGGGTGGAGCCCTGTGGCTTGAGCACTAGTAAGTCTAGCCCTCTTGGCAAGCCCCAGGCCAGTGACCCTGTCTCAGGAAGAAAAATAAGGTGGATGGTGCCTGAAGAAGGACACTTGAGCTTGACCCCTGGCTTCCACATGTACACATGCACCTGAACAGAAATGAACACATGCATATTTACACACACACACATAAGCAAGGCATGATATTAAGGCAATTGGAGAAACTTGATTTTGCCTTAAAGTGGGGTCTCTGAGATAAAACTTTGTTAAATGCTATCATAGATAGGCAAACCGTAACAGGTCTTAAGGCAATCACTCTGAGGATATCTGCTGTTTAACGCCGGCATTGTAGTGTTTAATATTGACTTGTTTATCTGGGGAGAAGGCATGTGCCAGGAAGCAGGAAAAAGTTGCCTTGCTGTAGTCAGCAAGTTAATCCCTGTGTCCCCAAAGCACAGTTTCTTTTGTCTGAGTGCTTTCCCTACGTGTAAGTGCACCTGTCATGTGTTGCTCATGAAGGCCAGAAGGGGGAATCAGATCCTCTGGAACTGGAGTCATGGACAATTGTTAGCCACCATGTGGGTTCTGGGAACTGGACCCATGTTTTCTGTAAGAGCAGTCAATGCTCTTGACCACTGAGCCATTTCTCCTGCCCTACTAAAGCACAGTTTCTAATGTTTCATTACTCTTGTATTTAAAGGGCTTAGACTATAACAGTTGCTGTTAAGAGTTGAGAGCACAAAGATGAATAAAACATCTCTTACTTAATGTTACAATCATTTTAGAAGCAACCATAATTTATAGATACCTTTAATAGAAATCTGAAGGTTAATTTTTTTGGTCCTTTGAGCCAGGTTCTCCCTGCAGCCCCAGCTGATTTGAGTGCTGTGATTAAAAGCATGTGCCACCATGCTCGGCCCTGAAGGGTTTGTTTTTTAATATTTTTTTCTTGAGGCTCTGATGAGATTTATGTAGTTACTTAAACATTAAAAAAAATACTGGGCTGGAGAGATGGCCTAGCGGTTAAGAGCACCGACTGCTCTTACAGAGGACCCGGGTTCGATCCCCAGCACCCACATGGCGGCTGAGAACCCTCTGAAACTCCAATTCCAGGAGAACTCCAGTTCCAGGGGAATCTGACACCCTCTTCTGACCTCCGAGGCATTGCACGACATGGGTACACAAACTTGCATGTAGACAGTACATTTACACACACACACACACACACACACACATACACACACAAAATATATTGGTGGGGCCCAGAGAGATGGCTCAGCAGTTAAAGAGCACTGACTGCTCTTGTAGAGGACCCAGGTTCGATTCCCAGCACCTACCTGGGGGCTAAGAACCATCTTAGGCCAGGTGTGTTGGTGCACATCTTTAATCCCAGCACTCAGGAGGCAGAGGCAGGCAGATTGCTGTGAGTTCAAGGCTAACCTGGTCTGCATAGTTAGCTCCAGACCAGCTAGGACTAAAGGGAGACCGTGTATGGGGGGTGGGGGGAGTGTGTAGGGGTCTTGTGTTCCACAGTGCTCATGTGGAGGTCAGAGGACAACTTTTAGGAGTCTGTTTTCTCCTTCCACCATGTGAGTTCTGGAGACCGAACTCTGGTTGTCAGGGTTGGCAGCAAGCGCCATTAGCCGCTGAGCCATCTCACTGGCCCTGTGTAGTTAGTTACCTTTTAAGAAGTAATGCATTTGAGCCAGGTGTGGTGGCGCACGCCTTTAATCCTAGCACTTGGGAGGCAGAGGGAGGAGGATCTCTGTGAGTTTGAGTTACAGACCAGCTGGGGCAATAGGGAGACCCTGTCTCAAAAAAAAAAAAAAAAGTAATGCATTAACTTGAAACTTATCCTATTTAAAAAATTAGTGAAAATTTCAATCATACAGTATCTTTTACTCAACCACAATATGTCTTTTACTTTTTGGCAAATTTCCTTCAGGTTATCAAAAAATGAAATAAAACATAAGGAGAGAGAATTGGCTCCACAGGTGAAGGCACCGGGTTGCAAACCTGGCAACCTGTGGTTCATCTCCAGGATCTGCATGGTGGAAGGAGAGAACCTACTCCTTCATATGTGTACCATCCAGTGTCCACACATACGTGCACACACAAAGAAATATTACAATGTTATTTAAAATAATTTAAAATACTAAAACAAAACAATAAAATCAAGTTGCAGGCGGTCTCACTCAATCCCTTCCCCCTTGTTTTCTTTCAGATGTAATATCTGAAGCTGTGAATGTTTTTCATACTCATAATTCATATTGATGCATAAGGATGTGTTTTTTTTAAATTTTTATTTATCTTTGTATGTGTATGAATGTACTGTCTGCATGTAGGTTTGTGCATCCATGTCGTGCAATGCCGCGGAGGTCAGAAGAGGGTCTTGGATTCCCCTGGAACTGGAGTTCTCCTGGAATTGGAGTTCCAGACGGTTCTTAGCCACCATGTGGGTGCTGGGGATCGAACCCGGGTCCTCTGTAAGAGCAGTCGGTGCTCTTAACCGCTAGGCTATCTCCAGCCCAGGATGTGTTTTGTATGTTGGAAGTTTAAAAGCATTTCTGTTGTCGTTGAATGTGCTCTTTTAATGGTCCACAGCATCCTTTTGTTACTGTTGATTCCAACAAACCAGTCCGAGAACTGATTGCTGAGGCAAAGGCTGAAGTCACAGAAGAGGTTGAAGATGGCAAAGAGGAAGATGATGATGAGGAAACAGAAAATTCTCTGGTCAGTATTGTGAAGGAAATTCCATTTAGGAAATTTTTAGAGATGGGTTTTGAGGTAGGTTGCATGTGTTATCTAACTGTTGGAGGGCAGTATGAAACCTTTTATTTTAGAAGTGAAGTTGATCTTGTACAAAAAATATATATATTTGAGTTCAAGGCCAGCCTGGTCTACAGAGTGAGTTCCAGGACAGCTGGGGCTACAGTGAGACCCTGTCTCGAAAAGACCCCCCCCCAAAAAAAAAAAAAAATGTAAAAAAAAAAAAAAAAACATGCTGCCCCAAAAAAAAAAAAAAAAAAGAAGTGAAGTTGGGTGGCTTAGAGAGATGGTTCAGTAATTAAAAGCACATAATGCTAATCCAAGAGGACCCAGGTTTGGTTCCCATCACCCACGTTAGATTGCTCATAATGCCTATATCTCCAAGGATCTGATGCCTCTGGCTTCCATGGGTACTTGGACTCACATGCACATACTCATGCACAGATATACACATATATACCTAATTTTAAAAATAATAAAAATCTTTAATACAAAAATAAACAAAAAAATGAAATTGGTAGCAAAGTTCCCCTTGCTACCTATTTTCATCATTATATTTATCATTGAGGGATGCCAATTCTTTGAATTATTTTTGTGAGTTCAAGTTTTATGGAATACACTGATTAAAATACACACAAACACACACACACAAAATCATTTCTTGGATCATCATCTTGAGATCATGTTTTAACATCAGCCCTGTGTAAAATCTTTTTTTTAGCCAATACCTGCAAGTAAACGTGCCTCCTCTGACCTCAGTATTGCCAGTTCCGAGGAAGATAAACTTTCACAAAATGCTTGTATTTTGGAATCTGTGTCAGAAAAAACAGAACACAAAACATCCGAAGATAAATTTAGCAACAAAGCTCTTAATGAAAAACCCACTACTGATGATCTGGAAAAGACTGAGAAGGTTTTTAATGAACATGCACAGGATGCTGACTTAGAAGCTGTAGCTGACCTCCATGATAAAACAGAAAGAATCCATGAGAATGGGAGAGAGAAAAAGAGACCCAAGCTTGAAAATGTACCTGACACAGAAGACCAAGAAACTACGGACATTAATTCAGTCAGTGAAGGAAATGAGAGTACTGTTATAACTTTAGAAACAAGTACTAGCCATCTGAAACCTGAGGAAGAAAGGAAAAATGAAAGCCAACAGATAGAAGAGAATAAACTTACACAATCTGAAGAAATTAAAGATACTAGTAGTCAAACAGTGGATTTGGTGTCTCAAGAGACTGGAGAAAAAGAGGCAGATATTCAGGCAATTGATAATAAAGCTGGATTTATCAAGGAAGACTCCCAAGAGAAACTGGGAGAAGGTGATAAAACTCAAAAAGTTGTCATCATTGATACAAACAGTGTGGTTGGAACAAGGGAGATGGTAGATGTTGCTCAGAAGGCAGCTGAAAACAGTCCTGAGGATGCTCCAAGGACTGCCGGAATGGAAGTGGTTGAAGTAACCCAGGGTTTAATAAATAAGCCTACAGAGGGCTCTGAGACAGGTGGTGCTGAAGTGCCTTGTCAAGAGATAATTGGGAATAAAGAGGAAGATAAAAAATCTGCAGTATGTAAAAGTGAGGAGCAGTTGACCAACACTCCAGAGACAGAATTGCAGACCATTGAGGAACCAGGGACAAGTGAAGTTGAGGAAGTTACTGAGTCAAGTATCACTGAAAAAATAGAAGTGAGAAGTGGAGTGATTGATACTGATGAAAGGGCTTCAGGAAGTGAAACTCAGGATGCTCAGGAAGCTGCTCCTGAGATAGAGTTAGAGAAAAAAGAAATCCCACATCAAGTGCCAATTACAGCAGAGCCTCAAGTCCCTGCAGCTTCACAGCCCAGTGAACCTCAGCCTGTTCCTATACCCAGTATTAACATTAATTCTGAAGACACAGAAAATAAAGGAGAAATGGATACCTTACCAAAGACTGAAACCATCCTGCCACAAGAATCTGAAAGTCAAAAGGAAAATGACACAGATTCTGGCACTGGCTCCACTGCTGACAATAGCAGCATCGACTTGAATTTGTCCATCTCTAGCTTCCTCAGTAAAACGAAAGACAGTGGCTCTATATCATTACAAGTAAGTACATGGGTCCTTGTTTGGGTTTCTTTGCCATTTTGACAATTTAGAGTTTATTGGTATCTTAAAACAGTATTAAATCAGTGTAATATGAACCTTATAAATTCTTTTAGGATCATGAGGCAATCAAAAGGACTGAGGAGAAAGGGTCTAGATATAATCTTGAAATATTTTTGGTGTAAACTCATTTTACAAACCTGATATAAACAGTACAGTATACGGACTTAGTTTGATTTTGTTTCCTTTACTGCACACATCTAGATACAGGTTTTTTGTTTGTTTGTTTTGTTTTTGTCTTTTCGAGACAGGGTCTCCCTGTAGCCCCACCTGTCCTGGAACTCACTCTGTAGACCAGGCTAGCCTTGAACTCACAGAGATCTGTCTGCCTCTGCTTCCAAGTGCTAGGATTAAAGGTGTGCGCCACCACGCTCCGCCTAGATACAGTTTTTTTTTAAATTTTTTTTTAAATTTTATTTATTTCTGTATGTGTGTATGAATGTACTGTCTACATGCAGGTTTGTGCACCCGTGTTGTGCAATGCCGCGGAGATCAGAAGAGGATGTCGGATTCCCCTGGAACTGGAGTTAAAGACGGTTCTCAGCCGCCATGTGGGTGCTGGGGATTGAACCCGGGTCCTCTGTAAGAGCGGTAGGCGCTCTTAACTGCTAGGCCATCTCTCCAGCCCCCATAGATACAGTTTTAACAAGCATCACTGATAGATGAAAGAACTAAGAAACTGAAAGAGTGGTGTCTTTTTAAAAAACATTTTACTTACTATCTTTATTGTATGGGTATGAGTGTATTGCTTGCATGTAGGTAGGTGCACTTGTGTCATGCAATGCCCTTGGAAGTCAGAAGAGGGTGTCGGATCCTCTGTAACTGGAGTTAGGGACAGGTGTTAGCTCCCATGTAGGTGCTGGGAATAGAACCTGAGTTCTCTGCAAGAGTAGCCAGTGCTCTTAACCTCTGAGCTATCTCTCCAGCCCCAAGAGTGGTGTCTTTAAAAAGCATTTTGAGATGTAAACAGTACTTAGGCCTGGCTCCTGTAGATGTCCACACTTACTTTAGTCACAGCCAGGGCTACTGCCGTGAGAGCCTTCATGGGAAAGACAAACCCTAGAGTATAGCCCAGCATACTCAGAGCTATTAGAGCATAATTCTGAGGTCTTAGTGTACTTAGGAACCACTATAGGGATCTATGTAGAAGCCTGGGGAGGGTCCAGAGAATCACTATTTGAAGTAAAAGTTTATTTTCCAAAATTACATGTTATTATTTTGGCTGTGCCACACTAAGCTTGAGGAACTCAGAGGACACATGTCACACCAAGCTTGAGCTCAGAGGATATGTGTCACACCAAGCTTGAGCTCAGAGGACAACTTGGAGGAGTTAGTTCTTCCATCGTGTGGATCCCAGGGGTCAAACTCAGGTCATCAAGCTTGACAGCAAAGCACCTTGACCCACAGAGCCATCTTGCCAGTTCAAAGATAGTATTTGTAAAGACAAAACAAATCCCTTGAAATTTCATTACAACAGAGCTATGAACTACCCTTTGGGAAATACTTTTTAGAGACTCTGGATTGACAAGTAACAGAAGAGAAGATTGAAAAAAACAGCACACCCTTTCTAACTGACCTTAAGGACAGGACTCCAGGGCATGACTGACCAATCTGCCTATCCACCCAAAAGTATTTTATGTACTGCCTGGTTCTTGTCTTTGTCATTATTTTTATTTTACAAATGTATGAATGTTTAGCCTGCATGTATATAAGCACACTACATGTGTACAATACTCACGGAGGTCAGAAGAGGGCATCAGATCTTCTGGAACTGGAGTTACAAACAGTTGTTAGCTGCCATGTGGGTGCTGGGAACTGAACTGTGGTCCCCTAGAACAAGTGCTCTTAACTGCTAAGCCATCTCTTCAGTCCCTTTGTCCTTGTTCTTGTTCCCCTCTGCCTTCCTCCTTCTCTCCCCTCTCTTCCCCCTCTTCCCTTCCTCCCTTTTCTTCTTTTTTTTTCCTTTTTTTTTTTTTTTTTTTTTTTTTTTTTTTTNTTTGGTCTTTTCGAGACAGGGTCTCCCTGTAGCCCTAGCTGTCCTGGAACTCACTTTGTAGACCAGGCTGGCCTTGAACTCACAAAGATCCGCCTGCCTCTGCCTCCCAAGTGCTAGGATTAAAGGCGTACGCCACCATGCCCGGCTCTCTTCCATCATTTTTACTAGCATTTCAAAGTGTTCAGGTGCGGCTATGGAGGAATAGAGTTTGGCCTTGGGTGGGATCTTAAGTTATAGCTAGTAGACAATTTGGTTCTTTGGGGTACAGTAGAGGTCTTTCTAATAACTTTCTAATAACTTCAGAATCACATATCCAGCTCTGACTGGGCTCAGTGGGGAAATGCTGTTGATGTTATTGCTGCTGATTTAATAGATTTTGATGCTGGCAATAACTAAATCTTACCTAGAACCTTTCTAAAAATAGTCCTAGCTGCCTTTAGTGTTTTTAAAATTATTTTATTTTTATTTTTTATGTGTGTCAGTGAATCGCCTGTATGTGTGTAAGTGCACCCATGCTGTGCAGTGCTCTTAGAGGTCAGAAGAAGGCATTGGATCCCCTAGCACTGGATTTAATGGACAGTTGTTAGCTGCCGTGTTGGTGCTGGGAATTGAACCTGGGTCCTCTGCAAGAGCAGTCAGTTTTCTTAACCACTGATCCATCTCTCCAGCCCCAGCTACCTCAGCCTACTGCCTTCGATTTATTTAAAAGGTTGAGCTTCAGGAAATCATTTTTAAGTGTTAGTTTTTAGTTTTTTTCAGTGGAAGTATAGAGGTATTAAAGACCAACAAAAGTAAAAAGATGAAGAGAAAAAGGTTAATATGTGCAAGTTATATGAAATCTTCATTATCGGCTGTGCTTAATTATGTAGTGTCATAAAAGTTACACATGGACATGATCAAAATCTGTAATTTTACTTCAAATTTTTTTTTAAATTTCATCTATGATGTCGTGTGAATTGTCAGATAGGTGTGCTGATAGCACTTCCGCAGGTAAGTTTTACTGTTTTACTCATGTTGGATTTTGAAGCATTTTTATTTTTAAAGAGGAAAATGTCTTCTACCTCTACTATTCCTTATACCAACCCTAACTAAAATGAAATCTCATTCAGGAAACAAGGAGACAAAAGAAAACATTGAAGAAAACACGCAAATTTATTGTTGATGGTGTAGAAGTGAGTGTAACAACATCCAAGATAGTTACAGATAGTGATTCCAAAACTGAGGAACTGCGCTTTCTCAGGTGAGTAGGGAAGCATAATTAAAACTAGTTTGTGGTCTTTTTTTCATGTTTTTGAAAAATGTGAATAGAGAGGAGTCAGTTCTTGGTTAATTCTGGGTTACTTGAAAAATTAAGTTTAAAAGCTTGTTTTTTAAGTGTTTCAAAAATGTAATATATTCTCTCTCTCTCTCTCTCTCTCTCTCTCTCTCTCTCTCATCAGACGTCAGGAACTTCGAGAATTAAGATTTCTTCAAAAAGAAGAGCAAAGAGCCCAACAACAGCTCAATAGCAAACTACAACAGCAACGAGAACAAATTTTCAGGCGCTTCGAGCAAGAAATGATGGTAAAGTCTTGGATTTAATGATATATGGTCCTTAAAAAACAAAAACCTACAAGTGGGTTTTAGAACTCAATCTCTGATTATGAGATGTTCCTAATTTGTGATGTATCATTTGGCTTCTTTTTCTTTGGTATTTTGGATGCTTTTTGTCTTTTTTTTGGATTTTTCGAGACAGGTGTCGCCTTTAAGGCCCCAGCTGTCCTGGAACTCACTCTGTAGACCAGGCTGGGCCTTGAACTCACAAAGATCCGCCTGCTCTCGCCTCCCAAGTGCTAGGATTAAGGCGTGTGACCACCACGCCCAGCATTATTTTTTTTTTGCTTTTTTTTTTTTTTTTTACTTTTATATGTATGATGTATACTAGTATATGTTAAGTGCACCATTCAGTACTGCCACGAGACAAAGAGGGCATCAGATTCCCCTGGAACTGGAGTTATTTACCATTGTTAGCTGCCATGTAGGTGTTGGGAATGGAACCTGGGTCCTCTGCAAGAGCATCCCATGCTCGTAACTGCTGAGCCATCTCTCTATCCCCCTTTGGATGCTTTTGAAAAATTTTTTAATAAGAAATTTATTTTTATTTTGATGAGTGTTACTACCTGGATGGGTAATCACCCATGTCATGCAATGCGTGTACAAAGGTCAAGAGGGTGTCAGATTCTACGAACAGTAATTTACTTGATTGTTAGCCACCATGTGGATGCGGGAATGAAACACAGGCCCTGAGAATTCGTTTTTCTTTTTTTTTAATTAATTTTATTTATTTCTGTATGTGTATGAATGTACTGTCTGCATGCAAGTCTGTGCACCCGTGTTGTGCAACGCCGCGGAGTTCAGAAGAGGGTCTCGGATTCCCCTGGAACTGGAGTTCTCCTGGAATTGGAGTTTCAGACGGTTCTCAGCCGCCATGTGGGTGCTGGGGATCGAACCCGGGTCCTCTGTAAGAGCAGTCGGCGCTCTTAACCGCTAGGCCATCTCTCCAGCCCCAACCCAGGTCCTCTGAACAAGTATCCAGTACTCTTAACCACTAAGCCATCTCTCTAGCCCCTCTTGGATGCTTTTTTTCTTGAAAGGGATCTTCTAGTCTAGTCATATCCTTGATACAAGTTACAACAAGTCTTTGCATTTTTCCAGTTGAAATTTATAATGAAAACTTAGAATCCTGAAGCTGGTAGACTGTTTCTACAATTCTTAGATTGTCTGTTGCTGAATAAGTTTTCAGTCTTCCAATTTCATGTTTCACTTTAGTGTCTAAGGTTTTAAGACAGTGTAGAGCAGTTGTCTTTCAGCCTGGCTGAGTATTAGAACTTCCTGGGGCTTCTCAAGATTCATCTTCTTCTCCAGCTCTTACAGTCAGGCTTCTCCATCCCTGCTTTCCTCTCCTGCAGAAAACAGTGCTGAGGTTATTGTTTCTGAGGCCTTTGGGTTTCACTTATGTCCAGAGTTGGGAAGGGGATTAGGAATGTAGTAAAAAAAATTTAGTAGCTTAGGTTAATATAGGTTAGAATATAATATGGCTTAATATAGGTTAGAGAAAAGGTAATTTGAAATAGTATTGAAGTTTAAAATATGGTTAGTCCTTTACAGTCTTGTAATCATATATGGTGAGGGCTGTTTATGTGAAATGTGGCATTGTGGATTATATGTTAGATCATTAGATTCCTAAGAAAATAATGGAATTTTTATTCTCACTCAGCATTTTTATAGTACTTTTATTTTGTTTAGCAGAACTTTTGAAAACTGTCTTTTCCTTCCACATATGTCCCAAAGAGTTTTGATTTTCAGTTTTTTACTTTTCACTTTCTTTGAGACACTGTCTTACTACACAGTATACACCATCCTTAAACTTGAGCTATTCCTTGTCTCCATTTCTCAAGTGCGAGGATTGCTAACATACTTGGCTTCAATTTTCTTTCTTTCTTTCTTTCTTTCTTTCTTTCTTTCTTTCTTTCTTTCTTTCTTTCTTTCTTTCTTTCTTTCTTTCTTTCTTTCTTTCTTTCTTTCCTTCCTTCCTTCCTTCCTTCCTTCCTTCCTTCCTTCCTTCCTTCCTTCCTACCTACCTACCTTATGGCCAGGTGTGGTGGTGCACACCTTTGATCTCAGGAGGTGCAGAGGCAGGTGGATCTCTGTGAGTTTAAGGTTAGCTTGGTCTAGGCCAGCTGGGGATACATGGCAACCCTGTCTTAAAAAAAAAAAAAATCATTATGAAGAAGAAAAAAATCTAGAAATAACAAGCAAGAGCATATTACTAAAATGACTGTAGATAAGTCCCTGGATTTATTAGATACTGTGTGTGTATGTGGAGGAATTTGGGTTGTCATTCCTCATGTGCCATTCACCTTGTTTTATAATTAATTAGAGACAGGGTCTCACTGAGGAGACAAGTTGGTCTCAAACTCACAAAGATCTCTGTCTGTTTCCCAAGCGCTGGGATTAAAGGCAGGTGCCACCATGCCTGGCTTTGTTTTAATTTTGAGGTAGGGTCTCTGACTGGCTTGGACCTTGCCAATTAGGCTAGGCTGGATGGCCAATGAGCCCTACTATCTGCCTGTCTTTGCCTCCCCAGAACTGGGATTACAAGTGGGCACAACCTCATGGGGCCTTTTTATATGGGTTCTGTAGAACAAGTGGAGGTCCTAATGCTTATGTGGCAAGCATTTTACTGACTGAGCTATCTCCCCAGGCTCCACCAAACATTTTTTATTAAATGAACACTGATACTTTTCTAACTTTAGTTATTCATAGCAACAAGATATTCTGAACTAAAAAAAAAAATTGAACATTCTTCTACTTTATAATGGAAGTACAAATATTTTTTTTCCATGTTAGAAAATGAATTTTACTTACCTTTTTGGAAGTTTTTATAACATTTGGCTCAGTTAGTAAAGTGCCTGTTCTTCAGAAAAGCAAGTCATGGTGGCATGTGTCTGTGGTAGAGATGGGAGGATCCCTGGAGCCTGCTGGTCAGCTAGTCTAGCCAAATAAGTGAGTTCCAGGTTCATTGAGAGGACCCTGTGACAGAAAACAAGAGGCAGAGCAATCGAGGAAAAACATCTGACATTTACATTTGGCCTACACATGAATATGCACACACATGCATGTGCACCAGAACACAAACATACACACACACACACACACACACGCATTTCAGTATGTGTTTGTGCATTTGATTTTCTTCCCTATTATATAGGTTATATTACTAAGATGCTAGGTTTATGCTCATAGTTAACATTTTCATCTTGATGAGTTAGTATGGATAGTAAACTACATTGTTTTGCAGAGTAAAAAGCGACAGTATGACCAAGAAATCGAGAATCTAGAAAAGCAGCAAAAGCAGACAATTGAGCGACTAGAACAAGAACATACTAATCGCTTGCGAGATGAAGCCAAACGCATTAAAGGAGAACAAGAGAAAGAGCTGTCCAAATTTCAGAATATGCTGAAGAACCGAAAGAAGGAGGTAACTTCTGTTGTTAATTACTGTCTTTAAAATGTCAATTGAAGACTCCCGAAGGAATTAAGAACAATAATTGGTAATTGAGTAGCATTCATTCATTCTTTTATTCTGTCTTCCCAACAGTGATAGACTGGCACTTAGGTCAAAAAATATCCTTATTTTACTCTGAAGAAAACTGAAATAAAAGAGGTTTCAGTGGCCTGCCTAGCTTAACCTTGAGCTAAGTCTTCATATAAAGTCCAACCTATATTTCAATCTGCCATTCCTCTTTTATTAGTTCAACATTTAGGGCCTTATATAGAAATACTGTTTTCAAGAGAACCTCATTGGTGTTTGCTGGTAACCTCAAGAATTCATTTTGTTTGTTATTTACTAGTTTCTTGTCATTTCAATGTTTTGTTGTTTTGCTGCTGTTTTTTTATAATTCAGTGTATTTTCTTAGCCATTATACCAAATAAAAAACGGAATAGCTTGATATTCAAACTAGTATCTATTGTATGCCCATCACATTATGAGGTACTTTGAAAAACTGAAAGTGGAAAATATCTGTAGTCATTTGATTGTAATAGTTTTTCATCATTCTTAGATGGTTTTATATTATTGCAGAATTGATTGTTTACTGTACAAGCCTGTCCTCAGTTCCTAAAGAGGCTTCCCATGTTTTGTCATTTTGTCCCTGAATTAAAATAAAACTGAGAGGACTTTACAGCTAAGAATTTTTCAGAGATATTTTATGATTGGTTCTGAATCTTCAGGACAGGAAGAGAATTTGCCTTTTCAGGATTTAAATGGCCCTAGGGAAATAGTTATAATCAGTGGTAGTATGATTAGAAGAAAATATCTCAACTGAAGTAGGAAGTGCATTTTCAATCTTGTTAAACATCTCAGATACCAAGATTTATTGACTTTAACATTTAAATTACGAAGAAAAATGAATATATTATTCAAGTAGGATAGAGTTAAATGTTCACTGAATATACTCAGTAATTTACATAGGTAAAAATAAGTATGATGATGTGTTTCATTTGATATAGCTACCATTTGTAAAAATTAGTTTTCACAACTGGGAGTGCTGGCCCTCACCTTTGATCCCAGCACTTGGGAGGCAGAGGCAGGCCAATCTCCGTGAGATCAAGGCCAGCCTGGTCTACATAGTGAATTCCAGGCTAGCTGGAGATACTGGGAGACCCTGTTTCAAAAAGACCAAAAAAAAAATTAGTTTTCACAATTACATACTGTTTTATATACAGTTACGTCATGTACCGTGATACAGACATATATTTTAGAATCCTGGCTAATTTTTATTGAGAGGCTGTTCTTTGTATCAAATTAAAAAAATTTTATAGGTAAATATATGACTTAGTTCTAAATAAATAAGTCTATAGTTATTACTATTTCGAAGTTGGGGAGTTTAACTACTTGTGTTTGAGCTCATGATATATATATATATTTTTTAATAATCTTATGTTTTTTTATTTCCTCATCACTAAACTTCTTGCATTTGGGGAGTCTCTTGCTTTTATTGGTGATTTGGTTTCACAAGGAATTACTGGTGGGAAACTTTAAGGATACTTTGTTAAATCAAAATCAGCCTCTTCCTTGGACCATAAATGGCATGTGGTGATTTTGTAACCTGGTTTCTTTTGGTGCTTCTACTTGTAAATACACAATTGATTTTCATAGCTGGATTATAGATCTATTGGTAGATGGAATTCACTTTTAGGATTTTGAAATGATTAAAAGAAGGAACTTTAAAATAAACTCCCTTTTGTAATACACTTTGTTTGGGATAATAAATATTACTAGACTTAGGAGTGCTTATATTACTGGTTTTAGAGTTGAACAGCTTGACTTAAATTTTCAGCAAAGGAGAATGTTATGTAATCTAACAGTAAGTCATCGTATATGTTCATTTTTGTCACACTGTGTATAAAACAGTGTGTTTTATAGGAAAAGTTTAGTATCCATTTGTTTCTCCTTTGTGTATTCTAAGACTTTCCTTCTTTCCCTTGTTTACCATAGTCTCAATTAAGTGGGTTTCATTTAGAATTATTTCTTTGGTATTGTCAAGTCAGTTATAAAAGTTTGTACTTTAATAAATGGCACTAGTTTTTTGTATGCTTAGCATTTCAAACAATATTGATAGATAAGTTTGTAATTTTATGATCTTTCGAGAAAGGCAGTTGAACACACTTTTATTTCAGCATTGGTGCTACAAGTAATCCTTTGCTGATTGCCTTTGGATCTTTATAAGAAAAAATTATATGTAGGGATAATTAAACAACTAACAAGCTTTTATATGCTGCAGCGCCCCTTTCTGCACTGAGATTAAGCATGCTCCATCTGTTTATTCTTTTCCTCTATACTAATGCTTATGCTAATGCATGTTGAAAGGAATCTTTTAACAACTTTAATTTTGACTTGTAGCTTTTCTGCTCACATACGCGTATTATATGCTTGCTGTGGAGAAAGTATTATTTCCCCACCTCCTGCATGCTTATACACTGTAGGTTATAAATGAAGTGGAGAAAGCACCCAAAGAGCTGAGAAAAGAGCTCATGAAACGCAGGAAAGAGGAGCTTGCGCAAAGCCAGCATGCTCAGGTAACAGCAGCAGCTTAATGCTACTAAACAGAAAGCAGCATTTCTCACAGTTCAGTACATCATGGTCTAAAGAGTCAATTTTAACTGTAATTATTTTATAATGTTGGATTTTTCCCCATCCACAGATAACAGGGATCTTTTTTTATTTAACTGACACTTGGTGATGTTTAAGTTGCTAATATGAAAGTAACTGAAATGTTTAGAATGTTGATTCCAGATGAAAGAAAGAAATGTATTTGTATAAAATCACTGTTACCTCGTTTCATCATGATGGAAACTTATGTTTTTGATAGTGGTGCCAGTGCTTGATAGAAGACTTTGAGGACAGAATTGGAAAGGGGGGTGGGTGGCATATATTTAAGTCTTGTGCTTAGAAAAAGAATACCTGTTAGCCTTACTTCCATTAAGCTTGCAGTTAGAGTAAAAATGGTGAATGACATTGTTAAAAATGGAGGCCAAATATTTATTACTTGTAAGCCCAACAACATAAGCAACTTTAAAGCCAAATTTTTAGCATATTGTTTCTTTTTGATTGAGAATCTAACCGTTAAATGAATAGATATAATTTTTTTTGTATGTGTATGAATGTACTGTCTACATGTAGGTTGGTGCAACTGTGTCGTGCAATGCCGTGGAGGTCAGAAGAGGGTGTCGGATTCCCCTGGAACTGGAGTTAAAGACGGTTCTTAGCCACCATGTGGGTGCTGGGGATAGACCCCGGGTCCTCTGTAAGAGCAGTTGGCGGTTTTAACTGCTAGGCCATCTCTCCAGCCCCTATACATACTTTTTACAAAATGAATTCCCTATAAAATTAGATGAGTATTTTAACAGAATTTCTACAATTATCTCAATGAATTATCCTTTTGATATGGTTTTCTGTGATTATAAAAAAGTGTTTCCCAAACTTTTAGACTTTGTAGAGTCCTGAAAAGAAACACAGAAACAGCAAAAACCAAGAAAACCCCACTAGGGACTATGACATGGACCTCTGTTAAAGTCTGTGTGCATGCGTGCATGTTTATTAAGGATATTTTATTTTAAAACTACAATTTTCTTGTTGCTCTTTCAGGTATTTTTAATATTTTCCTTATGAAAATAAGGAAATAATCTTAGCATTTACTGTTTTAATAATGCTAGCTTATTTGAATAAGAGTATTTTTTTCTTGCCATGATAACACGCATACAGTATTTATTGTGTGTCAAGCATGATTCTCAATGTTCTATGTATTTGATTCCATTTCCCAATAAGCATCACTTCCATTTGGAGGTGGGGAGCCAAGCATAGCAAGGTTGAATGACTCTTTCGAGGTCATACATCTGGTCAGTGTTAAACGCAGGATTCCCATCCAGAGAACTCCCGCTCCACATTTGATACATGGCACTGTCACACACCACACCATACTGCCTCCTGTGTTAAAGTAACCCACTCTGCCTCATCTAAACTCTCATCTGCTAGGTCTAGTGTTTTGTTTATTGGTTGCTTCTTAACAAAATGAAGAGGAAGACCTTGCTGGGTACACATCTCCTTTTGGTTAGTTTATTCAAACTAGATAATAAATAATAGCAATATAGTTTTGCCTAACAAAGGACTTTAACAGACTGCTTTTAGTTCCAAAAGGATATCAAACTTAATTGAAATTGAGAATTTAGTGTTGAGCAAATTAGATGTTCCTGTGCTTTAATTTTGTTTTTTGGGTGACATTTCATGTAATTTTGGGGGCTGACCTATATATTCCAATGAAAGATAAAATTATAGTAAATTCTTTCTGTAAATTTAGTTGAGTATAGAATAACAGATTTCAAAAATATTTATTCCTTTGGTAAATATACTAAAACATGGTAACTTGACAGAGTTTGCTTTAAACCTTAGCAGTTTATAACTCACAGCTTATAGTCATAGGCTAGTCCATATTTGACACTTTTTTCTCTTTCTCTTGGCTCTCTCACCTCCCTTTCCATTGTCTCCTCTCCTTTCTTTTACCTCACATTTTATTTGCTTATTTTCTGTCAGAGGACAATGTTTTCCAAAAGTCAGTTCTTTCCTTCTACCATTGGGGGGAGCCCAGCCAGTCACCTTTACTAACTGGGCTCTTTACCAAAGAGTACCACTTTTTTTTTAACCTGATTGATAAGCAGACTTTTTATGTGGATATATATGTATGTGTGTGTGGTGTGTGTTTTTGTGTGTGTGTGTGTGTGTGTGTGTGTGTGTGTGTGTGTGTGTATGTATGTATATATATGGAGTGTTACTTACTTAAAAAGCAATAGAGGGGCTGGAGAGATGGCCTAGTGGTTAAGAGTGCCGACTGCTCTTGCAGAGGACCCGGGTTCGATCCCCAGCACCCACATGGCGACTGAGAACTGTCTTTAACTCCAGTTCCAGGGGAATCTGACACTCTCTTCTGACCTCTGCAGCATTGTACTACACGGGTGCACCAACCCACATGCAGACAGTACATTCATACACGTAAAAAAAAATTAATTAATTAATTAAAAAAAAGCAATAGAGCTAGAGAGATGGATCAGTGGTTAAAAGTACTAGCTGTTCTTGCAGAGGACCAGGATTGATTCCCATCACCCACATGGTGGCTAATAACTGTCTATAACTCCAGTTCCAGGGAATCTGATGTTGTCTTCTGACCTCTGTAGGCACTGCACAACGCAGGTGCACTTACACACATGCAGGCAATACACTCACACACATAAAAGTAAAAAATATTTTGGGACTGGAGAGATGGCCTAGCGGTTAAGAGCGCCGACCGCTCTTACAGAGGACCTGGGTTCGATCCCCAGCACCCACATGGCGGCCGAGAACCGTCTGAAACTCCAATTCCAGGAGAACTCCAGTTCCAGGGGAATCCAGTACCCTCTTCTGACCTCCGCGGCATTGCACGACACGGGTGCACAAACTTGCATGCAGACAGTACATTCATACACATACAGAAATAAATAAAATTAATAAAAAAAATTTAAAAAAAGTAAAAAATATTTTTAAACATTTTATTTATTTTATTTTATGTATATATGAATGTATTCCCTGCATGTGTGTAAGTGCACCTGTGTTGTGCAGTGGCTGCAGACATCAGAAGAGTGCATCGGATTCCCCTGGAATTGGAGTTACAGATGATTGTTAGCTGCCATAAAGGTACTGAGAATCGAACTCTGGTCCTCTGCAAGAGCAGCCAGTGCTCTTAACTGCTAAGCCATCTTTCCAGCCCCAAATTAAATATATTTATATTTAAATATATATATTTAAAAAGCAATAATACATTAGAGTTTGGAAACCATTGATCTTATTCACTTCATTCTGTAGAGGAGAAATAGGTCCCTCTGTTAGTTGACTTGATACTTGATATAGGCCTCAAGAAGATCAGCATTTGTGTAATCTTTCCATTTAAATAAAGCCATTCAGATGTATTCTCACCTGGGAGGTGCATTGTATTCTGATCCACAGGGTGTTGCTCAGGTCATGATTCAGTCTTTTCAGTTGTCATCTTGTGCAGTGTTCAACGCCCAAATGCAGGACGTAAGTCCCGCTTGCTGTGGGAGGTGCTTTTTCTTTATTTGCTTTCTCTCACTCACATGTGCCTTTTCATTGTTGACTTCATTTGCCAAAACATAGAAAATTGACAGATGATGATGTCACTAATGACAATAATAGTAATCTGACGTGCTTGGTGATAAATGTTCTTCAGAGTTTTTAATCTAATTCTCACTGTCACCATCCTAACAGAAGGATGGCGGTACATCCTTTCTCCAGATGCTGAATGGAGACGCAGAAGACTTGAGTGAACTGCGTTAAAGATTTATGCCTTGGAGAAGAGATTAATGAGAAGCAGCTAAACCTATTGATGTGGCACTCTTTCTTCTGCTTCTCTATCTCAAAATCTAATTTGCGATTTTCATGATTTTTAAGAAAAGTAAAATATCGTCCTAGTAGTATTTTATCAAATTTGCACATGTGAGAAATTGAATGCTGTGCTTAGATTTTTATCTTTGTGTGAAGTGACATTTTGATTATATATACATTTATATAGATTTCTTGATTATGGATATGGTCAGAAAAGCCATGGTAAAAGTAGTGATTTTAGTTCTGTTTAACTATCTCCATCTATTCACTTCATCAGTAATGAATAGTGAGTTGCTATTATTGTTACTGTAGATTTAAATTATATCTGGAATTTCAAGCTGTATTCTTTCTCAGTTTCCATAGGAAAGACTAGCTAATAGAGCATTGTATTTTTTTTATTGTAATGTTTGGTAATACAACTGGAATAGATTGAATACAGCTTGATTTCAGCTCTTCCTGTTTCCCTCCTCCCAAAATTAGACTTTTCAAATATAATTGGCACTTAAAAAAATAAGTTAGAAATTACAATTGATAATCACTTTTCTGATCATTACCATTCTTTAGTAAATCTTTTAAGTTAAAATGGCCAAATTTTATACAAATAGCCCAATCTATTATAACCTTTTCTGATAGTTTTTAGAACCCAAAGCTGTAGTTTTAATACTAATATTTATTTAATTAATATAGTAAGGTTACTTATCAGAATTTAAACTTGTAATAAAGGACACTAATTCCATAATTTATATGGCCGTATTCTAAAATGACTTTCAGCTTTATTAATTTGGATTCTTCTGTTATTTCTCCTGTTTAAACTCACATGTATTTTAAAGGCAAAATGTAATTTCTGCAGGCTTTTAACTTATTTTTTTCTAAATATTTTATTATTTTATGTATATGAGTATATTGCCTACATGTATGTGAGTGTACCCGTGTAATGCTTCGGAGGTCAAAAGAGAGTGTCAGATTACCCTGGAACGTTTCTCACTGCCCTGTGGGTGCTGGGGATCGAACCCGGGTCCTCTGCAAGAGCGGTCGGCGCTCTTAACCGCTAGGCCATCTCTCCAGCCCCCAAGAAATTCAACATTCTTGAGCTGACCAATTACATAAACAACATGGTAGAATCCCAATGGTAGATTCTAAGTCTCATATATGAAAGTATTTAAAATTGGACTCAAACAGAAACTCAAGGGCATTTTTATTGAAGTTTGAGAGAGAGAGTAGGGCAAGCAACTGGAGATTTGGCCCCTGCTCTAAGGAGAAAGATGATGAGATAAAGAGAAGACTCCAGTGGTGACTGAGCAGATGAGCACTCAGGGGCTCTGGCTCAGCACAGCACAGCACAGCAGTCTTCCACATCGGTGGGCTTTTTAAAAATTTTAATTATTTTATTTATGTGTATGAATGTACTGTCTGCATGTAAGTCTGTGCACCCGTGTCGTGCAATGCCGCGGAGGTCAGAAGAGGTTCTCGGATTCCCCTGGAACTGGAGTTCTCCTGGAATTGGAGTTCCAGACGGCTCTCGGCCGCCATGTGGGTGCTGGGGATCGGACCCAGGTCCTCTGCAAGAGCGGTCAGCGCTCTTAACCGCTAGGCCATCTCTCCAGCCCCCTTTTCAGGAAGCACTTCCACGTATTCTTTATGGCTGCCTACTTGACTGCTACTTGCTAATCCTTTCGTCTTCTGAAGCAGAAGCATACTTGCCTGCCTTGTGTAGCTACTCTAGCCATAATTTACCCAATATTAGCTACTTTAGAGGCCACTTTTGTATTCCTGCCACTTGTTCATTATGAAACATGGTTTCTGAACCCTTTATCCCCAGCTTTGAGGTTTTTGTTGCTTAGTTTTGAATCTTTAAAAATGTGACACTAGGGCTAGAGAGATAGGTCAGCAGTTAAGAGCACATACTGCTCTTCAGAGGACCCAGGCTCAATTCCCAGTCACCATATTTGAGTGACTCACAACTGCCTGTAACTCCAGCTTTTGGGAATCCAAAACCTCTATCTTCTGTAGGAACCCGTTCTCATGTGCACATTACCCCCCACCCCCACCCCATACATAGTAAAAAATACAATACTTTTTTTTTTTTTGAGTGTGACACTGCTAGGCATGGTGGCACATACCTTTAATCCTGACTCTTGGGAAGCAGAGGCAGGTGGATCTCTGTGAGTTCAAGGCCAGCCTGGCCTACATAGTGAGTTCCAGACCAGCTGGGGCTACAGGGAGACCCTGTTTCAAAAAGACCAAAACAAGGGCTGGAGAGATGGCCTAGCGGTTAAGAGCGCCGATCGCTCTTACAGAGGACCCGGGTTCGATCCCCAGCACCCACATGGTGGCCGAGAACCGTCTGAAACTCCAATTCCAGGGGAATCCGACACCTCTTCTGACCTCCGCAGCATTGCACGACACGTGTGCACAGACTTGCATGCAGACAGTACATTCATACACATACAGAAATAAATAAAATTAATAATTAAAAAAAAAAAAGACCAAAACAAGCAAACAAAAGTGTGACAGTTCTGTAAAGATCAGACAGCCCAAGATTATTTGACACTTGGGACCAATGGTATGAACCCTCCTTTAAAGCTGTCTTTTATTAATTTTAATCAACCTGTACTTAGTACAATGCCCAGCATTTACTCAGTATACTTAAAGTTTTCTTTAAACTGAACTCTCACCTTATGTAATCCAGATTTTGAATATTGTGTGTAGAGAAGAAATTACCTTCACTTAGTAGCATGGCTTGTACTTGTTTGATTTTCATACATGTGTTGACTTCATTCTGCATTATTAAATTTGATTTCTTTGAGTCTAAATCTAAAATTTACACATATGCTGGTTAGACTCTTTGTTACTGTCCAAGTAGATATTTAAAAATCCTTTATGCAAAGCATTGATAAAAATGTTGAGCCGGGGCTGGAGAGATAGCCTAGCGGTTAAGAGCACCAATTGCTCTTGCAGAGGACCCGGGTTTGATCCCCAGCACCCACATGGCGGCTAAGAACCGTCTGTAACTCCAATTCCAGGAGAACTCCAGTTCCAGGGGAATCTGAGACCCTCTTCTGACCTCCGCGGCATTTCACGACACGGGTGCACAAACCACATGCAGATAGTACATTCATACACATTACAAAAATAAATAAAATTAAAAAAAATGTTGAACCAAAGAAAACCTTCAGTATATTCCCAGATTAAAACTATATTAAACAATGGGACTGGAGAGATGGCCCAGCAGTTACAAGCTGCTCTTGTAGAGGACCTGGGTTTGGTTCCCAGCATCTACGTGGCAGCTAAAAACTGTCCATAATTCCAGTTCCAGGGGATCCAACTCCATCTTCTGGCCTCTGCAGGCATTGCACAACACTGGTATACTTACATACATGCAGCAATACACTCATACATAAAATAAAAGTAATTTTTAAAAAAGTGTATTACACAAGTTTGCATTTTACATCTGAGTTTGAAAGAAACTTTTTATTACACATATTTGCTGTAGGAAAAAGAGGAGCTAGAATCGCTTTTTTTGGTATAACCAGAGGCTTTGTTCTATATAGTTAAATGTAATTCACTGACATTTTTTGGCTATGATAGTTATATAGGTAACTAGTCAAGCAGCTAATTATATCTTATAGAGACAATCACTAGTCTTTCTTTCTGCTGTTGTATTTATGCTGAAATGTATGTGATAGTGCAGATGAAATGGCACCATTTGAGACTCCAAATCACTCCAACAGGACAGCCTGAAGTGACAGTGTCAGAGGCACTGCCATAAGGCAGACACCTGGATGAACTTGGCTAGGTCGTCTATGTTTAGGACCAGATAATAGTGATCCAGAAGATCTTATCAGACTCTGTCCAAGGCTCCAAGAATAGCTCTGAAGTAGATCTGAGAGTTGATCTTCTTTTGGAAAAAGAAAGGGATTATAGGTGAAATACTGCTTCAGTCCTAAATTGAATTCTGAATCCACAGGGGTTTTTTGATTGCATATTCCTTAAACTAATTGCCATCTGTTGTCATTGCCAAGAGAGGGATAGAGATCTAAATTTACTTTTTTTTAAATCATAAATTTGGCAAATTTATGTTTCAATAAATATTTAAGTATATTAGTGTGTCCCAAACATTTTGGTAGAGCTCTTTCATGATAAGAATTTTGTTTACAGATTTTTTAAATTTTATTTATTTCTGTATGTGTATGAATGTACTGTCTGCATGCAAGTTTGTGCACCCGTGTCATGCAATGCCGCGGAGGTCAGAAGAGGGCGTCGGATTCCCCTGGAACTAGAGTTCTCCTGGAATTGGAGCCTCAGATGGTTCTCGGCCGCCATGTGGATGCTGGGGATTGAACCTGGGTCCTTTGCAAGAGCAGTCGGCGCTCCCAACTGCTAGGCCATCTCTCCAGCCCTGTTTACAGATTTATAACATATGACTTACTCTACTGGTTTAGTTTATGTTTTTCTAGCTATGCAGTTTCTTGTTAAGTCATAGGACTAGTATTCTTTCAGTACACCTTACAGATGGCAAACACTGTCTTCCTCTGTGTGGTCACCATCCTTACTCTAGTTCTTAGATTGTCTGTTTTACATAGCGACTTAACTGTTTGTCTTCCTAAAAGGAATTTATGTTTGTTCTAGTTACATAGTGGAATGAAGTTTTAGAAGCTATGTATTTGTTATTCTCTTAAAGCTGCCAATTGTGAATGGAACATACACTTTCTGTGTATGTGTTGTTCTTGTTTGTTGAGACAGGGGCTCCCAGTAGCTCCTGCTGGTCTGGAACTCACTATGTAGCCCAGGCTGCCTTTAATCTCATGTAGATCCTTCTGCCTCTGCCTCCTGAGTGCTGAGATTAAAGGTGTGTGCCACCATGCCCAACTCCATGTGTATCATTCTTTTTTTTAAATTTTTTTGTATCATTCTTAATAGTGAATGTAGATTATTGTACATTCTAATACTTTGCTATATTTAAGTTGTATGACTAATATATTTCACTCTATATATACAATATAATTCTGGTGATTTTTCTTTTTTTGGTCTTTTTGAGACAGGGTCTTCCTGTAGCCCCAGCTGTCCTGGAACTCTCTGTGTAGATGAGGCTCACCTTGAACTCACAGAAATCTGCCTCCGCTGCCTCCCAAGTGCTAGGATTAAAGGCCTATGCCACCACATCCAGCTAATTCTAATGATTTTTTTACACACACACACACCCCCCAGTTTGATAAACTTTACTTAGAAATCTTTTTAACCACTGGGGATGTAGCTCAGTTGGGGAGTTCTTGCCTAGCTTTCACAAGGCCTTGAGTTTAATATTCAGGACCGCCCCCTCAAAAAAAAAGAAACATTGCTAACCACTGATATATAGAGATAGATTCATAGATGTTTAATTCAATAGATACATATTAACAGATGGTTAACTGTGTCTGATAGGAACAAGAATTTGTTCAAAAGCAACAACAAGAATTAGATGGCTCCCTGAAAAAGATCATCCAACAACAGAAGGCAGAGTTGGCCAATATTGAGAGAGAGTGCCTGAACAACAAACAGCAGCTTATGAGAGGTATGTGAAAGTTCATAGGATGTGTGTACACACAAAATAGTTTCTTAGAAATACTGCCCTGAGGTATACCTTGCAAAGTATTTGAGTGCTTTCCTTTGTTAGGTAGGCAAAGAGAAAGATTAAAAAAATTGTAAATGTGTGGTTTATTCTCTTATTTGAAATTCTGTTTTAAAATCAAGAACTATGGGGCTGGAGAGATGGCCTAGCGGTTAAGAGCGCCGACCGCTCTTACAGAGGACCCGGGTTCGATCCCCAGCACCCACATGGCGGCTGAGAACCGTCTGAAACTCCAATTCCAGGAGAACTCCAGTTCCAGGGGAATCTGACACCCTCTTCTGACCCCCGTGGCGTTGCACGACATGGGTGCGCAAACCTACATGCAGACAGTACATTCATACACATACCGAAATAAATTAAAAAAAAAAAATCAAGAACTATGCGGATAAAGAGATGGTTCAACTTCTAAGAACAATTGCTGTCCTTGCAGAGGTTCTAGGTTTGGTTTTTAGGACCCACATGGTGGCTTACAACCTTCTTTGACTCCAGTTCCAGGGTATTTGATGCCCTCTTTTGGTCTAGACAGGCACCAGGCATGCATGTAGTAGNCATGTTTATTGCAGCTCTGTTCACAATAGTAAGGAGCTGGAACCAACCCATGTGCCCCTCAACTGAGGACAGAGAAAATATGGTACATCTACACAATGGAGTTCTATGCAGCAATAAAGAAAGATGACATCATGAACTTTGCAGGTAAATGGATGGAACTAGAAGATATTATGTTAAGTGAAGTAACACAGTCCCAGAAAAACAATGAATGGTATCCCTTATCTGTGGATGCTAGCACCAATTACCTAGTTGTAACTATTTCTTGTTCATGGCCCCTTGAGCTTTTGTCCAAGTAGTTGGGAGTGATGCATTTTGGAAACAACAACAACAACAACAACAACAACAGAAAAGACTTCATCAAAGAACTGACTGAAATGGTGAAATTCTGCTCAAAATAATCAACTTCCACAACTAGAATTTTGAGAAAGACTGAGAAAAAGATGAAAAACATGTTTGGCAGAATGCATGAACTTTGGAAGGATGGGGGGTAGGGTGGGGGACACGGGTCTAGATTTGATTAGTAACATAATCTTGTAGAAATATATATATATATATATATATAATGTATATGTATATATATATATAAACATATACTTAAAATATGGACTTGAGGGATTGATCTGGAGAGATGGCTCATTGCTTAAGAGCACTTGCTGCTCTTGCAGAAGACCCAGGTTCAAATCTCAACACCCACCTGGTAGCTAACAACCATCCATAACTTCAGTTCTAGGATATCTCATGCTTTTATCTGTCCTCAGTGGGCACTGCACACTATTGCACTTACATACATGCAGGCAATAGACTCAGATGCATAAAATAAAAACAAATAAAAAACTCAATAAAACATGAACTGGGAATGTAGCTCAGTGGTGAAACATCTTTAACATGAACAAGAAGCTGGCTCAGTCCTCAGCACTTCAGAAACACAAAGCAAAACAAAACTCAAACTTACAGCATGTTCCCATCTGAATAATGCTAGAAATATATCTGAATATTTTTATAGACTCATACTTCATAATTATTGATATACTTGATGACATGACAGAATGGAATTTTAAGTACTTACCCCCTTACAGAGTAGTTTTTTCTTTCCGTTTAAGGTGGGATTTAAGCATTCCTGGTAGGACATTCTTAGTCTATAAAATATTAAAACAAAATAGAAAGTGGTAATAAATACTACTTTATATTGATAACATTTTATTTATATCTTAGAATATTCATTTATGAATATAAATTAGTGTATGTAGAATACTTTTATGTAAATATTAAAATGAAGATGATTGTACATTGAAGAGGAGTATACATTAAAGAGCTGAGTGACATTTTGAAATCACTTCCCTCTAGCTCGAGAGGCTGCGATTTGGGAGCTTGAAGAACGACACTTACAAGAAAAACACCAGCTGCTTAAACAGCAACTTAAAGATCAGTATTTCATGCAAAGACATCAGCTACTTAAGCGCCATGAGAAGGTTAATGAAAGAGAAATTTCTTCATTTCTGTATTCATTTTATTTTATGAAGTTATTCAATTTTGAAGCTCATATATATATTTATTTTTTATTTTTATTTATTTATTTTGATGCTTGATGCAAGTGGCTGCTGACCACTGCTTTTTTTTTTTTTTTTTTAAAGCTCATATTTTTTAGAGAATGAAATTTTGGTTTCTTTTCTATCTTTTGTCCCAAATTTCATCAATGAGGTTTTGAGTAATTAATTGTACTGACTATGATTATAAATTTCTGTCAATTACAAGGAAGGTAATTGATGCTTCAGACCTCATATATTATAATATTCATCTTGTATGTCTCAGGCTTCTTAGTATGTCTTTCTGTACTTGGTAAAGGAGTTTTGCTATAAGATCCCATCATTAGTAACTTTCCTTATAAATTATTTTGCCTAATATTTTGTTGCTCATTATGCAAAAAGGGAGAGAGTATGGGAAATACTAACGAATGACATCTTTGAACATGCATGTGAATCCTGAGTATTAGGTTATATCTACACTACTCAGTCCTGTTTAAATCTTTCTTAGGAAACAGAACAAATGCAGCGTTATAATCAACGACTTATTGAGGAATTGAAAAACAGACAGACTCAAGAAAGAGCAAGACTACCCAAGATTCAACGAAGTGAAGCCAAGACTCGAATGGCCATGTTTAAGAAAAGTTTGAGAATTAACTCAACAGCCACACCAGATCAGGACCGTGAAAAAATTAAACAAGTAAATAAACAAATTATTCTTTTGGGTTTAAAAAAATTGAATGCCCTTTGAAAGCACCACATTAATTGGCTGGGCATGGTGGCTCATGCCTTTAATCCCAGCACTTGGGAGGCAACGGGAGGCATTTCTCTGCGAGTTCAAGGCCAGCCTGGTCTACAAAGCTAGCTCCAGGCCAGCTGGGACTAAAGGGAGACCTTGTCTCAAAAAGACCAAAAAAAAAAAAAAAAAAAAAAAGTACCACATAAACCTTGGGATTGCTGATGTTCATTTTAACTCTCTGGCATGGAGCAGGCGTATGGCATATAGCAGCTTAGTCTTTCCTGGGTGGTGAGCAGAGGACAAAGTCCTCCCCTCGTATCCCATGACAGATCTCGGGCCCTGGAATGAGATGAGTTGAGCAGCTTTTTAAGTCAGAAACATGCCTTTACTGGGATACTAAAGCATTCACAGTTCTTATACTACCTGAGGCCATGGAGCAGTCAGAACATGAGGGGTTTAAATCAGAAGCATTCCCTTCCCTTCTGCCTAATAATGTATTCTACACCTTTGAGTCACAGCATGTTAATGCTTATAGCCTTGGTTCACTATATTTTAAGCTTTGTTAAATTCTTTAATTGACCTCTTGTAGTGCATAGAAGTGACATTGCTTGTTAACTACTATTTGTCTTTTGTTTTTCTTATAGTTTGCTGCACAAGAAGAAAAGAGACAGAAAAATGAGAGACTGGCGCAGCATCAAAAGCATGAGAATCAAATGCGGGATCTCCAGTTGCAGTGTGAAGCCAATGTCCGAGAGCTGCATCAGCTGCAGGTTGGATGCAACAGTGTGGCACCAGAGCATGTGGTGGCTGGATAGTTCAAGTGGCTGATGTGGAGAAACTACCTAACCAGAGTTAACTGTATGCTACTTAGGAAAATGCTAGGATATAAAGTGTGCTTCCCGGTAGACCCAGATGAGGATCTGTTCAGCACCATGGGCACCCGTTTATATTTTATATGGCCACAATTAATGGAAACATGAAGCTAAATGAGATTTAATAAATAGTCTTTCAAAAGAATTATTAAATATGATTTTTAGTATTTTTGTAGGAAGACACAAATTTTTTTTTAAATGATGAAGGTATTATTGTAAGACTGAATTTAAAATTTCTATTTAAAAGGACATAGCTTTTTTTTTCTAGTTTTGTGAAAAAGTGATACACATTGAGACATTTTTCTTCTAGGAAATTTAGAGTCCTTTAGGGAGGGCTGTTTTTGACAATCATATGGATTGTTCAGTCCATCTAGTGTATACTTAAATAATTTAAACTTTCCAAATATGGAAGATGATTTGGGTACTCTGTACATTTGCTTAATTTACTGGAGTAGAATACTTCCTAATTCCACATTCTTTTACCCAACTGGAAAAGCAAATGTCCAGGGTAATTTTATTTAAGTTCTTTTTATGATATGTTAGCATATCTAGCTTTGGGAAACTTAGAAAACAGATTCATGGGACTGGAGAGATAGCCTAGCGGTTAAGAGCACCAACGCTCTTGCAGAGGACCCGGGTTCGATCCCCAGCACCCACATGGCGGCTAAGAACCGTCTGTAACTCCAATTCCAGGAGAACTCCAGTTCCAGGGGAATCCGAGACCCTCTTCTGACCTCCACGGCATTGCACGACACGGGTGCACAAACCTGCACGCAGACAGTACATTCATACACATACAAAGATAAAAAAAAAAAAAATTCAAAATTTGGGGGCCCCTTTTTTTGTTAAAGAAGAATTTGAGCTTTGATAACGCACGATGTTTGGTGAATAATTTAATACTTTGGAAGAAAAAATTTAATACCAACTTTATTTTCAGAATGAGAAATGCCACCTGTTGGTTGAGCATGAGACTCAGAAACTCAAGGAGTTAGATGAAGAACACAGCCAAGAACTAAAGGAGTGGAGAGAGAAACTGAGACCCAGGAAGAAGGTAATTGTAAAAGCTTTGCTTAAAGTGCTATGTTTGGGGACTTAAGAGATGGCAAACTGGTTAAGAGCACTGGCTGTTGTAGAAGTCCTGGGTTTGAATCCCAGCACCTACATGATGACTAAAAACCATCCATAACTCCAGTTCTATGGACTCTGACGCCCTTTTCTGTCCTCCATGGGCATTGCATGAGATGGGTGCACTTACATACATGTAGGCAATACACTCATAAAGACAAAATAAGTATAAATAAACAAATAATTTAAAAGGTGCTGTGTTTGGAGTCATCCTTTATCCAGTTATTGGCTCTTTGCCCACTTTGAGCCAGGTTCAGTGTCATAGAAGGATATAGACATGGAAAATCAAAATCCCTATGTTCAGAAGGTTCTGGACCTGATGACAGGTGATTACAAGTAGTGGAATCATTGTTGTAAAGTAGGTTAGAATACAGGGGAGCAGAGTGACCGAGCAAGATAAAAGCCATGTTTTACTCTCCCTGGAGAAGCTGAAGAGGTGTTTCCCAAGCCAGGTGAGGTGTGAGGGTAACTGAAGAGCTAGCTAGGCAGGAGGTAGATTGGAAAAGGAATGGGACAAATAGAGAAAAGAGAATGAACAAAAATATTGCATGTGGAGAATTACAAGTAGTTCCTTATGCAGAGATCAGAGGGTATGTGGGGCATCAGGGAAAGAAATAAAGGAAGAAATAAGTAAAGGCAGCTGAATCCACACCTAGCAACTAGAGCCACATTACAAGGCCCTTGAATGTAAGTTTAAAATATAGAAAAATGAGGAATGGCTTCCTTCCATTTCCCTTGTTTGTAACTTGATTCCCTGCTTGCCTGATTTCATTTGTTAGCCACTATATCTCTGCCTGTTACCACTCTACAGTTCATCTTTCTTTGCCAGCCCCCAAACATCAGCCTTTATTTTCTTGTGTCCTGCCTGCCTCCCTCCCTCCCTCCCTCCCTTCCTTCTTCCTCCCTTCTCTCCCTTCCCTCCCTTCCCTCCCTTCCCTCCCTTCCTCCCTCCCTTTGTCCATCTGTCCATCCATCCATCCATCCATCCATCCAAATAATATGTTTAGCTCCTGCTATGTGCCAAAAATTTCTAGAGGAAGTTAAATGATAAAGTTAGTTGAGAGTGATTTTTTTGATTTAATTTTTTAATTTGTTCAATTTTTTTTGGGGGGGGGTCTTTTCGAGACAGGGTCTCCCTGTAGCCCCAGCTGTCCTGGAACTCACTCTGTAGACCAGGCTGGCCTTGAACTCACAAAGATCCACCTGCCTCTGCCTCCCAAGTGCTAGGGATTAAAGGCGTGCGCCACCACGCCCAGCTTGTTGTTCAATTTTTAACTAGGTAATATATTCCTGTGCTTGGGAATTCTCAGTGAAGAGTAAACAGTGACAGATCTCTTTCTCCAGTTTCCACACTCAACTATAATCTGGTTTTACCTCAGAGGCCCCATTTGAACTTAATTGATAGCAGTCATAAGTGATTTGCTAATAGTAGTGTTATAACCATGACTAGCTATTTTATTTTAAAATACTGTTTTAGAAAACTCTTTACTTGGCTTTCGTGGCAGTTCTAGGAATGAATCATACTCCTTTTCACCTTTTCTTTGTCTTTTAGTCTCCTGAAAGTAGACATTTCTCAGTCTGTTCTTTACCTCTATGATATTACATGTCCTGGCCTCCGTCATTAAGTATTTAAGGACAGTTCAAACATTGAAATAGGGCAAAAATCTTAATTTTAAACTTTGAAAACTAGTGTGTATTAAACAAGGACACAGAATCACAAAGGTGTGTAGATACTGGTTCAGATCTAGCTGCATATATTTGACATTTCATGTTCATTCCTAGGCCCAATTTTCCTCACTGTATAATGATAAGACTACCTACCTAATTAAGATTATTAAGAAAGTTAAAACCAGATACAGGGAGGCACACCTTTAGTCCCAGCTCTTGGGAGGCAGAGGCAGGAGAACCTGTGAGATTGAGGCTAATTATGGCTAAAGGGAGACCATGTCTCAAAAAGACACACACACACACACACACACACACACACACAAGTTAAGGGCTGTGGTGAGACTCAGTTGGCAGAGGCAGAGTGCCAACTAAGCATGCACAAAGCCCTGGTTCAGTTCCCAATACTGCATGAACTGGGCACATGCCTACTATAATCCCAGCATAATGAATTCAAGGGTAGCCTGGACTACATGAAACCCTGTCTCAAAGGAAAAAAAATGGTAAAAGAAGTGATATGTTTAGCAGTGCCTCAGCACCTTAGTCCATGAATGGTTATATCATTTTGACTGTCCATGGATATTTTTATTATTTCTACTATTACTATTTTTAATTGGGGTCTGTGTGTAGCCTGTGCTGGCTCAAACTTGCAGCTGTCTTGCTTTAGGATCCCAAGTGCTGGGATTACAGGTGTGCCCACTGTACCCAGTCCATTGATTTTTGTTAATCAGTTTGAACTGTGTACTCTCATTTTCTGTCTGGATGTTCTGTACCTCTTGTCTTGTGCAGGCCTTTTTTCAAGAATCATTCCATCAATAGGTCCTTCTTTGATTCTTTGTATTACCTCAGGTATTCTATATTCCCTCTTATTTCTTTATTTTTCTTTATTCATTTGTCCATTTGTCCATTGTTTTCCCATGAGAATTATAAGCCCTTAAAAGCAGATTTTTGCCTCTGTGTTCACATACATACCTAACTAGCAGGACTGTTCTTGGCACTTTATAAGTGATTAGTACATACCTGTTGAAGATGACGGAGGAGTATGAACAGCCTACATCAAACTGAACTCTGCATCCAACTCACCTTTCCTTCTTCCTGCAGCTCTAATTTCCTACATTTGTTTCTGTTAATTGATATTCAGGTTAGGAACCTGGTTGATTTAATTTGAGACACTGCATTTCAAGCATATGCTAATTAATTTGGACTGTACAGCATTTCTTCTGTTTTCTACCACTATGCTACTGCTTGCTGAGATTGTTTAACAGTGTCCTCATGGGCCTTCTGTCCTTACTTCTTTTCCTTTTCTTGTCGGCTATCATCAGAATGTCCTCAGGAACATCTCTGATGCTGTCAACAGTGGTGTTGGTAAATCTTCAGTCCCATCAAGTATAACATAAATGCTTTGATTAGACTTTGAAGTCTTCATAGTGACACAGTTGGGCATCAGCTTTTCTGGCCTCCTCTCCCACTGTGCACAGTGTGTGCTGCTGCATGGATACAAGCACTATCCCTTCCACCAACTCTGCTTTCCTGTCTTTGTGCCATTGTTTCGGCTTCTCTTGTCTGGATCCCTTTCCCCGTCCTACCTATCAATTGTTGCTTTAGGGTTAAGCTCATGTTTCCCCTCTTCTGAGAAACCTTGTACTTTGTTTAGACTGAAACAATAGCACTTTAAGTTAAATGAATTACCTATAGTCATCGATAAATCAAAATATTCTAAGATGGAAGCTGAGAAGTCCAAGTTCAGAGAGCTGGCATGGTCAGGTTCTGGTGAGGACACTCTTCTGCATAGTAGGCTGCTGACTTCTCACTGAACATCATGTAGCAGACAGGGAAGAGCTCTCTGCTTGTTCTTTTAAAAGGGTAGGATCTCATTCAGAGGGCTGCACTCTTTTGACCTAATCATTTCCCAAAGCTCTAATCTCATAAAACTATCAGGATTAGGTTTCAATAAATTCAGATATTTATCAAATACTATTTTTGCTCTGTGTTACGGGGATGTTAAGATGAATCTGGTTTGGATCTTACCTTTATATGGCTTGTAGTGTAATATGGCAGAAAAACATACACATTAGTAACTGACACAGAAAGAAATAGTTAGTAATAGATTTCATCTGCTGGAGTGCTTAGAATGTGTTGAGTACATTGGTATTATGTTAATGTTCCCATGGCATGTCAACAAGGTAAGTTAGATAGTGCCCCTCTTCTGCAGCAGATGGATTGTGTATGTGGCTGAGCTGAGTCTTGAACTTGGCTGTGCAAAGTTTGTGACCTTAACTCTTTTTTGGGGGGGGTCTTTTTGAGACAGGGTCTTTAGTCCCAGTTGGCCTGGAGCTTGCTCTGTAGACCAGGCTGGCCTTGAACTCACAGAGATCCACCTGCCTCTGCCTCCCAAGTGCTGGGATTAAAGGCATGCACCACTGTGCCCAGTGTGACCTTAACTCTTAAATAGTCATTCTTCCTTAGAGTAATTCATAAGAAATATTTTGGGCCAGTAGTTTTATTTTGGCTGGCAGGAAATTCTATTTACAGTATAATACCAGTGAATAATAAATTTTTTCTTTTCCTTTAAGACACTAGAAGAAGAATTTGCCAGGAAATTGCAAGAACAGGAAGTGTTCTTTAAAATGACTGGGGAGTCGGAATGCCTTAACCCATCAACACAGAGCCGGATTTCCAAGTTCTACCCTATTCCTACCTTGCATTCCACTGGATCATAACAATGGGAAGCATCCTTTGCTTGGATTTGGCCTTTTGTATATCGTTGTATTCTCTTCATCTTCTTCCACAGTATAGATTGCTCACAAAGACAATCACCTGTTTCATCTTCTACATGGTTTTATTAGTTTGTTTTTTGGATTGTTGTTGTTAAGCAAAGATGAAGGGGAAATGAACTAAGACAGATGCTAGGCCATGTAGCATCTTGTAGTAATTCCCTAAGGTGATTTTGTATATTAACTTTATATTCTTTGGACACTGTTACTGAAAATTGTCAGAGAAATAATGTGTAAAGCTACTAAAGAAAAACCATGTTACATCACTAAGTATTAATAAATATTGTTTTAACCTACCTTTTCAATAATGCCTAAATTCTGTAGTTGGGATTCTGCTACAGAGTTGGAATAATTTTCTTTTGGTAAATCAGCTCTCATTAAAAAAAAAAATCTGTTGAGTTGTAGGAATGCAGCCGATTCACTAAATACACATTTTTATCATTAAATGGAAACAAAATATTTTAAAAGAAAATTATTTCAGTAATTTGTCATAAACATTTGAGTATTTAGGCATGAACCAATAACTGAGGTGCTAATTATATTAAGATAGTGCCTGAAACACTAAATTTCAGTTACACCTAAAATAGGATTTTCTTTTTGATCAGGAACAAAGCATCCTCATCACTCAGCATCACTGTTTTAAGATCTTGTTTCTTTTACAGTTGAATAGATAATTTCATCCTAAAAGATAATGTTGTACAAAATTTGGAAAGTTGAAGAAAAAAACCTAGCTTATAAATGTGCAAATTGGACATTGTAAGTGATCTAAATTTAGCTCTCTCTTATGTCCTACAAATGGGTTTTTCTACATCTCAGCAAATTCTGTTTAAAAAGGTCTTAGATGCCTCTATGCCCTGACTTATATTTATAGATATATTTTCTGAAACTAGTCTTAAAAGAAGCATTTATTCAGAATATTTTTCACAAAAGATTTTAATTCAATGTTGGGCATATATCAAAAATGACATTTTGTTATTTTGAATGAGGTTGCTTCAAATGCATTTGGGTTTTATTTTGTTCCATGTTTAAATTATTTACTTTCAGTGGGTAAAACCTGAAATCTTGATCATGTAGTTTCTGATATGTATAATTATTAATGAAATGTTCACTTGTAGTTCCTTTTTAAGCTTAGAATTTCAGCCACATGTCAGGTCAACAGTATTATAAACAGACCTTCCATGTGTGAGACCACATATTTGTGAATGCTGCTTGCTGCCTGCCATTTTCAACCTTTTCTAAGAGTGCTAGGTACCAGATTGTAAACATTTCAGTTTTTAGTTATATTCTGAGGCTAGTGAAAAATATAAATATAAATGTAATGTTGTGGGAACATCCGTTCATATTAAGATTATGTAAATGTTGGTAGTACTTACAGTTAATCTAAAAATTATAGTTGTTGAACTTTATCTGGGTTTAGATGACTTAAAAATGCATGTGTGATTTTAATTTGATAATTGTATCGACAAGCATAATTTCCCTGGACAATTTTGTAGGTAAGCCTTAACTTTTGGCCAAATTTGTTTTTTTATATAAATATAAATATATATATATATATATATATATACATATATATAATGTATGGTTGTAAATTCATACACTTATCACATGAATGTGTTACTGTATACAAAACTCTTTTAATGCTTTATTTTCAAATGCTGGGTTGAAAACTGTTTTTGAAAGCCTTTAAAATATATATCTTTATAAAGTAATATTCAGGAGGAGGATAGAAATTGTTTATATTATTATGATAAAAATGATGGTATAATGTTGCCCAGTATATTTAATGGCTTATTTGAAGAGGGAGAGGGGAGGAAAGCTCTCATATCACTTTCTCCTTTGAAGTTTTCAGTTTACTGGTTTTTAAAAAAATGAATACTTCGGCCAGGTGTGGTGGCGCACACCTTTAATCCCAGCACTCTGGGAGGCAGAGGCAGATGGATCTCTGTGAATTTAAGGCCAGCCTGGTCTACATAGTGAGCTCTAGGCCAGCTGGGGCTACAGGGAGACCCTGTCTCAAAAAGACCAAAAAGAAAAAAAAAAAAATGAGTACTTCAGTCAGTGGATTTTTTTTTTCAGCACCATTTAAATAGTTTCAGAAATAATTTGGTCTGTGTATTTGATCTTCGTATTCCTTTCAACTTGATATTTGAGTGTCTTATCTAGGAGGGGGCCCAGAGGGGGCTGTTAACTTGGAACTCAGCGGCTCTTGTCTCCTGTAAACCTGCCTTCTGAAGTCACTGTTCATGCTTGAGCTGTCTTTCAAGCAACACTATATTTCTGTAGGTGCAGGACTGTAAAGTGGGGAGCATCATCTTAATACTTCAGGTTATAGAAAGTGTTTTGTAATAGTATATACTGTTTATACCCATACCCGCCTGCTCCTTGTAAGGCCTTATATCAAGTAGATAATAGTGATCTTTCTTTTCCTGCATGAAGTGTAGGTGGGAGTGGGTGAGGAGCACCGACTTATTTGAAATCTAAGAGTATGATCAGTCCATTCTTGATTAGGTTGTTTGGTTGCTGTGGCAGGATGTGCCATGCAGTGCATCAAAGAAACTCCTATGTGTACACCCCAAGCAATTGCCTCCTCTTTTCCCTGCATGCTGTGGACATGCCAGACCTCTATGCTTCTGCAGGTTCAGCTCCTAGAGCCCAAGTGTGGGCTTGCTTCCTAGTCCTGTCACCCCACAAGCTGTGGGTTGCTGAATTAGTTGCTATTCTAAGTTGAGTCACATTAAGCTTTTTCTTACCCTTTTCTATGGGGATGCTATAGATGGGTAGGGAGGAAATTTAGTGCTTATCCTTTGCTGAAAATATTGGAACCTTCCTGTGTGACAGGATACAGCAAATTATAATTAAATTTAAACCAGAACCAGAGCTACCTCTAAGTAGTGTTTCCTCAAGCACAAGCTCTCAGGCGTATGAGACCCTCTTGAATGGAGGCTCTCTGATTTCTTGAGCATCAGCAAGTTGCAGAAGTCACTGTTGTTGTTTTTTTTTTACCCCTCCAGTTCCCTTGTAACTACATACTTCTCCCCATTCCACACTGTGCTTACATGACAAAGATTTCTGAAAAGCCAAATTTGGCCAAATTATTAGCTGGAAATATTGCCGAATTAAAAAAAAAAAAGCTGGAACTGCAGTGGAAGAAGAGAGTTTCAGTTCTCATAGTCTTCTGGTTAAGGAAACCACTTCTGAGAAATGCTCTCTCATAGGACATGGGATGATCTTTTAAATGCTTTTCTTATGTGAGAGGCACAGTTACTTAAGCCTGTATTGTTACTATTCTGTGGATGACATGGTTTTGAGTCTGCTTTAAGATTTCTGCTACAAAGCTTGCAATAGAGTGTTTTATCTGTTTTAAATATTGGCTGCAGTTTAAAATGTGATCCTTTGCAGTATAATAAGTTCACAAGCTAAATTTTCAAAGAGAATTTTGTTTCAGATCATGCCTCTTGTCTATTTGGGATCAACATGCCTTTTCAATCATGTTATTGTCAAACAATAAAGTTTTCTTAATCTATTTTGGGAAGCATTTTGTTTTAATTGAAAATATTTGAAATGAGATTATCCTGCCTAAGAACACTGCACTTTTTTTTTTCTTTTTTGTCCTAGCTGTATTTTCAGACTTGACTTCCTCTGGGTCTTCTGACCTTCCAAATTTATTGTTTCCACACATTTGTGGTATACAAACATACACACTCCTGACAAATGTAATTTTTTAACTTACTGGTATCTTTCAGCCTGCAAACTCCTTTGAAAGGCCTTTAAATGTTTCTCTTGACATATAGGTATGTATATGTTTTTATTTACTTTCCCTTGGGATAGATTCTTTTTCCTCACTTCATATTTCAAATCATAGGAAAAAATTATACTAAAAACCTCTTGTCGTTTGCCATTGATAACATTCACGATTCAGTAGACCCTGGGCAGCATCACGTGGCACTGTTCAGCATGGCTGGAGCGAGGCAGTGATGTCATTTTCTAATCTGGAAATGTTGTGCAATATTGAGCTCATTCTCACCTCCCCCTCCACTTTTTTTTTTTTTTTCAGTGAAACAAAAGAGGCTCAGACCTCTGCTGTCCAGCTGAAGGCATCACTCATGTCTGTCCTTCCTGTCTCTGGGTTTTATCCAGAGAAGGTAGCAATGTGGATACAGAATTCTATGAAGACTTTTTGGTACCTTAGTAAAGTCTGGTAATGGGGAAATTTCCTAGGTTTGGGTTAATGTTAAAGGTGATGTTATACTTGCGCCTCAAAGTAAGTACTATTTCAATATTTTTATCATTAAACAGATGAATTCTTTCAAAAATAAAGGCACATTGCATTCACTGTAATACACAGTAGTACTTTTCTGTTGGCAGTAATACAAGGTATCTGAAACTGTAAGGGCCACTATGAATCAAAGATTCCCATGGTGACTCCTACTTGGTAGCTATTGAACAGCTGTGCCGAAAGCCCACACAGCATTCTGATGCTTGGCTGACTGTCCTGTGCTAGTGGCTGTTTGCTGAGAGTGGACGAAATTGTTTATTTTCTCTATGATGATCT
Organism: Rhizomys pruinosus; assembly: GCA_009823505.1. Taxonomy (NCBI): domain Eukaryota; kingdom Metazoa; phylum Chordata; class Mammalia; order Rodentia; family Spalacidae; genus Rhizomys; species Rhizomys pruinosus. The sequence continues at coordinate 303,440 of VZQC01013830.1, forward strand.
GTGAGGTACTCAGGAGAGAGCATACAGATAAATAATCCAGTCCTTTAGAAGAATAGAGGTATAGCTGTGGATTCAACTTAACCCTATGTTTATCCAGCAATTGAGAGTCACAACTTATAACAAATGAACAAATTGCCAAGTGCAGCCTCTTCAGGATTTGAGCATCTGATTTTACTGTGCATTTCTCTGCAGCATTTGATAGTTGTACATTTTTCTCTTAATAGAAGTCTCAATAGTCCATGTATTACTTGGCCTTCTGTCATGACTCCTTAGCCCCTAGACAGGTCACTACATTAATGGCAAAGAAGCTTGTTAATTTGTTGCATATGTGTTTATATTTCAAAGAACTCTATGCCCAGGTAAAGTTAGTAGCTTTAGATAAAATCTGCTTTTAAAGATCTCAGTGGTAGCCAGGCTTGGTGGTGTACCCTTTTAATCACAGTAGAGGCAGGCAGATCTCTGTGAGTTCAAGGCCAGCCTGGTCTACCATAGCAAGTTCCAGGCCAGCTAGGGCTACAGGGGAGACCCTGTCTCAAGAATACAAAACAAAAAACATCAGTGATAAAAATATGGTGGAGGCTGTGTCCTAAAGTACAACCGATTTTGTTTTCTTAGGTTTGTAATAAAGCGTTAGAATCAGATCCAGCTAGACCTGGATTGTTTTTTTAAACTTTCTTTTCTCATGTGATTCATAGTAAACATGTAAACATATTAAACATAGTAAACAAAAAAAAAAAGAAAAAAAAAACCTTTAATTGGAAATTTTACAGTTGAAATGACTTTTCATCTTATGACCATGTACAAATGTTTTTAGACAGTAAAATGTGCTTAAAACCCAACTGCACCCAGATGCCTGCGCTGCTTCCTAATGCAGAGCAGAGGGTGGCATGGCGAGGGGAAGCCGGCTTTCCCCAGTGGCAGGGGTTCTGCCTCCCTCCTCTCTTCCTTCCTGTCCACTGCTCCTTTGTCCTGTTGGCTCTAGTCTAATTCAGAAAAACATCCAAGCTGTGGCATGGACCTGTGGCTACAGCCATAGCTGTTACCAAACTTTGTAAGCCAGTGGGAAGATGGTCTACGATACACTGTGATAACAAACCATCCTTCGAGGAAGTGAATTTCTGAATTTCTTCATAGCCAACCCTTTTCTGTGGCTAGGGAATGCGGAGTGAACGGGAGGAAGGAGCTGACAGTATAGCCTTGTAACAGTAAGGAGCAGACTTCCCTCAAGTGTCACCCCCTAGGAAGTCACTGTCCCACCCTCTCCCCGTGCATCCTCCCCCCAGTCCCCATTTTCCATTTTCTGGACTCATTTTTTTTTTTTTTTGTAGGCAAAGCTCCAGGACTCCCGTAAGTGCTGAGGAAAGGAGCTCAGCAGAGAGCCTCATGTTAGACCCTGCAGCCAGTCTACGTAACTGGCTTTGTGAGGTCGAGGTCTGAACTAAGTGCTGAGGAAGCCAAGGAGCTCAGCAGAGAGCCTCATGGTAGACTAACACTGCAGCTGTTCTTACGGTCCACCCAGTGAAGCTGTTTCAGATTGTGTGTCTTAGCATTTTCTGCGTGTATATATTCTGTTTGGACTAAAACAAGTGTTGCTAGGTGACTGTTGGTCTCAGCAGGATATCAATTCCAATTTTCAACTCGTGAGAATTTCACATAAGCGCCCATGAGCATTGCCAAGTCCTGCTCATGGCTTGATACCGACGCTTCTCTTCCTCCTCCTGCCATAGACTTGGTCACCTGAAAGTTAGAAGACAAATAGGAAGTTGAATAGCTTGTGGCCTGTGACCTTAGCAGGAGCAGCAGTAGCGATAGTGAATTCGAGGACTAATGCTTTGTAAGACTATGTGGTTTTCCAGGTCATTCACGGCACTCCACTACCAGGTCGCTTACAGCACTCCACGACCAGGTCATTCACGGCACTCCACGACCAGGTCATTCACGGCACTCCACTACCAGGTCGCTTACGGCACTCCACCACCAGGTTATTCACGGCACTCCACGACCAGGTTATTCACGGCACTCCACTACCAGGTCATTCACGGCACTCCACTACCAGGTCGCTTACGGCACTCCACTACCAGGTCGCTTACGGCACTCCACTACCAGGTCATTCACGGCACTCCACTACCAGGTCGCTTACGGCCCTCCACGACCAGGTCATTCACGGCACTCCACGACCAGGTCATTCATGGCACTCCACGACCAGGTCATTCACGGCACCCCACGACCAGGTCGCTTCCGCAGCAGCACTCCTGCTCTCCCTAGCTGCAATGGGATGTTAAGCAGCCTCTTCCGCTTTGGCTTTTGCTTCAATTTCTCAGGCTTGCCCTGGAGCAAATCACCTCTCCTCTACTGACCTCCACTCTCCCCAGGACTCCAGACCCCACAGTGCTTACCTCTGTCTCCTTTCTCTCCTTTGTGCCCTTGAGGACCAGGTGGCCCAGGAAGACCTCGTGGTCCAGCAGGGCCCCGGTCACCTAGAAGGACAGAAGTAGGTGTGGCACTAGAGCTGAGCCCAGGCTGAAGGCTGACTGTGGCACTAGCAGGGGCGGCTTCTCAGAAGAGATGGCCATTATACAGCATCCTCGAGCCACTTACCTTTGGGTCCTGGGGTGCCCACCTCTCCCTTCTGCCCAGGTGGTCCTGGGATAGCTCCATAAGCTGCAGGGAAGGAAAAAAACCTGACCTTAGACTAGAGATTGTTGAGGCTTGGGAGGGCAAAGGAACCCAGACAGTGGTGGAGTCTGGAGTTGTCTCAGGAAGCAAAGCTGAGCTTTACTGATTGCAGCATCTAGTGGCTAGGCAGGGCCGTGATGAAGTTGGTGTTTGGGTATCAGGTCCTGTGAGCGGTTAGGTGGCAGGCGGGTGTGTGGGGGGGTGCTTACTCCGGAAGAAGTCGACGAGGTCCTGTGTCACATTGCTGTAGGCAGAAAAGACCTTGCTGATGCCAGGGGGGCCTTGGGGCCCAGGCTGGCCTGGGGGGCCCTGGACAGTATAGGCCATTCCTTGTAGCAGGCCCTGACCTGCAAAATATGAGGGTGTGGCTGGAGGTGGCGGGTATCACTGCAGGGTCCTCATTCTCAGGTTGCCTAACTCAAAGCAGCTAAACTATATGAAGCCACCGGAGGGGAAAGCCCTGATTTCCTCTCTGCTCTCCTGGGAGGATGAGAACATGTGCACACCTGTTTTGGCTTTTCTCCAGGGCTGGGGGGCTGCACTGATCAGTTAGAGGGAGAAAGGACCTCTGAATAACAACCTTCCCGCAGCCCCACCAGAAAGCTACTTGTTCTGAAATGAGGAACAAGTGAGCTGTTAGGGAGCAGAGCACCAAGCCCCCCAGTGTGTGCTCTGTCCCCCACAGAGCAGGTGCCAGTACCCGAGACCCTGGCAGTGAGCTAGCAGAGGAATAGCATGGAGTCTTCTCTCCTTAGTCCTTGCCCATGTGATCCCAGAATTGCTGTCTCCACAGCCTGGGTGCACCAAAAATAAGGGGGCCAGTCTATGGAGCCGACATGCTGAGGTATACACATGCTTCCTGCTCACTGAAGTCCGATGGTCCCCACTTACGCTGCATGCTCTCTGACACCCGCACTGCCAGCTCGTTGTAATCCAGGTCTCCAGTGAAGCCAGCCCCAAACGATTCACCATTGGTACCATATATGCCGCCTCCTGCGGCTGCCCCATAACCTCCAACGTCGGTGCCGTACGGGCCTCCATCTCTGGTGGCTCCACCTTCACCCAGAGAGCCTCCGTTGGCTCCTCCTATGCCCACAGAAGAGCTGTGGGAAGTGCCCCGTCTGATGGAGGAGCTGCTACCCCAATTATAGTTCTCCCGGGTGGCTAGGCGGCTGTCTCCAGGTGGTCCCTGTGGTCCAGGAGGGCCTGGGGGGCCAACAATGAAGCTGCGGACATCAGGACCTGTAGGGTAAGAAGCTGTGAACCCAGACTGTGGAGGACAAAAAGACTTGGGAGCTAGGAGTTCTCTAGAGTTTCACCATCTCTTAGTGACCGAGAGTCCAAGTTGGGGCTCTTGTACATGAGCAGAACATTGATAAGCAAAGAAACTGGGTTTTCCCGGACTGCTAATACTTGGGTTTGTCTTCTAGGCACCTTTGAGTGCCTACTGCCCCACATCAGGACCTATGATGGTCTAGGGGGAGGATGCGGGGGGGGGGTACCAGCATTAAGATACCTACTTGTTAGGTAGCTAATCAGCTCACTGCGGAAGTTGTCGCTGTTTTCAGCAGCATAGGTGGCCAGAGCTGCCGAGACACCTGGAGGTCCCCGGGGACCTGCAGGTCCAGGAGGGCCTGGAGGGCCTGGGATGACGGACAAGCCAGCAGCTGAGGGGGGGGGGCAGGGAAGAAGGTCAAGACCATGGGTAGAGAAAGCTGGATTCCTAGCCTGGCCTCAGGACCTGCTGTGGGTCCTCCATGGACCGGGTGTCCTTCATGAAGGGAGGGGTAGGAAGCCTAGAGCAGCCTCTTCCTGACATTATCTGGAAACGACTGCTTCTAAGGGGCCCACCCCTTCAACTATCCTGTCTCATCCCAAACCTTCACCACGGGGAGCCAGAACCCCTTATCACATGATTGATCACATGGCTCATGAGATCTGCAGTTGCTAGCTCTCTCCACTTGTTCCCGTGCCATGACTAAGAGCTCCTTAGAGCGTATGACCCTCTCCAGCCCTCCAGGCCCCAGCTCTGTGCGTGTTCCACAGGGGAATTGCACACTGATTGAGTTCCCTGGAAGCCCTTGCCAGGAATGCTGTCATCCTGCTCCCAGCATCCTACTGTGTAAGTAAGACGAGAGGTCTTCCACGCTGATGCTGGACCACGCGTTGCCTGGCATCCCAGGAGGCCCTGGAGGCCCTGGAGGTCCTACAATGCCTCGGTATTCAGACCCTGAGACACCAGTGGACAACAAGGAGTCAGTCAGCCTGGGCCAAAGGTCCACTTTCCATCCAAAACCTACCGAAGGATAGCCCTGCTTGCCCTTACCTCGGAGCAAGGTAAGGAGATCCTCGTACGATGTTCCTGGCAGGCCAGGGGGGCCCGGTGGCCCCGGTGGGCCAGGAAGTCCAATGGTGATCCCAGAACCTAGAGAACAAAGTCCCAAGTTGTATTGGACTCACATGGGACAGGGGAGGGCAGGGCAGATGCAGATGTCCCGTCAGGGAATAGGGGCAGACAGCAATCTAGACAGAGTGGGGTCTGAAGAAGAGGAAGGGGAAGAGGAAGATGGAGAGGAGTGTGGTGGAGATGTGGTCTGGGAAGTGACCCCAAGCAGAGAGGAGGGCACTGAGTCAGCATTGCCCGTAGACTGCTGAGGATGGGGGCACTCATGGATACGTGTACCCATGAGTTCATTTTGGCTTCCTTTGCTGTGCTCTCAGACCTACTCTGGGGCTGCATGTTTGAGCAGCTCTGAAGGCCACCCCCCTGCAGAAGTTGGCACAGTCAGTAGCAGGAGGTCAGCAGGACCACCTCAGTGAAGTTGGATGCTCTGGTCCTCACCCGAGGCCCTCTTGACCTTTCTTTTTTTTGTGTGTGTGTGTCTTTTTTTTTTTTTTTTTTTTTTTGAGACAGGGTCTCCCTGTAGCCCCAGCTGTCCTGGAATTCACTCTGTAGACCAGGCTGGCCTTGAACTCACAAAGATCCGCCTGTCTCTGCCTCCCAAGTGCTAGGATTAAAGGCGTGCGCCACCACGCCCCCCTCTTGACCTTTCTGTGCAGAGGGCAGGCAGGAGAGGAGCCTTACTTGACATATAGCTGAGAATGCGTCTGCTTAGCTCCTCATAGTCTAAAGACAGGAAAGTGCCATCTCCACTGGTTCCTGGGGGACCTGGGGGCCCTGGAGGTCCCATCAGGTGCTGATGTAGGTACTGCCAAACATCATTCCCTGCAAAGGAGAGGATGTATTTTATTGATCCTCCTGCACAGCCAGGCTTCCGAGTGACAACTGGAAGTTCCTGCTTCTTAGGACGCACATTGGCCGAGGCAAATCAAACTACTTCTAGGTGCCCGCAGTGGAGGCCGAGGCAAGATTTACTCTCCTTTCTGACCCATTTGTGACTCAGCACACAGGGCGAAACAGTGAGTGAGTTAGTGGCTCCTTGTCCCAGAGGCCTGCTTCGTGTTTGCAGCCCTTACAAGGCTGTGCCAGGGACAGGTGTGCCTGCCAAGTGAGGTCCCGCCCTCAGCCCAGTGTAGGCAACTCACGGCGCAGTACAGCCAGTATATCTTCAGAGGAGGAGGTAGAGGACAAGCTGACACCGTAGCCTGATGCTGTAGGGAGAAGACCTCAGCTTACCTCCCTGGTTCTGGGGCAGACCCTCTGCACCCAGAATCCAAAAGGTCAGATCAACTAGGCACTTCTCTTTGGGGAAATGAACAAATGGAACATTGCAGGCCCGGAAAGTGGGAAAAGGCCACCAGTGGTTGCTGTTGGCTTTCCACAGGAAATGTGCTCTTCTGGAATACGCTTTAGCCTGACTTCTCCTAGACACTGTCAAGCTGAGGATCCCTTTTTGTGAACAGAGACAGGGCTGTGGCTGGGAGCATGCCGGACAAGTGCATGTCACGTTCAGCCCCCAGCATATCTCAGTTTCCAATCTGTTCCATGCTTACTGAAGCTGGGCCCAGTGGCCTAGCTGTGACAAATGGAGAATTAAAGGTCATATCCAGGAAAGGGGCGGAGCAACCAGTGAAGTAAGAGATGAGGCTTTGAGAATAAAGAGGACCCATTGGGAGGAGGGTGACAGGTAACGGTGCAGGACGGGCTTACTTCGCAAGTAGCTCACGACGTGGCTTGCCAGCTGAGAGTAGTCGAAAGTCTCTCCCGTAAGGGTGATGACAGGCCCTGGGGGACCTGGGGGGCCTGGAGGACCCTGAACTCCAGAGAGATAAGTCCTAACGCTTTCACCTGCCAACAAGAAAATGAAGCCCTCAAGCCTGTTCCCAAGAGTGCCTGTCCTCCCCAAGGTCACAGAGGTGACACATAGCCCACTAGAAAAGGGCTACCCCTTCTACCCAGGGCCTGAGACAAAACCAGCAGGGAGCCCAGACTCCTATGTTACTGATGGAGAAACTGAGGCTGAGGCCTGTTCTGTCTATGATGATACAGATCAACAAGACTCCAGTCAGCCATCATTTGACAAACCACTCCATGCAAGGAGACTGGGGGGAGGCATGCTCACATTTGGGTGTGTGTCTATGTGCATGTGTGTATGTGCATAGGGACCTCTAGGTAGAGTGAAGATGTGTGGACAGGTATGTGGGGCAGCTCTCTGACCAGCAGGCTGGTTCCATGTGTCAAAACCTGGTCTAGCCGTGCAGACAGCTCTGACCCTCCCTCTCCATTTCCGTCTCTCCTCTCCAAGGTATGGGTGACCAGCCACTCACTCTGCATGTACTCCTCCACGTACTGCTGGATCTCCTGGACAGAGTTTCTGAGGGAACCTGGAGGCCCAGGGGGCCCTGGGGGGCCAGGCGGGCCCTGCATGTACATTGTGCTGGATGAGCCCCCTGTAGGGAAGAGGAAGTGTCCTGATTTGGTCTCTCCACTTACGGTCAGGCCCAGGCACCGCACCTCTGCCTGGCCTGAGGGGAGGGGAGCTTTCTCAATGGAGGAAGTGGGACAGCAGCAGAGAGAAGGCCCCTGCACAAGGGCAGAGAGCGAGGCTGACTTGGGCCAGACCTCTTACCTCCTCTTTTCCTCCGCAGCTGCTCCCCATCTCTGTCCTCTCAGCTCACCCATGGTTTCCTTTGGTTTCCTTCTCATCCCTTTGGCTATATATGCATCCTCCCCTCCATCCCCAAGAGCTCGTGGCCTCCTTACAGGCAGCTCATGCAGTACTCCGAGGAGGTACCGAATCAATATGAAAACCGTGACCAAGAAGAGGGATGAAGGGGTCAGCAGCCCCCTTACCAGAGCCATCAGTCTCCTCAGGTCTTACCTCGAGCGCCAGGGGTGCCGGGATCACCTGCAGTAAACCAACGAGCCCCGTTCGTTCGTGACAGCCCCCCAGGCAGCCTTCCCTACTTGAGTCGACACACTGAGTGGTGGGCTCAGAAGTCATCCTGTGTCTGACAGCCTCCTGAGACACCACAAGCTCCCTCTGGGCAGAATCCACCTCTCTGTCCTTATTGCTGTCTCCTCTCTCCTGCCTTCCATCTCCCTCTTCTCATTCCCAGGCCTGACCTTACAAGTGACCCATTCCTCACCACCTTTTTAGCTGCTCTTCACTGACCTTTGTCACCTTTGGGTCCTCGAGGACCTGGTGGTCCCTGAAAGTTGAATCCAAGAGAACCAGCTTCTGGAAGCAAAAAAACAAAATAAAAATAAACAAAAAACCAACCCATACACAATAGCATCAGCCAGGGCTGCAAGTAGCTCTGGTCAGAGGCAGAATGGAATGGGGCTCTGTACTTACCTGAGGCTGGGAATCCCGGAAGGCCTTGTTCTCCTGAGGGACGCAGAGGAGACAGGTCAGTCAGTCTTACTTCCCTCCCTGCCTCTCCCCAGCTCCTCTGTTCCCGTTTCAAGGCTCCCTAGGAGCCACAATGCTGGACCTGCTTCCTTTTGGGGGGAGGGGTCTTTTTGAGACAGGGTCTCCCTGTAGTCCCAGCTGTCCTGGAATTCACTATGTAGACCAGGCTGGCCTTAAATTCCCAGTGATCCACCTGCCTCTGCCTCCCAAATGCTGGGATTAAAGGTGTGTGCCACCACGTTTGGCCTCTGCTTGCCTCTTTGAGCAGACACACACACACACACACACACACACACATAAATACTTAGCCACCCACAGACACTCTAATCTACTTGCATGGACCAAATGCACTTGGAAACAGCTCAGAGCTCTTGGAGGTCAGCTCTTGGCACTCCACCCTACCCTAGTTGTGTTTGATGTACCTTGATGTCCTCTGGGGCCTGGAGGACCTGAGAGAAGGAGACAGAGTGTGAGACACTACCACCAGACACGATGACTTCTGTGGACCCATGGGGTAGGGGATGGGGCTGCAGTGCTGGAATAGACCAGACCCTAGAGTGTCTCCTTCCACCAGATGAAGAGGGAGGAATTCTTAATAGAGTTTCCGACCACCCTGATGCCCCCCCCCCCCCGCCCCTGCAGCCTGCTGAGCTTGATGGGCCACAGCAGGAGGATGATGTGCCACAGCAGGAGGATGATGTGCCCTGCCCATCCAGCCTCATCCAAATGCTTCTGGCCCCCAGGTAGAAGGACAGAAGACACATTGGCTCCTCAGATCCCAGAGGCACTGCTCTTACCTTGGTCTCCCTTGGGGCCTGGGGGGCCAGGTGGGCCTGGGGGGCCAGAGAAGAAGGTTTCTGCGGAGGAAGGAAATAGGTGAGTGTGGTGCAGCCGTGTTCCTAGGAAGCAGACCTGGGGCAGCACCTGGCAGGCTGTGCATGCTCGATCAATACCTATTATGGATGTGTGTATTTGTAAGGATGTGTGTTCAGATGCTTCCATGGTTAAAAAGTTGGACATGCACATGAATGAAAAGATGAATGGATAGATGGGTAAGTAATGGATGGATGGACAGATCTTCTATAAGGGACAAATTATGCTCTAATGCTTGCTCTCATCATAAATTTCTGTGTTAATATTGTTGCACATATTTTGTGTGTGTGTGTGTGTGTGTGTGTGTGTGTGTGTGTGTGTGTCCTGCCTACTTTTTCTAATCCCAAATCCCAGCTCCCTGAGGACAGGAACCACACATCTTTGGTTACTCCAGAATCTCCTCAAGGGCAGAGCTGGCTCCTCCCTCAGGCCAGATTCCCAGGGTGGTTAGACTGACTGCTTATTCTCCCTGCATGCTGCAAGTGGCAGGAAGACTAAGCATTCACTCCCAAGTTGAAAGTCAGGAGGAGGAGGCACGGGGAGCCGTCAGGAGAATACGCGGCTGAGAGCAGAGTCAGGTTAGAAGGCTGAGGCAGAGTCGCTCGATGCCCTGATATTACCTGAGTCTGTCAGGAAAGATCCTGGTGGGCCCGGCGGGCCTGGCAAGCCTTCCCCTAGTGAAAAGAAGCCAGGACTCAGTATTGCTACCAGGTGAGCTCAGGAAGAGCGCTCTGCCCAGGAAAGGGAGGCAGGGGAGTTCTTCCTGAGAGCCGGGCAGAAGGTCTGGGCTCTGGGTCTCTTTGCTTCCCACCCTCCCTGGCCTTGCGCCTTCCTAGCAAGGTGCTTGGCTCTCACCTGGTGGGCCTCGGGGTCCCGGTGGGCCAGAGACAGAAGGCCCTGTGGAAGTAAGAGGATAACCTTGGGGAGCTGATTCACTCTTGAGGGCAGGATCTATGCTTCCTCATGAAGTGCATCATGTCCCCTCATCCTCAAAACTCCCCACCTCCTAAAGATCACTCAGTTGCTTACCTGGTGGCCCTCGTGGCCCAGGGGGGCCAGGGGGACCTCGTAAATCAACACCTTCTGTAGAGAAGCAAACAGAAACAGTGAAATCTTGGTCAGGTTCTTCTCTGTTATGCTCCTAACGCACTCACCAGGATGGTGAATCTCAGGAACCCCAGGCTGCGCGCCAGGGTCCAGACCCAGATCATGTCACAGCACCCTCCAGGACCCTGTCTGCTGTGATGCCGCTTGCTCAGAGGCAGGTTGGGCTGCAGACTCCCCGAAAGCCCCTCTGGGGCTGTGGAGTTATGGGTAGGAGCCTGGGCTTCCATGTCAGCCAACCCGAGCTCCAGCCCCACCTCTGCATGTCTAGCTGGTGACTTTGGGTAACTCCTCAACCTCCTTTGGCCTCTGTTTCCTCCTTTGTAAACCAGTAAGACCTATACCATAGGGGTGAGGAGATGGCCCAGGCTCAGAGAGATACCACCAAATGCTGGACCCCTAGTGCGATGCCTTCATGCCTCAAGGGCCTGGGCTGCGCTGCCTGTTATTACTGCTGTTCAGCAGTCTAGGTGTTTAGGTGGAAGGCCCGGCTGCAGGATGACCTGAGCTCTTGAAAGTGCTTTGTACACAGGAGGCCACATGCATCAGCCCTCCTGACCTGTAGCTTGTGCCTGAGAACCCCAGGATATTTACCACTGGCCTCTCAGTCAGGTAAGTAGACACGACTCCTGCCAGCTACACTCCCACCCGAAGCCTGACCTGACCTGACCCTGGTGGGCCTGGAAGCCCAGAGCCTCTGCGTCAGCTGTGCTAGTACCCTGACTCAACCTCCCATACCAGACAGACCCAGCCATTCTTCTCAGCTGTCACAGCAGAGTACAGACATGGGTAATTCTCCCATCAAGTCATTCCAGTGACTCACTGGAACAGCTGCTCAGGCCCTGAGCACTGTCACCTCCCTCACCCACTCCCCGTGGACACCTGCTGTGGAGGATGGTGGCACTCACGGGCAGAGAGGACCTCGGAGATGGAGCTGCCACTGCTTATGAATGATTCACCAGCAAGCCCTGGCTCTCCTCGGGGGCCTGTGGAGAAGGACACAGAGTGAGGGAAGGCCCAGCCTGCAGCAGTGACTTTATTTCCCCTCTGGAGTGGGGCCAGGTGAAGGGCCTGATCCGGCAGACGGGGGCATGCTCACAAGGCGGGGCTTACAGGAAAGAGGATGGCGTGTAGAGAGGGGAGTTGGAGCAGGGCTGCACTGAGGAGACCGAGCAAGAGGAAGGCAGGCCAGCGCACTGACGGCTGGTACTTTTGACAGAGTAACTTGGGCCAGTTTTTTGGAAGCCGTACAGTTTCTCTGATATTTGGGTAGATTGCTGGACAGTAGTGACTATCAGGGTCATATCATAAGAAGACTAAGGCCTATGAAAATAGTCTGTTTGACCTTGACCAGGGGCCACAAAGCCCTAGTCCTCTTGTCCTAAGGGCCCTGATCCTCTTAGAAACCCAGAAATGGATGGGAAGAGGTAGCTTTCCTCACAGCTGAGGTCTTGCGAGGACCTGTTGAAGAGCCCTGAGGGCCTTCACCCTTCTCTTTCTAAAACACCCACCTCTCTCTTCATGTAAAATAAGGGCCTAAAGAAAACTGTGCCCCAGACCCAGGCTATGTGCTGTACCTTGTTGTCCTGGGAGACCAGCAGGGCCAGCAGGACCTGGAACAGAATTGCAGAAGACTGAAGTCTACCCCTTGGGTGACAGACAGGAAGAACTGAAGAAGGGCAGGTGCTAGGGACACGGACTTCTCCCAAGGTGTACACAGGCCACCCAGGGGGACAGGTTGGGCATACTAAGAGCAATAAGCAATTTGAGGCCAGCTCTGTGAGACTCTCTGTGATAAGGAAGGGACCCCTGAGGTCGGCAGGGGTGTCCTTTCTGAGACCTTCGTTGATTATGGACCTCCATGTTTCTGTAGTGTTCCTGTCTCACTGAGCTTGAAAAGACAGGTATATACATGCATTGGTTGTACTGAGTCATGTACTTCATTTGAATATGAATATTTAAATAATTAAAACATTTAACAAGGGGCTGGAGAGATGGCTCAGCAGTTAAGAGGACTGGTTGTTCTTGTAGAGGACCCAGACTGGGTTCCCAGCACCAGCATGGCAGCTAACAACCATTTGTAAACCCCAGTTCCATGGTTTCCAATGCCCTTTTCTGGCTTCCACAGGCATTTCATGCACGTGGTGCACTTACATACACACAGGCAAAACTCTTATACACATAAAATAAAAATAAATAAGGTTTAAAAATGTTTAAAAAGCATATGTAGTAGGGCTGGAGAGATGGCCTAACGGTTAAGAGCGACTGCTCTTACAGAGGACCCGGGTTCGATCCCCAGCACCCACATGGCGGCGGAGAACCGTCTGAAACTCCAATTCCAGGAGAACTCCAGTTCCAGGGGAATCCGAGACCCTCTTCTGACCTCCGCGGCATTGCACGACACGGGAGCACAGACTTGCATGCAGACAGTACATCATACACATACAGAAATAAATTAAAAAAAAATTAAAATTAAAAAAATTAAAAAAAAAGCATATGTAGTAAAACAGCAAGCATTTTGGAAAAAACAGAAAAATCATTTGTAATTCTTCAGCTTCTGAGCATTTCATTTCCTTTCTGCTTATTTTTTCACCTCGTGTGGAGCGGCAGCCTCAGAGACTACACCTATCCCTGACAGCCAGGCTTCTTTAAAGGATGCTATTCTCTCCTTACAACGACCCTCAAAAGTCTCCATATTTCTTATGCTGGTTGAGTTGCAGATATTTCCCTCTAACAGAACATCAACACTTACATTGTCCTTGACGCCTGCTGTCAAATTATTTTCTTTTTTTTTTATTATTTATTTTTTTGTATGTGTGTGAATGTACTGTCTGCATGTAGGTCTGTGCACCCGTGTCGTGCAATGCCGCGGAGGTCAGAAGAGGATCTCGGATTCCCCTGGAACTGGAGTTCTCCTGGAATTGGAGTTACAAACGGTTCTCAGCCGCCATGTGGGTGCTGGGGATCGAACCCGGGTCCTCTGGGTTCAGGGCCTTTGTTCTGACTGACCACAGGCTCTGGAGGCTGAGGACCTGGCCTGAAACCCTCCTTTGATGTTTGTTGGCTGTGTGACCTCAGGTGAGTCATTGACCCACTGGGTCCCATCTGCAAACTCTGACAGCAGCGCTGGGCTCCCCTGCTGTGAGGCAGGGCAGCTGCCCCCACCTTCCTGAGGAGCACGGCAGTTTGGCTGTCTTGACCCCTCCTTATTCTCTTTCTCAGCTCCTGTCCTTTGTGTCAGGATTTCAGCAAACATGGCTAGAATACATTTTACCTAGGGCCTGCAGCTTATTTAAGCCAAAGCAAGAAGATGGACTGACCTGGGGCTCCTGGAGGTCCTGCGGGTCCTGTGGGGCCAGGAGGTCCTGGAGGTCCTGGGACAGTGATTGCCGATGATCCCTCTGCAGACAGAAGGAATATGGAACACTGAGCCCCCCTCACACCCCCAGTACGCTGTGGGACAGGCAGCTGGGGGCCTCTGCGTCTCGTCCCTCTGACCTGTCCCCCTTCCCTGGCTGCTGACCCACAGAGCTCACCTTGCACCCCCCTGAGCACCTGCCCACCCACTGACACTTCTAAGAAGACACTGAGGCAGAGCCAGTGCGATGCTCCACACAGGACAGACCAACAGAAGCCAGGGAGGGACCCTTCTGGGCTGCCTACCTGAAGTCACCACTCTGCCTGGGCTGCCGGGTTCACCTGGGGAGGTCGAGGAAGAGAGCAGTCAAAAGGACTGATTAGCGGCTTGATAAGTCATTTTCAAAGTGTCTGATTGCACTTGTGGCCCCCTGGCCCTCCAGCTAATGGGGTTTTAGTGAATGAATGGGGTCCAGGTGCACCGAGCATCACTCTCGGCTCAGAACCCCCAGGCCCAGAACATCAGTCATCTCTCAGAGAAGGGGTTTCCTGGGAGGCTGTGGAAAGTTGGAACTCCTGGGAGGTCAGAAGGAGGCTCCTATTAGAGCAATCTTTTTTTTTTTTTTTTTTTTTTTTTTTTGTCTTTTTGAGACAGGGTCTCCCTGTAGTCCCAGATGGCCTAGAACTCACTATGTAAACCAGGCTGGCCTTGAACTCATTGAGATCTTCCTGCCTCTGCCTCCCAAGTCTGAGATTAAAGGCGTGCAACACTATGCCTGGCAATGTAAGGGGCAATTTTATGCCACACTTCATCACTTCCTCCTGCAAATGACCATTTGTAGGAAAATTACCTGAAGGTCAAAGGGTAGAGGCCATGACCCTGTGAGTGGGGTTCCAATGAGCTGCTTAGAACTCTGATTCCCTGGGTGGTAGGAGGGGGTGGGCAGTATGAAAGCAGGATTTGGGACTAGTAAATTGGGCAATCCTGAGTTACATAAAAGGCCACAACTGACATTGGTCTTGAGTGATAAAACTGAAGTGTGAGCGAAGGACTTCCAGGAAGAAGACAGAGATTCCCATGACCGCAAATGTATCCAACTCTCCATGCACCTCTGGACTGGGAAGCCATGGATGGGCTTGGGGACACCAAAGGAGCAGAGCACGGCCTGGGAAAGCTCCTGGGGTCAGAGCCGGGCTCAGCTGCAGAAAGTCTGCCTAGTACGCATGAGGGCCTGAGTTTCACCCCCAGAACTAAAAAAAGAAAACCCGTTCACCAGCTCCTTGAGGGGACTCAGCTTCAAGCAAGGAAATTAAACCTTGCAGTGCACTGAAAGGACGCTTTTGTTTCCCCTTAGAGTAAAGGGGTTTTCTTTGCGCGCTCCTCCAGCAGGGGGTCGGGGCCAAGACAGGAGAAAGCACTTATGTTTGTTTGTGGGGCACAGTCTAACAAAGGAAACATGGCTCCAGGGAGGATCTGAAGTCCCCTCCAGCAGGAAGTCACAGAGGAATGGACTTCCTGGCACCCTCCCTTAGTCCCTTGACTTCACCCCCTTTGTCAAGTCGAAACACTCCTCTCTACCTACAAAGGGGATCTGGTATCCCTTGTCACTCTTAGGTCAGGGCAGCGGGAAAGGCCAAGGGTGGGTCCTGTCCTGGAAAGTGTCACATTGGTGGGGAGTAAGCCTACATGACAAGGGGTCTTTTAGAGGCAGTTGGGGCATTTTATGAGCAAACCAGGGTCTGAGAAGCATAGAGGTGAGCAGCACCCTTCCCCTCTTCCCGCCAGGAGGGCCTGCAGATACGGAAGGAAGCTCAGGCTTGGGAGCGGGCTGTGCGGAGAGTAGGTGAGCCCTGCGGTTGTTCCGCAGATTCCTGGGCTTCCATTTCTCAGCCTTCTGTTGGAACCACTAGATGCCACTGTTGATCCAGGCTCTGGCCAGACAGGGCCCTCCCTCCTGCCAACCCCTCCCTGATGCAGAAATGGTTAGTGAAAAGAAAGAATATCTTATTGGGGAAATCACATACCTTTAATCCCTGGTCGGCCAGGGCTACCTGGAAGTCCTGTTGTGATTAAACACAAGTCAGTCAGGATGATTAATTTTGTCCAGCAATTTTGGACATATTCCTTCCCTTCCTGTTGGCAGTAACCAGGGCCCTGGCCCTCAGCATGGCAGCACTGACTGGCTGATTGAAGCAGCAGGACTTGCCTGCTTCAGCCTCCTGGAGGGGGGTGAGTTCTCACCCTGAGCTCTAGTCCCTGTCTGGGAACCCGAGCCACCGCGGGGTTGAGGCAGGCAGAGGCTCTGGGGGGATCCTCACCCCCCTGAGTCTGTAGGGAGCGTGCAAAGTTGCCACCGTCCCCGTCTCTGCTGCCTCCAGAGCTCTAGTATCTGGTCACCTCTGTGGGACCTGCTGCTTGGCTTCTCTCTTCATCTTTGTCTAATCTTCATCTTTATAAAATGCAGAGTTGGACATGCTGAGGATTCCTCAAGCACAGATGGGTGGATGGCATTGATAGGATGGGCTTTAATAATAAAGGTCATCCCAGAGAGGGAGCATCCTCCGAGCCAAAGGAGTGCACAGGAGCACACACTCCTTCCATACCAGCACTGGGGAACATGGGCATCTGGTGCCCAACAGAACTGCTGGTCAGCAGTGTCCCCTTGCCTTGGGTTTCTTCCTGCGTCAGAGGGGGAACAGAGCACAGCACAAACAGGTTCTGACTTCACTGGTCTCAGGGTAACATTCTAGATTGTTCTGTGCATATTTTTTTTCCTTTTAAGGTACTTCTCAGAACTCACAATGGTAGGACCTGAGCCTATGTTTGCTAGGGCTTGGGAGGAAAGGATACTCTCAGGTAAAGGATACAGTTAGAGAAGTACTGGTCTGGCCTAGAAGGAGGTGGCAGGTGGGAATGACCAGATGACTCACCCTGAGGTCCTTGGGGTCCTGTGAGACCTGGAGAAAAGAAAGTACATGGCAAGAGTTGAAGGGTTGAAGAACTGCCCTGGGGAGCCACGCCCTGGCCTGCAGGAGCAGGTAGCCACGACAGAGAAGGGGGATAAGTCTCCCACTGCTACAATGTTGGGTTCTCCTAGCACTCGGCAAAGAGCACTTCCATGAGCTTTGCAGTGGATGACTCACCACTCCACTAGGCAAAGGTCCTAAGTGCATTTGGATTCACAGATACTTCTGGAATGTGAGGAGAAGCAGGAACCCAGAACACAAACATCCATCCACGCTGCCGGATGCTGTCCTAGGCTCCCTCCCTTAGAGCTCAGGCACCAGCCAGGAGTCAGGGCTCCTGCATCTTCAGTGACCTGCTCTGACTGCACAGCTCTTTTAGCTGGATTTGATTTGTTCTTCGGCCCTCGATAGAGATGTTAACAAGGCCCTCTCTCTTCAGACTAGTATTGGTGAGGGCTTAGACAACCCCAGAAGAGATGGGGAAAAGATTGAGCAAGTTACCAAGCTAGAGTTCAAGTCTGTAATTCAAGATCACGCTTGTCCCTTTCTAAACCCCTCGCTTTCATCTGTCCAACCTTCTTTTTCAAATGGCCAGATTCGCCGGGCGCGGTGGCACACTCCTTTAATCCCAGCACTCGGGAGGCAGAGATAGGTGGATCTCTGTGGGTTCAAGGCTGGCCTGATCTACAGAGTGAGCTCCAGGACACCTGGTACTAAAAGGGAGACCCTGTCTCAAAAATACCAAAAAAGTGTAAAATCAAATGGCCAGATTTAGTGACTAGGTGCTAGGTCCACCGCCATTACACACAGAACAGTCTGCTATATGCCAGATGCTGGTGGAAAACGGAACAGGGCACACATGGGTGCCCTTGTACATATATGTAGGTACATGCACACATACAACCATGTACCCCTGAACCCACTGAATTCCCAAGAGTGTATCCACACACCTGCGCATGCCCAGGCTGCATACATATCAGAAGCTTTACCTGGCTTTCCTGGGTCTCCAGAAGGTCCCGGTGGGCCACGAGTTCCAGGCATCCCCATGAGACCTTGTTCACCTGCACAGAGCATGACCAATGAGAATGCGTCTCCCTTAGGAAAGCACCTCTGTGCCAGTGAGTTTCCCCAAGCAACTTGCTGGTGGGCGACCAGGAGGAGGAACCAAGACCAGGACAGTGGGCATCTCTGCATGCTGCATACCCTGCTGGTATTATAATGGAGGTCTTGACGGGGCTGCATATGAGGGCAAGGGCAGGGCAGGGTATGGGACACAGTAGCAGCTGGTGAGGCTAAAAACAATGGATCAGTGACTAACCTCTTGGGCCTTGCTGTCCGTCGGGGCCAGCGGGGCCTGGTAAAGCAGAAAAGTAAAGCCCATCAGGCATCCCCAGAGATATTTCTGTGACTTTCCCTCTCTTGTCCAGTAGCCTCATGGCACATGACTCATGTAGCCCTCCCTGTGCTCATCAACCTCAGAAGCCCTGCCTGTAAGATCTCTGGATTCAGTCTTCTTCCAGCCCAGTTCTAAGCTGGCACTTGTCATCTGCCGGCTGGGAATGGACCAAGACTCCCCATCCCCATGGCACCACTAGAGCACAGACAGATACTCCTAAGTGTCTGGATTGCTTACCTGAGACCCCAACAGCTAAGGTCCCTTGGGTCCTTGTCTCCTCTGCTCTAAGCACATTCCTAACTTCCTTCCAAAGTGGAGACCCTTTAGGACTTGCCTTTCTCCTCCACCTTTGTAATCTCTTCATGGACAGTTTTCCATGCCATAACTGAATACTTCCTAAATTTTTAGGAACACGGAGTACCGCGTCCTCCGCCTCCAGGCTGTAAGCAAGGCTCTCTCAGCTATATCCTTGCAGCGTTTGCGAGGACCTTTTCCGGCCTCTGTCACCTCTCACAAGTTTTGTTTCAACTTGAGGGAAAGAAGCATATGACTTACCCAGTTATTTACTTGAGCTGCATACAGTCTGTGCATACTAGTAATTGGTTAAATGAAATGACAGTGAATATGCTCTGTCCCCATTGGAAGGCCTTGAGTCCCTGTGGGGCTGAGGGCTGCGGCCTGGCCCTCTGAAGCTTCCCTGTCCCAGATGACAGGCTCAGTAAGAGTTAGTTTAAGGGTGGCAGCCTGGATCTGGCTTTGAAGCTATCCCTGGGGGGTGGGTATATCACAGACCCTCAAACCTTGTCAGTCCTTAGCTAACATCCCGTAGCCAGGGAAGAGGGCCGTGCCACATCAAGCCGATCCCAGAACAATGAGAAACTCCCAGAAAACTGCAGAGAGCTAGAGAGCCCCAGGAAGATGCCTGGCCCACAGATATCTTGAAAAAGTGACGAGTAGGGCCTGGGGTCAGGAGAGGCAGCTGTTTCCCCAGAGCCATGCCAGCTGCTTGAATGAGCAGACCCAGCGCGGACGCCTCTTGGGCGACAGGCCCGCCGCAGCTGGCTCTTGGGACTCTTACCCATTGTGCCCTTGGCTCCAGGTTCGCCCATAGCTCCAGGCAAACCTCTTGTGCCAGGCTCCCCTGTGAAGGACAAAGGAGCAGCTGATTAGAGGCTGACACACTGCTTGCATGCTCTGCCTTCCTGCTGCTCCCTCTCCACCCACAGGAACTGGGAGAGGCAGGTACTGCTTTGATTTCAAAGTCAGCACCACCTATCCCCCCCCCCCATGCTAGGTTCAGATTTACTCAGAAAACATGGCTGAGCTGAGGAGGCATATGAATGAGTGTGATTTCCTTGGAAACAGAAAGCTACCTTTTGTGGCCAAAGTATTATCACTCAATTTCATTTACTCCATGCAGCTGGGAGGAGGAAGATGCTAAGAGGGTGCGGGGTACACACTTTCTACTTCTTTGGAAATTCACTCTTAATTCCCCCAAGCAGATTTCCCCAAAGAATCTGAAAGAACTATAAACTCTGCATCAAACAGGCACGGTTTGGACTGTGTGCTTTGATGTCTACTTAGCCTCCATCTATGGCTTTATTTTATCTTTCCTGTGCTTCTGATTTTTTAAAATGTGTATGAATGTTTTGCCTGCATGTAAATAAAATACACCATGTCACGCAATGCCTGTGGAGGCCAGAAGAGGGCGTCTGGTCTCCTAGAACTGGAATTACTGGTGGTTGTTTACCTCCATGTGGGTGCTGGGAACTGAACCCATGTCCTCTGCAAGAACAGCCAGTGCTCTTAAGAGGTCAGCCATCTCTCCAGCCCCAAGTGCTAAGCTTCTTCTAAACTACAAGGTCTTTGAGGGTTTTGTGCCAGAGATTCTGCCTCATCCTTCTGTATTTTTCCTAACTTCTGTGATTGCTGGATTTTAAAAAGTCATGACTAGATGAAATTCCTGGGTTGCACTGACCTGTGAGGCCTCTGGGTCCTTTCTCACCCTGGTCACCTAAAACAAACACAGGGGTTGGGGATAAAACCATCAGTTGTGAGCAAAGAAGACCCCCCCCCCCAGTGGCATGGAGCCCTACAGCCGAAGGCTGGTGAGTCAGGGCACTGATAAAGCAGGTTCCACCAGAAGCAGATGCCCTCAACCTTGCTGTGGCACACAGGACTGCTGGGCACAGAAGCAGTTGCCCTCAACCTTGCTGTGGCACACAGGACTGCTGGGTACAGGAAGGCCAGACCAGAAAGCAGACACCTCAGAGTATGTATCTTCACCACCACGAGACAGGACCACTCAACAATGGCTAAGTCATATGGGTACCCTGCTTCCCCTCTCTGCACCTCAGCTTCTCTCTTTCTGAGATGCTGGAGAAGAATGAGGTCTCAGCTGTCTTTCAGCCTGAGGACCAGGAGCCGGAGTCATGTATGGTCTTGGACCTCACACCACTGGCTGTGTCTGGATGCCTAGGAGCAGGGCAGACTATGGTGGTGAGTGACTAACAGTAGGAACAGCATACCTTTGGGTCCTGGTGGTCCCATAAGTCCTTTGTCACCTGAAAAGGAAATAGTTTGGCATAAAAAGCCCTGCAGGGGATGAAGAAGGGTCAATGTCTGTCTGTGAAGGCGGCTTCCTCTCCATACTTACCTCCTACGGAGTCCTTCTTGCACTTAGTAGCTATATAACTTGTGGGTTATGCCCATCAGACCCTCCCTGAACCCCCAGATCTCCTTCTTGAGTGAGCGGTCTCCATAGAGTGATGTCCCTTTTCTCCCTGATCCTCTCTTCAACTCACCTTTGACACCAGGAAGTCCCACTTCACCCCGAAGTCCTTGGGGACCCATAGAACCTGCCAGCAGAGGAAAATACACAGATGAATGAGCATTCCATCTTTGGAAGGGACAGACACATGCACATGCTTGAGCATACACACAGACACATACGCACCATGGAACAAAAGTCAAGGGCTGCCTTCCACAGACTCGCACACCCCTCTGACCCCTCTGTGTGTCTTCTAAGCTGCCCTGCTCTAGGTGACTTGTCCCAGCCACTCACCAGGCCCTGGCATTAGAACACAGCAAAAGACCCTGGTAGAGGCGCTGGCTGCAGCTCAAGATTCTCAGGATAGCACACAAGCCCTTTGGCCCACATAGAACCAGGCAGAGGGAGGATGGGAACTCCCTACTGATGAAGCTACAGAAGGTTTCAGGTCCCACCCTAGGCCAGAATGGATTCAGACAGGACCCAGCAGGGCACCCACGTTCGGCCTCAAGGGACACGGTGGACTTGAGACTTTTATGTCCAGGAAGTTCTTTTTATAATTGCTTCATTTGCTTTAGTAATATTTGATTTTCCCTTTAACATTTCTTTCTTTGTCCTAGAAATAGAACCAGTTTACAAGAATCAGCACACTGACCTGGGGGGCCCTGGGGACCAGGAGAGCCACTGGGACCTGAGAGGGAGGGGAGAGACAATCACAAGAAGTAAGTACGGGCTGCAGTGGCTGACCCCAGGATGAAGGGCAGGCAGAGTAGATGGAGCTCATTCCAAAGAAGAGAGAGCCATGTGGGTCCTCGCCAGGGCTGCACACCAGAGGGTCCAGGGGTGACCACGGTGTAATGTTCGCCTTAGGGGAGACTGCAGCTGGAAAAAGCCCAGAGATCCCTGCTTCTTTCTGGTCAGAGTAAGACATTGGAACTAGAGCAGGGGTTGGAAGGGGAGGGCACCAAGTAGTCAATGACCAGGAGCCCTTTCTCCTTGGGTTCTCCACACATATTACATTCTGTGTGTGTATGTGTATCTGGGCCACCGTCAGTGCAAGAAATTGTCTGGTTTTTAGTTTCCTGTATGATCCATCCATCTGCTTAGAGACCACACGATGTGGTCCACTGAACAAAGATGTCAGTATGCTCCCAGCCCCATTGTGGGGCCAAAATAATAAGGCAGTCTTGATGCCCGGGAACTCCTTTGTGGAGGAACACTACCTTGACCCATAATCCTACGCAGACCTGGAGCAGTTGGCCAGTACTTTGGGGGAGCCCAGGGACCATTTTTCTGAATGTGGCCCCTCCCACCCAGCTCTGGTCAATCTCGGGCTCCTGACATACCTTTGGCGCCCACAGAACCTGGGACACCAGGAGGGCCCTGAGGACCTGGTTCTCCAGCAGCTCCTAAGGAGAAAACGAGGATCGAGCATGTTGAGAGAGAGCTTCCTTAGTCTGATTGACCACCCAGCCTAGCCATGCCAACAAGAAGGGATGCTTCCCCACAATGCTTCACAGTCTATTTGGCACCTCTCTGAGGTCGCTCATTAGCAATACCTCTTCAGTCTCTGTCTCTGAGACTTGATTTTCCATGAAGCCTGGCACCTAGAAGGCACACACTGGCTGCCTGCTTCAGGAAGCTTTTCAGGAGAATATGAGACTGGCTCGACACTTCCTGTACAGTCTTCTGGCACAGTTTTCCCATAAAGGTAGTCTCATGGTTAAAGAGCTTCAGTGCTGGGCTTGTGTCCCAGGCTTTCCTGCCTTCTGCCCTGCTGAGTCCTGCCCCCCGCCCCCGGAGTCTGGAAGACCTGAAACTTGCCCCATACCTGGCCCACACCCAGTCCTGCCTGCCCTCTGCTCTCCACCTTGATCTCACTCTGTTCATCACCCTCTCTGGAATGACAACTTTCCTGAGACTTCCTTGTCTAGCTCTCAAACATCACGACCTGTTTCTTAGTCCTGGATCCACCTTATAACTCAGCAACCACAGTCCATCCCTAGTCATTGTGTCTACAGGGCAGAGGACGGATGCAGCTAATCCTTCTGGTGAAGGAGTTGCCTCTTACCTCTGTCTCCTTTTTCTCCAGACCCAGGAGGTCCAGGTTCACCACGAGGTCCCATGGGGCCTTCTCGTCCTCTCTGGCCCATGGGTCCTTCCATGCCAGGATCTCCTAAAGATGGGAATAAGCAACCTCAGAGTTAGGGTCATGTGCCATAGCCAAGAACCCTGCAGACGGCCTTTCCTCAGCAGTGACAGCCGCCTAGAACCTCTATACTCCCCAGCCCCCCGCCCCCTGCAGGCCACCCCTCCTGCTTCCCCGACACCCAGCATCTTGCTCTACTCAGAACCAGAGTGACCCCATGTGTAGATGATGCCCCGCCTTTGCTCAGACCTGCATGTGGCTTTTCATTTCACCGGCTCAGAAACCATCCTTAACCCTGGTCACATGGCCTCTTCCCTCAGGCACCCCTCCTGTCTCTCCAGCTTCCAGCCTCCCTATCCTGGCATTCCTTGAACCTGCTTCGGGTTTTGGCAGCCTCCATTCCACACTTGGATGTGGAATGTGTCCTTCAAGTCTTGTGTCTGCACCCCCTTCACTTCCCTGTCCCTGACTTCTGTGTTTAAAGCTCTGCCTAGCTTTTCTGTTGTATTCTTTGCTATCTTCTAAAATAGGATCTGGTACACAGTAGACACTTAATAAATGCTTATTAAATGAATGAAGAGGAAATAAATGAATGGAAAAGGGGGATCTTACCCACGCTGCCTTTTTGTCCCTTTGGTCCTTCTGGTCCAGGGCGGCCCGGGAGGCCAGGGATACCTGTGATACATATCAAACCTCAGTCCCTGTTTACTCTGGAAGCTAGCAGTTAGGACTGAGCAGCCCCAAACCCACAGCACCAGAGTTCAGTGGAAGTTACACACCTTGACTCCCAGGGAGGCCGTGGTCTCCTGCGGACGTAAAGGTAAAAGAGATGTTAGGTAGAGGACATGGCTTGATTCCCTAAGGGAGCCACTGTTGGGATTCAGGCAGGCCTTCTAGGTAGCAAATGAGCATCCAGTTACATTGCAGTTTCATGTAAAACCATGAAATCATTTTTTTTTTTTTTTGGTCTTTTTGAGACAGGGTCCCTGTAGCCGCAGCTGGCCTGAAACTTGAAATATAGACCACACCGACCTTGATCTAACAGAGATCTGCCTGCCTCTGCCTCCCTAGGTGTGTACCACCAAGCCTGGCTTTATAACTACATTTTAAAATATAATTATGCCCCATAAGTTCCTTTGGATGTACTTATAGTGAAAATTGTCATTTTGTTTTCCTGATATTCAAAGGCAGCTGAGAGTCCAGTATTTTACTTGACCCAGCAGGTGTAGGGGCTCCAGAACCACCAGTCCCCATCCTGAGCAGGGTCAGGAGGAGTGTGGTCTGCAGGTCCCCGGAGGTGGACCTGCAGCAGGGGTCCTAGGGGGTGGAAATGGCTGGGAATCCTGAAGGAAAAGAGGAGTGAGGGCCACTGAGAGGAGGAAGCAGATTCCGGCCTGACCGCTCTTAGAAAGTGAGGAGGAAATGGGACAGGGACAGAGGTGGCCCTGTTCCCTGGAGTAGTGGTTCCCAGGGCCAGCAGCCCTGGGTACAGGATCCACTGTGGTGACAAAGACTAGGGCTCCTGGGCCCATCCACACTTGCTTAACCAGATGCTCTTGGAGGGGCCTAGAATCTTCTGGTAGCTCTTTCCCACACTGGAGTCTGCAAAACTCTCAGTGAAGGGAATTAAGGAGAGTTGCTCTGTGTACAGTGAGGGGCAGTGGACAGGAAGCCTCCTCCTTCTAGCATGTGCCAACTGTTAGTTCTTAAACCACTTTTCTCAGTGTGACTGCTTCATTTTTTAAATTTTATTCATTTTTTTATGTGTGTAAGTGTTCTGCTTGGATGTACATAAGTGCACCCATGTCACTGAGTGTTATGCCTGGATGTGTATAAGTGCACCCATGTCACTGCACTGAGTGCTATGCCTGGATGTAACTGCACCCATGTCACTGAGTGTTATGCCTGGATGTGTGTAAGTGCACCCATGTCACGCATTGTTATGCCTGGATGTGTGTAAGTGCACCCATGTCACTCAGTGTTATACCTGGATGTGCATAAGTGGACCCATGTCACTCAGTGTTATGCCTGGATATGTGTAAGTGCACCCATGTCATGCATTGTTATGCCTGGATGTGTGTAAGTGCACCCATGACATGCAGTGTTATGCCTGGATGTGTATAAGTGCACCCATGTCACTCAGTGTTATGCCTGGATGTGTGTAAATGCACCCATGTCATGCAGTGTTATGCCTGGATGTGTGTAAGTGCACCCATGTCATGTAATGTTATGCCTGGATGTAAGTGCACCCATGTCACTGAGTGTTATGCCTGGATGTGTATAAGTGTACCCATGTCACGCAGTGTTATACTTGGATGTGTGTAAATGCACTGGAGTCATATAGTGCCTGGGGAGGCAGAAGAGAGCATTGGATCCTCTGGAACTGGAGTTATGGACAATTGCTAACCACCATGTGGGTGCTGGGATTTGAACCTGAGTCTTTTGCAAGAACAATTACTGCTCTTAACCACTGAGCCATCTCTCCAGCCCCCTGACTGCTTTCTATAGGCCTCAACTTCAACAATGTTGAAGGTAATTTTCTCTTTACCTTTAGGTCCTTGACTTCCCATGTCACCTAGAACCAGAAAGAAGAATCCTGTGAGATTGGGTCACAACCAAGAACTACTCTCTTCTGGGTTTTTGCAGACATTTGGCAACATGTGAAGCATATGTCAAGATAAGGGGACAGCGGTGCAGGTCCCTCCAGCCCAGTTGGGGGCACGATACTAGAATTTTCCCGGATGCTGCCCGGGCTCCCAACCCTGCTATGAGGTCTGATTGGAAAGTCAACTCTCAGCTTCCTGATAGACACTGTTGGGTCATTAAGAGAAAAGAGTCCACTTCCTGGGGGACCTTGGCTTCCCTGCAGGACTGAGAGCAGGGAAAGGACTTGAGCGACACAATACCTTTAGGGCCAGGGCTTCCTCGGAGATTTCCTACAAGAAAGAATAAACCTTAAGTCAGTATCTTCACACACACACACACACACACACACACACACACACACGACATGGTTGGTGGGAAGAGACAGAGGCTCGCCCTAGGAAATGGACCCCCCCTCCCCCGCCCATTGTTCTAGCGATCTTGAACAATTTTCTCCAGGTCTGTTTTCTCAGCAGTGAAATGGATCCCAGTCCAGCTCCCCCTTGGTTCTCAGAGTGACAGTGGGATGGGATGGGATGGGATGGGATGGGATGGGATGGGATGGGAGGGAGGGAGAGGCTGAGTGGTGTCCCCAGCACAGGCATGCATGCGCCCAGGCCCCATCAGCTCACAACTCTGGGCTAGCTCCAGCCCAACTCTTACCTTTTTCCTGTTCTGTCATCAGCTTGTTCCTCACAAACAGCCAGATGGCCTCCTGGCTGGGGCCATCCAGCCCGGCCTTGGCTAGTCCGGGCCCCAGGAAGGGTGCCTCACCCTGGAGGCGATCCTTACTGCTCCTTTCCATCTTGTCTTCATAGTACAGCACTCCGCTCCTTATCTTCTCTAACTCAGCCACTCGGGCTTTCAGCTTCCTAACCTCCTCCGCTGGGATGGATAGACACAGACCATCAGGGAGGGCTGTGTCTGTTTCTTGTCCTGGGGCACTGGGTCTGGGGAGCCTTTATATCCCTGGGAACATCTTGTAGGAATATTTGTGCAGAGACAATCCTTGTGGTCACTAGCAGCCAACATCCGCCTGAGCCTTAAAGAAGCCTAGCCTCTGGGAGGGATGGTCAGACAAGGTAAAGGCAGACAGACAAGAGGGCCTAGCCTTTTTATGAGACTGACACCGGGGTACCTACTGCACTAACAAGGCACCTCAGAAGGTCTAGCCTTTTTATGAGACTGACACCGGGGTACCTTCTGCACTAACAAGGCACCTCAGAAGGTCTAGCCTTTTTGTGAGACTGACACCGGGGTACCTACTGCACTAACAAGGCACCTTAGAAGGTCTAGCCTTTTTATGAGACTGACACCGGGGTACCTACTGCACTAACAAAGCACCTTAGAGGGTCTAGCCTTATTAAGAAAGGCCATCAGTTCAGGGTGCCAGGGGTGGGCCAGGAAGGGCATTAGATTCCCAATGCTCTCTCAGGGGCCACTAGGCCTGGCCCAGGTGCCTGGACGGGATATTTCCAGAACATTTGGCCTAATGCTCATGACCCCTTGTCTGTCCCACCTTCTGGCCTCGGTACCTACCCAGAGCAATGAGGCCGAAGAGCAGCCCCAGCAGCAGCAGCCAGGTGAGCAGCAGGCCCAACAGCCACTTCCACCAGCTGCAGCAAGAACCACAGGGGCACCAGGCAGGTGCAGCCCCCCACGCTCCCCCGCCGCCACCGCTGCTGCCGCCGCCACCGCCTTTGCCTCCACTGCCACCACCACCTCGGTCATAGCCGTGGATTTCTGTGGAAGAAACGCAAAAGATGAATGGAATTCAGGAGGCTCTTGCCCTCTTCTGGACAAATTTGGTGAGTTCCTATGGGTGTGGTGAAGAGGTTTTGAGTTCTTGCTGTGGCTGGAGAAGAGCGTATCTGACAATCCTGCATTCCAGCTGTGTGACTGCAAGGAAGCCACTAATCTTTCTGTTGCATTTTATCAAATGGTGTTTTAGGGTGACCTACTTCATGGAATGGGATGAGACAAGGCCTTTAATCAGAAAAGCAGCCCACAGCACAGAGTTTAAACATCATCACTACTAGGAGTGTCATGTGCATCTGCCAGGACTCCTGGAACCAATTAGGCCTGAATCTACAGCTCTGGTCCCAAGGCCTCACTTGACACAGCTCACCCTTTGTGTTCTAGTTACACTCAACATCACAAATCTAGAGACCCATTTTAAAAGAAAAGCATTTTCAGTTCTCTCAACAAGATGTTAAGAATCCATACACTTCTGTCACAAGGGAGGGAGGAGGTAAGGAAAAGGCAGAGGGGGTAGGACAAGCATTGTTGAGTGTCATCTGGGGCTTGTCCTGTTGCTCCTGTCCGGTGGGAGACCCTGGACGTCAGGGCCCATAGTGGCTGCCAATTAGGAGTTGTGGAGCCTGTGAACACTGAGCCTGTGGCTCTTCATGTGGTTCTTCATGGCCGCAGACTGTCCCCTCCCATGTCTGCTCTATTCCCTCCCGGGCTTTTAGGGGCCCAGAGCTGGGTGCCTTATGTGTGCACTGCCTCCAGGCAAGGAGCCATCTTCTGTCCCACTAACCATGGCCAGCCCTGCAGATCCTTCCTCTGCAGGGTCCCCTGTTCTTACTCACCTGCAGAGATGGCCTTGCCTTTTGTAGACACAGTGTTCACATCTCCTAAAAGGACAAACCCAAGTTAGGAGCTTGAGGACTGGAAGAACCCACAAGCTTGCCCCTCATGTTGATTCAGGACAGGACTTCAGGTAAATCTTCCCCCCAGCAGCTTGCAGAACACAATGAACAAGGGCACCCAGTAACTCAGTTCTCAGGGATCTGCTATTTGCAGTGAGTACATTGACGAGCCATGGCTTGGCCAGCAGTTAATGAGGAAGGAAGCACAGAATTTTATCCCTGTGTTTCTGGAAGAAGTCATGTCAGGGGAGGGTGGGGGAGCAGGGGGCGACATTTGCATTGAAGTCATAATGTACTTTGAGTGCTGCAGACAGGATCCCAGGGTCTCACACATGCTGAACACTGGCTTTACCACTGAGTTGTATCCCAGCTCTGATTCTAATTGCTTGCCCAGGGGAGATTGGCCACATGTAACTGACCTGGGGTGGTAGGAACTGAGAAGTTTTCAAGGGTGGACTTGGAGGCTGCCTGTTTGTGAGTCTCTGGTGTATTAGAAAATTAAATATTTATGGGCCTATGTGGAATTTTCTGGAAAAAATGCCTATAGTTTTCATCAGATTCTAAAAAGGATCTTTTGACTCTACACCCCAGCTTTACCCTTAAAACCGGAGTTACTGCTGGAGAGGGTTTAGAGTCAGGCTCCAGTCCACCTGTCAGAAGGTCCTATGACCTCACTTTTACCTTTGTCTACTCACATCCTCTAAATTGGGGGTTGGGGGTTTGGGGAGATTCTATAGGACCTCATGAAGATACTGGTTACCCCCCCCCCCCAAATCTAGGTATTTGGGAAGGAAAAAATAAAGCTAACAAATGCTATACAAAGTGTTTTTAGGTTGGGGAATGGTTGGAGAGCTAATAGGCTGAGAGAAAATTCCCTGTAGACATGTGGGAGAAAGGCGTTTGTCATAAATGACTTAGGGAACTTGTTAAAAATGTGGGTTCCAGCCAGGCGTGGTGGCGCACGCCTTTAATCCTAGCACTTGGGAGGCAGAGGCAGGCGGATCTTTGTGAGTTCAAGGCCAGCCTGGTCTACAGAGTGAGTTCTAGGACAGCTGGGACTACAGGGAGACCCTGTCTCAAAAAGACCAAAAAAAAAAATGTGGGTTCCAGAATGTAGAGATAGCTTAGTCTGTAAAGTATTTCCATGCAGAGAGAACTTGAATTTGATCCCTACCATCCATGTAAAAAGTGGGGTGTGGTAGTGCACACATAATCCCAGTGTTGGGAAAGCAGAGGCAGGTGGAACCCTGGGGCCTTGGCC
The DNA here is from genome assembly GCA_009823505.1 of Rhizomys pruinosus. Classification (NCBI taxonomy): domain Eukaryota; kingdom Metazoa; phylum Chordata; class Mammalia; order Rodentia; family Spalacidae; genus Rhizomys; species Rhizomys pruinosus. The sequence continues at coordinate 333,106 of VZQC01013830.1, forward strand.
TGCCAGCCGAGCCTCAGTGGTCGGATCCAGGTCAATGAGACTCTGCCTCAAGAAAACAAAGTAGACAGCTCTTGAGGACTCACACTGAGGCTGGCCTCTGGCCTCCACAGTACACACACACACACACACACACACACACACACACACACATTCTCTCTCTTTCTCTCTCTCTCTCTCTCTCTCTCTCTCTCTCTCTCTCTCTCTCCCCCTTATCCCCACTCCCAGCCAAATTATGAACTTCCCACTCTGCGGGTCTGAGGAGGACTGGTTGTATCTTCCTGACACACTCGTGGGGCCAGTAGAGCTGCAGCTCTGTAGAGGCCCCTTGGAATGGTGCAGTCTCAGAAGACAAATGACATGTGGCTTGTCAGCGTCAGGTGGGCAGGGCAGGTTTGTTCTTACCGTTCACTTCTGCCTTCAGGCAGGTGTCAGCAGCGTATGCAGCTTGCTTTTCCTTTTTCAGGGTGTCTTCTGAAAAGGAAGCTATGCACAGAACCTGTGATAACCTGCTATGCTGTCTTCCCAGTCTCCCTGTCTGCACAGATCCCTCATTCCTTAGGAAGATGAGGGCTAGCTGGCAAGAAGCCAGTCCAGCTTTGCTGAGGTTGATCTTCCCCACAGAGGCTTGTGGCTAGACTTGCTGCCCACAGACCCCCATGGGAGCTCTTTGTCCGAATTTCTTTGGCCTATGTGCTTCAAAGCAGGGCCTGACATTCTATTTAGCCCAGGGTTTTTGAAATGAAATGGGTTCCCAGTGATTTCATGATTAAATCGGGTTAAAGCACCTTGCAAGCACATTAGGTCCCTGCACTACTTCCTTTTCTTCTGAAGTCTTTGCCACACAGACTCTGACATACTTGCAGCGATGGTGGCGGGGGAGGCAGTAAAGACCTTCCCGCTGTCCTTGTTCATGATCAAGAGCTCCATCTCCTTCTTGGCTGGCGCATTGTCTTTCTCTAGAATCAGGAACTTACAGTCCTTATGCAAGAAGTCATCATTCTGGACACTTGTGGTATAGGCTGGAGAGGAAAGAGTTGGTGAGGAGGAAGGAAAAAGACGTGGAGAGAAAAGAGAGAGAAGGCCATGGCCAGAAGAAGAAGGGGAGAAAGAGGAGGCAGAGGAGGAAGAGGAGGGAGGGAACGACTCACGAGTGTGTCTGAGGATCTTTTAGATAATGGTGCTATGGAGCATTTTAGTGACCAAGGACACATCTCTTTCCCTGGCTGGGCCTGGCCATTATGAAATTGGGTTAATGACAGAGGTGTTGGGGTCTGTGGAGCTGCCTCCCCACCTGGAAAAGCAGGATTTTCATTGAACTTGCAAAAGTCCCCTTTGCCAGCCAGGTCCTTCTTTAATAATGTGGTAGAAGGACTGGAGAGATGGCTCAGAGGTTAAGAGCACTTACTGCTCTTGCAGAGGACCCGGTTCGATGCCCAGCACTCACATGGCAGCCAAGAACCATCTTTAAGCTGGGCATGGTGACATACGCTCCTAGCACTTGGGAGGCAGAGGCAGGTGGATCTCTGCCAGTTCAAGGCTAGCCTGGTCTACAGAGTGAGTTCCAGGCCAGCTGGGGCTATAGGGAAACCCCGTCTAAAACAAAACAAAACAAAACAAAACAACAATGTGGTAGATTTGCTTTGCTGTCCTGGGGAGACTTCCTGAATGGCCATCTGAAGCTCTCTGCTCCTGTTCATGGACTGCACATCTACCATGTCACTCGTTTCCTTAAGAACTGTGTCATTTCCTGCAGTTGTCTTACTCTGTGTTTGTCACCTGGCTATGCTGCTGGAATTGTCATGTGGTGCACCAAAGTAGGTTTAGGGGATGCTCATCTCTAATTGCTCAAATAGCCAAAAAACCTTTGAGGTGATTGTGTTTGTGAATCTTAGACTATCTGTGGGTTCTGTCCCTGCCTCTGGGACACTATGTGTCACAGCAGGGCAGTTGTCCCTCTGTGCCAGCCTAGGCCCTAGAAGCTAGGAGAAGCACTTACTGGTAGAGGTGGACACACCAGTGTTCGCAACAGTAGGGGTCTGGGATGTGTTTTTCTTCACGCTGTATGCTGCAAGGGAAGAAGCACAGATGAGCCGAATCAACACGGCGGGGCAGCTCCGTGCCTGGGAGCAGCCTGGTCAGCTGAGAGGCAGCAGATGAAATCTACTCACTCTAGTGCAGGAGGAGTTAGATAGGACTCGTTTGCTATAATTCCCCTTATCTTTTTCCAGTTCTAGGGCCACTCCCTACAGAAGTTTCTATAGGCCTTATCGTCTGCCCTCTTGTTTTCTTACTCTGTATAAATTCACTTAATTCCCATTGTTTTACAGTAGTCCCTAACGGCTTCATGTGGCTTAGATGTTTTATTCCAACTAAGCAGTCAGCAAGTTGAAAGCAAGGGCTGAGGATCACCACATTCCTGTGCCACCTTTAATCCCTAGGTTTGCACAGGGGCAGTGGGCTGGGTGGTGCATCATGAAAGCCACCATTGATTTACTTGAAGTGACAGTGGGCTGTTAAGGGGTGAGTTGTGAGCTAGAGAGACCACCAAGCGGATCAGTTGGTTTGAGAGCTACACAGAGACATACAGGTGGAGCTGCCACTGACAGCACAGGCTCCTTTGTGTGTTTAACTCATATCTGAGGCAGGGAGGGATGAAGGTTAGGAAGGGCTGGGAAAGGAGGCTGTGTCGTTGGTGGTAACGGCCTTTTGGTCCTTCTTATTCCATCGTTAGGAAGGTGTACTGTGAGTGCTAGCTGAGAGGTATCAGTTCCCAAACTTGGGCTACCAACCTGTGGAAGTGGTAGCTGTGCCATGGGACAGGGCCGATGAGCTGGGGGCCAAATTGTTCTGCATGCCAAACACTGCAAGAGAAGTTGGGGACAGGTGGGAAGGTGTGTCCAGGGCTACCCTCTTTCCCCCCCAAATCAATTTCACAACAAACCCTTTTACCAATAGCAGAATTCAAAAGTTTCTGGGGTTTGTGCTTTTAGAGATATAGTCCTTTATTTATGCCCCACATCCTAACCACAGGGTAAACTTCATTAACAACTGTTGAGGAGTCAGGGCCATACAACTTATTAACAGTAGTTCATGTAGGGTTTGATGAATATTGTTGGATCCCTTAAAAATCCTTAAAATATCTCGTATGTTTCCTGTTCTTTGTAGCTCTCTGGAGTTATTTGGTACATGCTGTAGGAACTGTGGGCATTGCCGACACCCTGAGAGCAGCGAAGCACTAACATGGAAGGTTTCTAGTTCTCTTCTCCCTTCAATTCTTCTGACTCAGACACATAAAACCCCCTTGTCCCAGTTTTGACTTCAAGGCTTGTGATGGCTAACTGTAACTGTCAACTTTGTATACCTGGGAAGAGACTTTCAATGAGGGATTGGGTTGTCTATAGTACGGTGGCCTGTGGGCATGTCTGTGTGGGATTGACTTGATTGCCTTAATTGATGTGGGAAGACCCACCCTAATTGTGGGCCCACACCTGGTAGCACAGAATAAAAGCACATGAAGAAGGAAAGCGGTCTGCTGTTTTTGCTTGCATTGTGTTTACTCTTGCTGGTGGGTTTATCTACCCTGCTGCTGCTGCTGCTGCTGCTGCTGCTGCTGCTGCTGCTACTAAAGCCAGCTTCTTTGATCTTCCAACATGGGCTTTAGACCAATAGCTCTCCAGGAACCCACCATGCCTTGGGAGGTAGATTGGGACTGCTAGGGCACCCAGCCTTGTGGACTGAAGAACTACTTTGTTCTCTACCTCTCTAGTGTGAGGTTGCTGTTATTGTACTGCTTCAACCATATTGTGGTGAATAAATTCTTTTTTTAATATAGATTCATTCCATTGGCTCTGCTCTTCTAGAGAACCCTGACTTACAACAAGGCTTATTGGTTTTGTTGTTGCTGCTCATGACATCCAGAAGATCATTCCTCTCCTATCATCACTTCTGTTACTCCATCCTGTCTACTGTTTGGAGAGAAAGGCCATGAACCCAGTACCCGTCCACTTCCCTGGGGGTGTGGGTGAGCAAAAACTTTGCAAAACAAAATAGCAAAGAGAGGAAATCATGCAGGAATCTGCAGTGTTCTGGATCTGACGGGACTCTGGTCAACTAGACATGTTGGAAATCTGATTAGTAAATGTGTTTGCAGCTAATGCAGTGAATTAAATGAAGACCCACATCGCTCTGTTCATTGGTTACAAAGTTACAGGGAGGAAGCAGGTCACTTTAAAAGTAAAGTGTGATTGGTAGCTTATGTTCATATGAACAAATACTTGTGGAAACAGTGAATACACACTTCTTTCCAGTGGTCTTATGTTTCCATTGGAAGCTAAGCGGTAATATTTACCAGGGGTAGCTATTCTAATGGAGTATTTATAAAAAGATCTGAAATAAAATCCTCCTTGAATTAACAATATTTTCAACCTGAAAATGTCCAAGTTGTAACCCTAACTCTCCCCTTAGAAGTTCCCCCTTGGGGTTTACCATGCTTTCTGTAATCAGTTCCAGGTACTGTGCCTACTACCTTCTAATACACCTGTGGCCTCTAGCTCTGGATTGTAGAGTGGAGAGAGAGAGAGAGAGAGAGAGAGAGAGAGAGAGAGAGAGAGATTCATGATCTTGGGCAGAAAGGACTAGAAGTGATTCCACAGTCCTCATCAGGAAAGAACAGTGTGTGTGTGTATGTGTGTGTGTGTGTGTGTGTGTGTGTCTGTGTATTTGTGCTCTATGTATGTGTGCACTTGTATATTTGTTTTTTTTTTCTTTTTTTTTTAATTTTATTTATTTCTGTATGTGTATCAATGTACTGTCTGCATGCAGGTTTGTGCACCCGTGTCGTGCAGTGCAGCGGAGGTCAGAAGAGGGTCTCGGATTCCCCTGGAACTGGAGTTCTCCTGGAATTGGAGTTTCAGACGGTTCTCGGCCGCCATGTGGGTGCTGGGGATCGAACCCGGGTCCTCTGTAAGAGCGGTCGGCGCTCTTAACCGCTAGGCCACCTCTCCAGCCCGCACTTGTATATTTGTATGTGGTGTATGTGTGCACATGTATGGAGGCCATTGGTGTTTTCCTCTATCGCTCCTTGCCTTGTTTATTCTCTTGAGACAAGGTCTTTCATGAACCTGGAGCTCCTCACTTCTTGACTTGGCTGGCTAGTCAGCAGACCCCAGAGACACTCCTGTCTCCCATCCCCCCAGTGCTGGGTTACAGGAGCATGTGGGCACTAGGGATTCAAACTTAGGACCTTGGACTTGGCAGCAAGTGCTGTTACTCATTAAGCCACCTTCCAAGCCCAGGAAAAATATTTTTATGTTTAAGAAACCAGTTTAGCAAAGGCGACTCAGGGCTGGAAGGATGACGGCTCGTTGGTCCTCTTGCAGAGGACCTCGATTTGGTTCCCAGACTAACAGCTGTCTGTTAGTCCAGTTCCAGGAAACCTGACCCCTCTGCTGGCCTCTTCAGGTACCAGGCACAAACGTGATACACACACACACACACACACACACACACACACATATATTATATACAGGCAAAACATTCATACACATAAAATTAAGATGAAAAATCTCTTTTAAGAAGTATAAAAAAGAGAGTGACTCAAGATGACAGCACTGACCTGAGGAGCAGGTGCTGAGTCCGGGGTGCAGGGTGGGAGAACAGGATGCCATGTTATTGGGAACTCCAAAGACTGCGGTGGGGAAAGAGGAGAAAGTGAGTAGGAGGAATGTGTAGGCCAGAGCAGGGGAGATGCTCAGCCACTGTGGAGGTGCCAGAAGAAATGCCAGGACTGGCGTTTACTGCTCTGTTACACTTTCATGTTTAGAAAAGAACCTAAATGTTTAGTTCTATTGCCTTGCAGCAGAGAACCAAATATCAGCCCATGGTATACTTTAGATCCTAGCCAAAGGTGATCTTGGACTGATCCCCTTGGAGTGGCCAAGTGGGTCCAGTTAGTCTTATTGGTAACTGTTTAAAGAGAGAGTCCCTCAAGCTCACAGAAATTGAGTTGTTCAAGATTCACCCCACCCCCACTGATGCTAGATATCCTTTATCTATTTTCAGTGTTCCTTTCGCTGATATTCTGATATCCTGTGTTGCATGTTCTTTCTATAAGAAACCTTCTAGATGAAATTGAACTGAATGCAGTTCCAGTGGAAGGCCCTTCAGACATCTGGCTGTGGAAGACTCTCTCAGAAGCCCTGGGGATGGTGAACACTGAAGAGTGAGTTCTTCAGTAATGAGGAGGAGCTGTAGCATTTCTATTCTGTGGGTGAGAGGCTGTGTGCAGCCCACCACCTACCTGACCCGGCTGAGTAGGCATTGGTGTTGAGGAGGGAGGAGCTCTGGGTGGTCATGTTGTTGTGGTAGGTCCCCATGGAGGACCCCGCAGGCAAGGTGGAGGACCACACATGGGAGGGAAGGTTGGTGTCCAGTACTGTTGCATCGTAGGTTCCTGACACTGGAAACAGAAACACACACATTGCACTGACAAATGGATCCTTTCCTGTGGGGAGCTTGGTTAGCTCGGCTTCCTGGGACTCCCCAGAGTTTAGCGCTTAAGGTCCCATATCCTAGGAACTCTCTCAGTCAGAACGGCCTGAGGCAGCCAGTCATCCCAGGTTTGACTGAAGCTGAGGCTTGATCTCTTAAATTGCAAAATTCTTGCCAGCTCTGGGTGAAATTCAAAATTAATTTTGTTTTAGTGTTTTCTCCATGTGTCTTCTAAGTTTTTCTCTCTGTATTTTGGTGGACCGTCCCAGCCAGTGATCTTCCCCTTAGCCCTTTGGCGGCTCGGCTCCTCCATCTTTAAAGATACTAAGAAATAGCTCACTTAGGAGATGCTTCTAGGCAGATGGGGGTATGCCTGTGACAAGGGAGAGTGAGGGTCTCAGGACTTGAACATAGTACGTAGCAGCCTTCTTGGTTAGACTATCTGTGAGCATCTCTGTGAGCCAAGCAGACCCTAGGGGCACTCTGTCCCTGAGATGGATTTTCATGCTCCTTCAAATCTATGGCAGCTCTGTCTATTTATTCTGTGAGAGGGAGCTAGCCCAACAGGTGGTAACATGCCTAAGACTTGTTTTTTTTAGGAGAAAACACACAGGGGAGGTCATGGTTTCTAGGCTTTTCTAGGAACGGGAAGAACACACGTCACAGTAGAGTTGGCTTCTCCTCACCTCTGTCCAAGGATCTGCTAATCTGTCTTCCCATCACCCGCACAAGTAATTCCCTCACAGACGGCAAGCACTGGCAGTACAGGTGCTGAGTATGATTCATTCTGTGTGACTGGGGCCTCTTAGTTATCTGTTCAGTGTCCCCCAGAGACCTTCCCCTCCACAAGAGCACTGACTGCCTCTCTTGTCCAGAGCTTTTCCTCAGGGCTCTTGACACAGGGGAGGATAGAACACTTCAGTCGCTCATGAATGAAAACATTCTTGGGGAAGCCGGCCAACGCCTCTAACATCTCTGCAGCTGGTGGGGAGAATGTCTAGGGTTCAGAGCAGGGCTGCCACATTCTCAAAATACAGTTGGCCTAGGAGATGAGAAGGCCTTGGCCACAGGGTGGTATGGGAAGAGCAGGTGTTTATGTGCTGTGATGTCCCTGGCAAAGCTGAAAGGTCTCCAGGTCATGCTGAATTCCTCAGCCATAGCAAATCTGCCACCTTGTCCTCGTCCCTCCATGGCAGTCTGTGGCTGTCAGGCTTACCTGACTGGGAGCTTGCTGTCACCAGTTTGGTCTCCACAGTGCCCTTCTTGGGAATAGGGAGTGTGTTGGAGGTGTTCCTGGTGGGACTGGCACTCGCAGATCGGCTCCCCTTGAGCAAACGCTTGACCTCATCTAGTTCTGTCCCTGCGGAAGAACCCCAGACCCTGTCATCAGACCCAGGATTCTTTCCCAGGTCCAAGGGCAGATGGAATACTGACAGACATTTTTTGTTGGCTTTTATAATTTTTGCATTTTGTCAATTTATAACTTTTTCAACCTGGCACTTTGTAATCTTAACAACCTCATATAGTGCTTTGCATAAAAGCTCAAAATTTGGGGGAGATATTTTTCAATTAGACCTCACCAGGCACCAGAGGGGTGATTCTGTGACTGGAAGACCTTGTCATCTGGGATCAGACAGTTACAGAGCCAGACCCCTGGGAGAAAAATGTCTTAACAGTTGGCTTGTCCCCTGCATGTGGTGCCTTGGACAGCCTGGTGCACATGGTGCCATGGATGGCCTGGTGTGCCTTTTGAGTGTCAAAAGGGATTTGTGGCCTATAACTCCTAAACATTAAGCTGCATTCACATGTGATTTAATTTCCAGTCCATATGGCTAATACTGTTCATAGCAGGATGAACTTCTGGGACCATCTCCTTGTACCCCTCCAAAGTAGAAAATAGGAAGAACAAAGGACAGAAGAAGACAGATTGCAGAAATAGGTGTGAGGGGGCTTAGGAGTACCCCCCTTTCACAGAAAGCTCCACTTTGGGCTCAATGTCTCCAAGCCTAGAAGGACTTAGGTGAGAAAGTCACATCCCACATCCAGGTGTGGGGCTCTGTGGGCCAGCCCCCTCCAGTGCCACTCTGTGTCCTGAGCTGCTGCCCTGCCCGTCCTTCTTTTATTCTGTATGCCTGGATCCTACCCTATAGTGTTGCCAAGGACCCTCTAACAAGGGCAATGGGAATCTAACGTGTCCAGTGCACAGAGACTAGGGGATCTCACTTTGGAAATAAAGTCCAAACCCTTATCCTGGAACCCTGAACCTTCTCTAATCTGGACTCTTTCATTGTGACTCCCAACTGAACTGGCTTTCCAATTTCTCAAGCCAGCTGTATCCTCTGAGCCTAACTCTGATCCACCCTTAAGTCTCTCTTCAAACAAACTCTGTCCTAGTAGGGCTTCATCTCTCCTTCTGCCTCTATCTCCCTGGGCTGTACTTTCTTTCAACACCGAGCTATAGAGGTTGAGTAGTTTCCTATTTTCCTCATTCTGGACTATGGATTACTAAATGGCAGACCCAGACATACATAGCTCTCGCACCCCGCATAGAGGCCAACCCACAGAAGGCTTTTATGACTGTTTGATAATTGTGTGAACACACACACACACACACACACACACACACACACACACAGCACTAGTCCTAACTCAGCATTATACTGCATCTGTCTCTGGGTAATTTTCAAGGTTTCATGGATACTTTATTGTAGCAAGACAGTGACCACTTACATCTGGTAGATGGTGATGCACTCTGCAGTCGAACTCGAATTTCACTCTCTGTACAAGGGAAGAGATAGAGATGCTGTGAATGAAGGAGGCTGGATCACACTCTGTGACTTTGAGTTTTGAGGAGAGGGAGACTCTTTGAGCTACTCAGGGATTTCTGAGTCCCGGGCCAGGAAACTTAGGTGTCCCAATGAGGGTATTGCTACAAAAGAGATGGCCACCCCTACCCCAACCGTACACTCCTAGGCACCAGAGACCTTATGAAATCCCAGGCTGAGCAAGAAGACCCCATGACACTCATATGGACCATTCCTTTTCCCATCATCCTCTTCACAGTCACCAATGCTGAGCATCTTTCTGTCTCTGTGTTGACTCAAGACAGAGACCACATAACTCCAACACCTCCAATATTCACTTAAGTCATTTGACCTCTTCAGAATGGGACAGTCAGGAAGTTGGCAGCTTACATATTAGCTTTGATTAGAGAATTGGTATCTTTTAACTCTCAACCTATGACTGTGGGTAGCTGGTATAGCTCAAACTTGCAAGTTCCTGACAACAATAAAACCCACCGAGAACTCACTGAGTCTGTGAAGGTCTCTGCCTTCAGCGCAGCCTGATATGCAGATTCCTTGCTGCCCCAGAGGTCTGCTAGGGTGGGTTTTCCCTGGGCCTTCCTCTTTACCCTTTGTAGATGAAGGGATTACAAAACTGTCCCTTGAAATTCTTTAAAGAAGGGGTTTTGCTCATCTCCAGACATGCAAAGCACATCTTGTTGGAATCGGTGGGGAGGTTAGAAGAGAAGCCAGATGTGCTGTCTGCGTGTCTCAGATTGCCACTGTTTTGTTGAGGCTCGTTAGGCTCCTATCATTACCAGATCTCCCCTTCCCATCCTGGAGGAGTAGGCAGACTCCCTAGGCACTCTAAGCTCCTCAAAGCAGAAACCGTGCCTGACGCACTCTTCTGTGCTCCACTTCTTGGTTTGGCTGGCATGTATTAGTTTCTCAGAATTCATTGAACCGCACCCAGTGATGTGATAGTACTCACCTCGTGTCTGGCTGCGTCCTCTGGTTGCAGAAGATGCTGAGAAAGGGATAAATGTGATCTTAGACATATATAAGTATTGGCATGCTGAATATTTTTGATGGTGAGGTAGACATATTTGTCTAATGTCTAAATTAGATGAAGGCTTTGTGTATAGCAGATGCTGAATAAATGATGCACAGAAGTTAAAGGGCAAATAATATTTAGCGACCTCTCAATGCAGTTAAGGTATTAATTAGTTGAGCAAATGCTGAATTAGCTGACACTTAGACAACTGTGGCTTGGGTAATCCACTTGAGAGTACTATGTATTTGGACTAGCAAAAAACACTGTCAAATGGACCAAAAGGCTGATAAATCTTTAATTTGTTTCTTAAAACCTGCCTTAATTTTCCCAGTGTAAGCAAATGTAGAAAATTATAATCGTTGTGTAATCATTAATCATAGCCTTAATTCATGTATACAGTGGGACTCTTAAAAATATAAACATCAGGCATGGTGGCACACACCTGTAATCTCAGCTCTCAGGAGGCAGAGGCAGAGGCAAAGGCAGAGGCAGAGGCAGAGGCAGACAGATCTCTGTGAAACTGAGGCCAGCCTGATGTACATAGAAAGTTCCAGGCTAGCTAAGGTTACAGGGAGACTCTGTCTTTAAAAAAAAGGCTGGACATAGTGGCACATGCCTTAATCCCAGCACTTGGGAGGCAGAGGATCTCTGTAAGTTCGAGGACAGCCTGGTCTACATAGTGAGTTCCAGGACAGCTGGAGCTACAGGGAGACCCTGTCTCAAAAACAACAACAACAACAAAAAGAGGATCTCTTTGAGTTTGAGGCCAGCCTGGTCTACATAGTGAGTCCCAGAGCTATGCATAAAGAAAGTTAAAAAAAAATACAAACCGAAGTCTTAAGGCCAAGTGAACACACAGCTTAGGGTGTTATGAGTACATGCTGAATCCATCCAGCCACAGGGGAGGGCCTGGCATGGCAGGCATTTGTGCAAAGCGATTGCTGTTCCTCATTGGTGGCTGTCCTCTGTGCAGCTCATCGAAAGAACAATCCCTGCTTGGCCTTAGCTGCTTAGCTGTCCAAGCATGAACTTGTACAAACAGCTTGCTGTTTTAATAGTGTCATGAGCAAATGCTTATGACAGCAAGTTAACGTGACTGACAGTCCCCTTAGGACACCTCAGAGTGAAGACCAAGGGCAGCAGGTCAGCTGAGGCTGGCCTCCTCTAACAGAGTTCATTGGCTTAGGGTATCCCCTACCCACCACTGTACCCCCCGGGCATTTTCTTAGTACCCTTCTTGAGCATTTTCCTAGAATATAAGGAGAGGACATACCGAATTCCTTCCGAGGGTATTCTGGAGAAGAATTACCACTGGAACTCCCTGGAGAAAGAATGGAACACTTGGTACAAAATGGCCACGCAGGCCCTCAGGGCTTCCCAGATGATGGGGGACTGTGCCTGCCACTGCCTTCAGAGGCCCCCAGCCAGAGTTCCAGGCGGGAATGAGCAGCGCTTAGCATAATTCACCCGAGCAGGTGTTTTCCTTCCTCCTCTGTTTCAGTTGTTTGCACCCCCAGGAGCCGGGCCTGCATTTGAAAGCTAGTGGGATGGCTATTTCCTGTTTCTCCTTACTTTTAATCAATGGCAAACCCTGTCTGTTCTGCCTCTTTTATCTCATAACTCCCAGTCCTCCTCTCCTCTCTTCCCAGCTCCCAGCCTAGGTCCAGCCCTGATTTCCCTCTTCTACTGAAGATGTCCTCTGAACTCGTCTCTTGCCCATGGCTTCCTGGCTCAAGTGATTGTTCAGCTCAAAACCCTCTGTGCTTCTCACTGTGTGCAGAATACAATCCAACCTTAGCATGGAACCTGGGTCTTCCAACCCCTCTTGACATACACCACTGCCCCTTATCTAAGCCCTGGACTGTCCTGTGTGCCAGTGCTTTGCCAACCTAGACTGCCCTGTCCCTCCATCTGTGGGTGTCAGAAATACACCAGAATGCTCCAGCTCAGATGCCACCACCTCCAGAGTCTTCCCCGATATCCTCAGTGGAAGATGGCCATCTCCTTCCATTGTACGTTACTGCCTTTTAATCTGTCATCTTAAATTGTCTGCCAGCCTACAGGATCCTTGCAGATAAGATCCAGGAGGTGTTCCATACAATGTAAAACATGGTAAATACAAATTGAAAGTGACTAAGTGGTTGAAAGAATGAATGAAATCTTCCAGTAATGTGAGTCCATAAGAGAAATGGAGAAGTAAGGAGAAAGATGGGGTGGAGTGAAGTTGAGCAGTTCTCTTCTGTAGATACCTTCATAGGCTCCATGGTGGGCCACGCGAGTTTTCCTTTCAAAGGTTGAGCCTGGAGAGTTGGGCAGAGTGGAGGCAGGCGAATGAGCCCTCCGGTAACTAGAGGTGGAGGCGCTGCCTCGGAGGCTTCCACCTGCAATTGGGAAGGAGTGTAGAACCTGGTGGCCCCTAGCCAAGCAGAGATGCATCCCACTGCATTGAAGTGCAGTTGCCAAATGCCTTCAGGCTACTTCTAGCTAAGAGAGGGTCCTGCAAGAGGGGCAAGGGACTTCTGGGGACACAGGGGAGAGACAGGTGCTTGGAAATCGAAGGAGATTGCTGCTGCTTCCTTTCCTGGGAAGACACCGACAGGCAGGGACGTCCTCACACACAGACTGCATGCAAGTATTAAGATTCTGCAGGGTTTTCTTGAGGACCTGCTGTTGGATCACAGACCCCTGCTCAGATGGACTAGCAGATAATCCCCTGCAGTACAGGCCTGCTTATCTAAGGGCAGAAGCTTCTCCTGGCCAACCTGGCCCGTCTGTGTTTCAGGTTACCTTTTGATTTTCTTTACAAGAGCTGAATGGCTTTTAGGAATTTGTGCACTCTTGTGGTTTTCGTTTGACTTTTGTTTTGCTTTGTTTTCACGTGAAAAGTTCTCTCATGGAGAACAACAGGTTCATGTTAGGTGCTTGCCCAGTGGAATATGGCAGCGTGGGATTATATGTCACCACAGTCTCTCAGCCAGTAACCCAGTCATTTCCCAGTCTTCTAGCCACTAACTTATCAGTTTCTTTTGTTGTTGTTAATTCAAATTGTAAACCCTAAACACCCACAGTCTGTCCTAAAAGAGATGGCTTAAAGAAAGAGATCCAGTGTGAAAGAAACCATCTCCCATGAACGTGTCTTAGTTGATAATAGTTACTGTACTTGTGACTTCATGAAAATTGAACCCATTTTTAAAAAGCATCCAATGCTGATGATTTAAGACTTTGTGTCTTAATCCTAATGCCATGTGTCACTTAGGCAACTCTTCAGGCATATGGAATGAATGACGGGCTGTCATGAAGGTCCCTCTCTCATGCACTGTTTGCAGATGGCACGTTTTCTCTGTGTCTCCCTGTGTCCACCATTCCTACTGGCCCTCGCATCAGTAGCACTTACTTGAGTTGATGTAGCCACTGCTGCCGTGAGTCAGGCTTTGTTTCTCTAGCCGATTCCCTCCACCGAGAGAGCCTGTCTTAGCATAGCCATTGCTGGTACCTCCTTCTGCCAAAGCAGATGACAGTTTCAGGGTGGAGTCCGGCCAGAGGGTCTCCTCATCCTCTGCCATAAGGAAGCCATCCCTCCTTTCTCACCAGGACCCCGTTAGTCAGGGTTTCTCTTCTACCATACCCTAAGAGCCACACTACCGTTGTCTACCTTATTTTAGACCCAAAGGTCTGGAGTGAATATACTGCTTGATCTGAAAGAAGAGCTTTCTGCGAAGCACAGCCAGGAACTTGCTAGGAAAGTCAAACACGTCAGAGGAGTGATGCCAAGCTCCTTGATTCCAGAGCAGGGCTGGGCTTGCGTTTTTTAGATGTTTGATCAGGGCCTAGACACAACAGCTACTGGCAGTGTTAGAACAACTGATGGTGCCACTGGCTTCACCTGGTGCCTATCCCAGCTTCCACACTGCTCAGCCATGGCTGCTGATGGGTGGGTCCTCCCATGCAATGGTGCAGGCCAGGGCTGTGTTGGGACTTGATCTCTACTACCGAATTCACTAGAGCTAGGGAGTTCCTGGAGAAAGATGATGTGAAACCCAACTCTCAGGGAGGCTAGGGTTTCCAATACTTTACTGCCTAGAATAGCAAATCCACAGAGGCAGAAAGTAGAGCTGCAGTTCCCAGGGAGAGGGGAGGAGAATGGGGCCTGGTTGTTAATGGGCGAGAGGGGAGGAAGTGATGGAAATGTCCTAAAATTAGACTAAAGCAAGCAATTGCTGTGCACCCAGAGAGTGAGTGATACAACTCAAACTGGTAACTGTTGTAATGTATAAATTAATATCAGGATAGCTGTTAGCAAAAGAATATGTTTCAGATATTTTGGATTTTCTCAGTGAGCAAATCCCACTGTTCAAGATTATGGCCTGGAGCTTTCACATATGACCTATCAAGATAAAGTCACTTACTTGGTGGTAAGGATGTAAGTCTTGTAGTTACTGTTTCTGTGATAACTAGAAAAAAAGAACAAAGAAAACAGGAGCTGTTATAAGATGTGCTGTCATCTCTGTATCTTGGCAAGGCATGGTATCTGTCATAGGCTGAGCATATTAAGTTAGGCTCAGTAAAGATTTTTGCATACTTGTGCCTTAAAGCAAATATGGTCTGACACACTGTACATGAAAATACGAGCAATAACAACAAGGCTTAAGGTACTCGGAAAATAAGTTTTTCTCTTTGGAGTCAAAAGAAGTTATCAATTTGATTTGAAAAACAAGTCGTCATGGCATTAAGGTCTCTCACAGGCAGCTCCAGGTGGACTTTGTCTTATAGTCACACATATTTTGTCTGCTCTGTTCCTTTCCAGAGGCCTCTAGGACAGCTGGGCCAACACCCAAGCTGATCTCACTCTGTATACCCTAAAGAAGTCAGAAGTGTCTCAACGGTACCATGATTCATTTGTTTAAAGAAGATTTTCCCATGTGTGTTCATGCATGCAGGCGTATATGTATGGCGTGTATGCACGCATGCATGTGGGAAGAGGGGTGAAAGGAGAATGGAGTGGAAGGACGTGGTTCAGATCATGCCACGCCGTAGGAAGCGCTGCTGTTGGCGCTTGCTCCAGCCACAGTGTCCATCTATCTCTGTCCTTCAACGACATGTTCCTCATTAGTTGAGTTGTCCTCCCAGGAACACGGGGCTATGAGTGCAGCAGAAACATCATTCAATGCAGAAAAGGGAATGGTGTTTCAGAGGAAAGTGGCAGCTGCATTTGAATAATAGTCCTTAGGCTTTCAGAAACCTCTTGCTGTACAGACCTTTGGGATCCTTTGACACATAAAAATAAATGATTTCCTGACCCAAAGTTCCAAATCTGTAGAGCCAGAAACTTTTTTTATTGGAAATAAATGAAAGTCACAGAATAAATGAAAAAGTTTCCTAATTTAGAGTTGCTAGGGAGACAATTTAAATGTCCCTGAATTTATCATTTGGACAGTTTCACAAAGTAAATGTATCTGTTTTAAAGTTTTAGTGTAGATTTTGACTATGACACCAGTTATTTTAACCCAGACTCTGTGATAAGTAAGAATTATACTTTCAGATTTTTATTGCCCTATATTGCTAATAGATAAATAGGTAAATAAATGACAGTGAATTTATTTAGTAGAGTATTAAGCAGTCATTAAAGAATCTGCTTAGAAAGGACAGTCCTTTTCTCTCTCAGTCTTTCCCACCTCTCTCCTAGTCTCTTTCCCTCCTTCTCTCCCTCACTCCTTTCTTTTTCTTGGTCACTTTCTGTGGTGCTAGGGAGGGGACCCTGAGCCTTGTGTCTGCCAGGCAAGTGCTCTACCACACTTCTACATGCCAAGGCTTAGAAATGGCAATTTTCATCTTGGAATGTAATGAAAGACTCATTTATTTGTAAGTAAATTAACACGAAAATCAAGAAGAGCCATCTCAGGCAAAGGAATCAAATCCACATGGGTACAACTTTTGAAATGATATAGTGGTAGTGGTAGAATTAGAATAGTTTGTTTATTCTGTCTCCAGATGAGCTAAAACAATTTTAAATTGAAAAACACCAAATACTCTTACTTCTTTCAGTGACTTCAGTGCCATCGCGCTTGTTTTTCTTGGTCACATCCATCCCATAGCCACCTGTAGGAAAACCCAGAAACCATTGTTTTTAGCAAGTCTAGCTCCCTGCTATTTGACCTAATAACCTAAAACTTGTTTCCTAGAATTCTAATTCTCGTGTATATTTTGTGCAAGACCCATCCCCATTCTTGTCAGTGACTGTAACAGGCAGAGTTCTACAGATCCCATGTAATCCATACTGTTGTCTTTTGAACTTGGCTCTTTGTGTGTGTGTGTGTGTGTGTGTGTGTGTGTGTATTTTTGAGACAGGGTCTCCCTTTAGTCTCAGCTGGCCTGGAACTCACGCTCTAGACCAGGCTGGCAGTGAACTCACAGAGATCCACTTGCTGCTGTCTCCCAAGTGCTAGGATTAAAGGCGTGCTCCACCACGCCCGGCGGCTCTTATTTTTATGAATCTAATAAAACAGCCTCCCCTGGCCCTGCCCTCTGCTGAATATCCTCAGCAGCTGCAGTTCCCTGGCCTTTGTCCGATGGCAACCTCTATTCTTTGTCAAGGTAATAAATAGCTGAAGGATTTTGATCAAGGCATTTGGCGCTGTTGACTAATATTTTGATGTGACTCATGGTGTTCTAGTGCTGAGGAGATGGCTCAGTGGATCAAATGCTTGTGGCACAAGTGTGAGGACCAGAGTTCAGATCCCCAGAATCTGTGTAAAAACCTGGTAGGCTTGGCGGCCACTTGTAGCTCCAGTACTTGAGGGGCAGAGGCAGAGGCAGGGGATCCCCATAGTGCAAGCTGGCTAGCTAGACTATCTGGAATGGCAAGCTCTGGGTTCAGCAAGTAAGGCCATGTCTTACAAATTAAAGTGGCAGGGGGCTGGAGAGATGGCTCAGCAGTTAGAACACTGGCTGCTCTTGCAGAGGACCAGAGTTTGTTTTCCAGCATCTACATCGTGGCTAACAACCATTTGTGATTCCAGTTCCAGGGGATTCAAGGCTCTTTTCTGATCTCCGTGGGCATTGCACAACATAGGTGCACTTACATATATATATATAGGCATAACACATACACACAAAATAAAATTAAATAATAGAAAATAAAATGGCTGGGCATAGTGATGCACTACTTTTATCCCAGCACTTGGGAGGCAGAGGCAAGCAGATCTTTGTGAGATCAAGGCCAACCTGGTCAAATTCCAGGACACCTGGTTCTACAGAATGACCCTGTCTTAAAAAAAAAAAAAATCAAAACAAAACAAAAGCAAAACAAAAATAAAGTGGAGAGAAATTGAGGAAATCATGTCAACTTTGAGTCTCTAGATGTAAATGTGCATAAAGACACATGCCACACATACACACGAAAAATAAAATGTTAGGACATAGCATTCTATGTGCTGAATGGAACTCTGAATGTAAGATATCCATGTCACATCTGTGTATGGACGTGAGGATAGTGCTTGATGAATGGAAACCACATTTCCATCCTTGCATGAATCTTTCCACTTTGCAAAGTATGAAGCTTCCTTTTCATAACAAACTAGCTCCCAGAAGCTTGCATGCAGATATAAGCAGGAAATACATACAAAACAGCAGCGACGCGTGTGGAAATCTGTGTGTGTAGAATCTATGCGCCTCCTTCACTCTCACTTCACCTTGGAAGAAGAAAGCACTTGGCTCCCGTGTCCCTAAGCACAGGTGGCATGAGACAGGGCTGACAGCCAGAAGTGGTGGGGGACTGGGGGCTGAAGGTTTACATATAGGAATGGGCAGGAAGAATCCCTGTGCTAACTGGATCTTCTTTGCCATGGTGCCAGTAACAGCTTGTGGAGGGACTCAGAACCTGGCTTTTTCATATGATTTTCACCCTTCCCTAACCTTTTCTTCCTCCTGGATTGTCTTTTGGTGCAGTTCAGCCTGGACTGTAGAAACAGGGCTGTTTCTACCCACACGCGCCTTGCTGAGTTCTCCCCAGTGGTCTTTGCCTGCCTTGCGGCTTTGAACCACCTTATTGCTTAGAAACAGTGAATACCATACCCAGGTCTGCAACAATTTTTTGTGTGTATATGTCTAGCTTTAAAATGTTTTAATTTCTTTAAAAATCATAAGGAAAATAAACATAATCTTATCAGGATTATATTGTTCTTAGAAGTTTTCTTTCTTTTTAATAAAGAAAGGAACCCACAAAGGCAAAATTATCTAGGGCTTATCCATTTAAATCATAATATGGCATTAGGTGACTTCCCTGATGAAAACCAAGACTATGTGAGACCAGCTCAACAACTGGATGGAATTAACCAAGACGGGCGAGTGTTGGCTTCAGGGCCTGCCTCAGTGTGCCAACTTCTTGCTCATTGGTGATTCTTTTTTAAAAAAAAAATTTTTATTTATTTTCATATGTGTATGAGTGTACTGTCTGCATGCTTCGGAGGTCAGAAGAGGACATCAGATTCCCCTGGAACTGGAGTTAAAGATGGTACTCAGCCGCTATGTGGGTGCTGGGGATCGAACCCAGGTCCTCTGCAAGAGCGGAGGCCATCTCTCCAGCCTCCTCATTGGTGATTCTTAAATGTAGCTCTAGGCAAGGAATGAAACATCATGGAAAAAATCCTAGCTGCATCTGAGATGCCACAGAGTGTCTTTACAGGTATGTTTCCTGGAGCTAAGAGGAAAGGCTCCATAAACAGCTTTATAAAGGGAGCTTAGCTTCATGAGAGGCCAAATCTGGCTGCGACCACATTCCGTGGTCTGGCCACAGCCTGTGGTTTGACTATACCTTGCCAACATCCAGGTGGCTGTCATCCTCTTTGAAATCCTCACTTTAAGCATTAGTTGCCATCAGAACCTCTGAAGCCCTCTCTGCTCTTTTATTATCACGATTATCATCATTATTATTTTCCAAGTTGGTCATTAGTATGGACTGGGATGCATTTGAGGAGACTGAACATTTAAATACACTCAGCTGCCAGTTAAGGAGATGATCAGCTGTCTAGGATGACTCTTTAACTGATCAAGAATAGCACCATGAAAGCATTTTTTATTACAATTCCTGAAACTTTCACTATATGAAGTATTATTTTTGATCCTTCTATGAAAGGTGCTAATGGGATTGGCTGAGTTGATTCTACTTGCAGCTATTAAGGAAGACTCATGGTAGCTCTCTAAGAGTCCAGTCTCCAGAGAGCTAACCTGGCAGATTCTGTTGGTTCTTTCTGTATCCAAGAAAATAACAAGTAGATCTAGGACCTTCATCCAGTTCCTAAATTCGAATGCCAAAGCTTCATTTTCCATAGCGAAAAGCCACAGGCTTCCCAGCTTCCAGAAGGCACAAAGGACTGGCTGCTAGGACATCGAATGTCTCATCAGGCCTTCTGACATTCTAGACGTTTTAGCCATTTCTCTAGCACGGAATTCCTCAGTGGAAGGTGCACTGTGAGTAGGTTCGGGTGGGGACTGCCCTTCGCGTGAAGCCTTTCTAACAGCATTTATGCTACCCATGTACAGTTCCTTGCCAGCCTGACTTGGAGGTGGCAGGGATCTGATGAGCAATGGGTTCCTTTAAACCAAATATGAGAGGCTTTTGATGGAGAATGATGGGCGAAAGGCGAAACCTGGTGTAAGATTGTTCCATGGGACATCCGGTGTTCTCACAGACTTCTACTTAAAACATTCCAAGTGCTGGTAGTCTTTGAAAGTGTAACGTCAGGAAAGGAAAGTTTGCCCAGGTTCGTGCCTGAGCGTGCCGTTCCTGGCAGTCCGTGGCTGTACTCTAGTTTTCCAAAAGTACCACTTAATGGAAGAAGCTCTGTCAACTAACATAAATTTTAACTTCCTAGATGTTTGGGCTGCCTCACTGGCAAAAGGATTGAGTGGATCGTTCAGGTTCTCATTTCTAGTATTATACTGATTTCCACCCATAGTTCTTTTTCTATGATTTATCTATTTTTATTTCTTTATCTTTTTGAGACAGAGTCTTACTATGTCACTCTGACTGGCCTGAAAGTTGCTATGTAGACCAGGCTGGCCTTAAACTCACAGAGATTCACCTGCTTCTGCCTCCTGAGTACTGGGTGTGCACCACAATCCTTAGCACTAAGATTTACTTTCAGCTACCTAGCAGTTGTCTATTTTTATTCAGTGTGATAAATTAGTACATGTACATATGCAATAATTCAGTCAGGGTAAATAACATTTCTTTTTTATTTTTTGAGACAGGAACTCCCTGTAGCCCCAGCTGACCTGGAACTCACTAAGTAGACCAGGCTGGCCTTGAACTCACAAAGATCTGCCTGCCTCTGTCTCCCACATGCTAGGATTAAAGGCATGTTCCACCAAGTCTGGCAGTAAATGACATTTCTATATTTTAAATATGTATTAGTTTTGGAGCTGGAGAGATGGCCTAGCAGTTAAGACTCTTACAGAGGACCCGGGTTCGATCCCCAGCACCCACATGGCGGCCGAGAACTGTCTGAAACTCCAATTCCAGGAGAACTCCAGTTCCAGGGAAATCCGAGACCCTCTTCTGACCTCCGCGGCATTGCACGACACGGGTGCACAAACTTGCATGCAGACAGTACATTCATACACATACAGAAATAAAAAAAAAATATGTATCAGGTTTTTACCATTGATGCCTACCTTTTCTTCTAGGTGTTTATAAAATACATAATAAATTGTTGCCAACTCTAGTCACTTCCATTTGCTGGAGGACACTAGAAATTGTTCTTCCCATCTAACTCCCATATTTCTTAGCCTCTAGTAATCACCATTCTTCCTACTTCCATGAGGTTGACTTTCTTAGCTTCCCCATGAGTATGAACTTGCCCCTCCATTGCATTGTAGTTATTTCGTGGCTAATGCTCTTTGGGAAAAAAACTTTTAAAAGAAGACGCAATTTACAAGTAGTTCTCTACTTTTATGAGTATTTTTTCCTTTACACTGTCTTTAAATGATACCACATACACTTAAAACCATTCTGACAGCAATGTGGTTTAACATACACACACACACACACAAACACACACACACACACACACACACACACACACACGTAAAGACCAACAACTATTGGTGACAGCAGACCATCACATTCACCTTATCTTTTAATGACATATAAAACATCTGTTCTGACATAAATGACAGACTAATAAAGCTAAGCATTTTTCTTTCTAGCTTTTAATCTTCAGAGCCACTTTTCCTAAGTATTTTCTATTTTCTAATACCCCAATGTCTGTGCACTTTAAAATTTAAAATAAAAAACAACAAAATTGACAAAATATAGGAAAATCACGTGTTGGCTATTGATCTTAGCCCACAGAGCCTTAGTGGGTTGGAGGCCAGGAAAAGCAGTGCCCTGGCACGGACATCCTGGGCTTTCATCTCTTCAACATTCAGAGACGGGCTTGCTGCCTGTTACATTTGGCCACACATGATTCTCATGACCACAGATGAGAAACCAGCTCTTTGGCCACTGTGGCTGCTGCCACTGATGACGGTGATTGAGCCAAGTGGTGCCACCAGACTTCTTTCCATCAGTCCCAGTCTAAATGTTGTTGGTAAACCTGATCACTTTGCCCAGTTTCTACGCAAGTTTGAAGCAGGATTCTCTGAGGGCATCCATTAGCAGATAGACATTTATTGGAGTTAGTTCTTACTCAGATCTCTGTTTTAGCTTCAAGAGAGCACATACAGAGGACAGAAGAAACAGTTCTAGTTTTCTAAAAAGTACCTTTGAAAAGTGTCACATTTTAAGTACATAATAACTTCAACTTATAGACAATCAAGTAATTGTTTCTAGATAGAAGTGACCTGCCAGAGTGAAGTGGCTGGGCGTGGTGGCGCACACCTTTGATCCCAGCACTTGGGAGGCAGAGGCAGGCAGATCTCTGTGAGTTCAAGGCCAGCCTGGTCTACATAGTGAACTCCAGGACAGCTGGGACTAAAGGGAGACCCTGTCTCAAAAAAGACAAAAAAAAAAAAAAAAAAGTGAAATAAGTTGTCAGTTAGCACAACTGTGGTTCACTTAGACACCTAAATTTTACCAATTTCTAATCTCAAGGTGAATAAGGGGAGAGGGAGGAGAGGGAAGAGACAAACCAAATTGGCTGGCCAGTGTGTGTGTGGGAATATATATATGTGTATATATATATATATATATATGTGCAGAAAAGTTCTTTCTCTTTCATTTTTCTTCCTCCAAGTTTGACTCTAGGAAGTTCCCAGACCAGTCAGACCATTCAAACTTTTCTCTTTACCTTAGATTAGGGGAGGTGGTAGTTTCACAACAGGATAAACACCAATGTCTGCACAGCCCTTAGAGCTTAATGTGACGCTTCCAGCAGCAGAGGCCTGGGCAGCTCAGGGGTTGCTCCTGGGAGGCCCTCACTCACCTGCACTTGACTGAACTGAGACAGTCTTCTGCTGTCTAGAGGGAAGAAGGAAATAGACAGACAGGGAGAGCCAGACAGCAAGAGAGGAAATTGAAATCCAGAGAGAAGGAATTACCAGCCCTTATAGTCTAAATAAAGCAATTTACCACAAGCCACGTTACAATACTGCCAATAATAGAGAAAAATCCTTGCCAGGAGAGCCCAGTGTCTCTTACTGGGCCTCTTCTTTTTCTTTCCCTTACATGGATCTTTTGTTTTTCCTTCACAAAACCAACCCTAAGCAGAATACATGCACCACAGTCCACATTTATGACCTTCAACCAGATCTCTAGACACAAACGAATTTCATCTTATTTTCTCCAATAAACACATTAAATCTGAAACTGGAAAGCCTTAAATCAAAGTCTCAGAAAAAAGGAAAAAGGTCAGTCTTCCTGTTACTCACCTGGCTTGCGAGTTGGAAGGAATTGGAGACAACTTTGACTGGATATCCCCTCTTTCCTTCTTCCCCTGACACCTTTCTTCTAAAGATTTCCAGTGCAACTTTTTTTTTATCCAGATCTGGCCAAGGTGTGTTAAAGCTGAGTGATCTTTCAAAAATGTTCGCTTCTTCTTCCTTGTTTCCTTCAGTGCTTTGCTTTCAAACAAGTCCTGACAAAGGTGTGCCGCGGTTTGCAACCTTACTCCACCCTTCCAATTATCTGACACTTGCTGGATGTAAAAAAAAAAATCTGCCTCCAGGAATCAAACTTTATAGAAGTCAGAAAACGTCTCCTGCCAGCATAGGGAGATTAACCATTTATAGACCTGCGGGGGAAGGAGAACAAAGAGCTGGTACCTGGGGAACGCCCTTCACAGCTTCTTCCTTACCTTGTACAGCTGGGGAGTTACCATAACTTGGTATTCCCCAGCCTTGGTACGCAGGATACTGGAATCCCAGTATAGGGCATCTAGGAACCAGAGGGGCCTGGGCCATAGTGTCTGAGCTCTAGAACTGTGGAGAACATATATTAAAGATCTGTTTCTCCTATTCACACCTTTGTCCCTGTTCTTCTGTTCTGACCAAGTCAGGTCAAACTCATCTGGAGAAAATAGTGAGCTAAAGCATGAGTAGATGCTCAAGACCGAAAAGGATGAGCAGTTGGGTTAAGGGCTGAATTTTTGATAACGTGATTTGTGGCCAACCTAAAAAAGAATGGCATGTTGATGTCACTAATTATGAAGAAAATGCTGTGGGCAAAGGTATGGACTTTCTTATCCTTCATGGACACCCAGATACGGTGTAACCTCAAATATATCCCACAGTCCTCTAGACTTTCCCAGAGGGTCTCTTTGCACTAATCATGAGTCTGTTCATAATTCTCATGAATATAGCATCTGGCTGACCAGGACCCTCAAAGACTAGCTTGAGGCTCCATGCTGGTAATTGAGGGAGTGTGAATCTGGAACTCAGGCAATCCTTTGTGTTATAGCACATCCTCAGGACCCAACAGCAGGCTTGGGTTCCAAATTTTCATCCTCAGATCCTGAAGGGGAGACCTAAGGTCGCTGAAGCTAGCACTGACGTGTCTGCTCTGGACACTCACGTCCCATGGAAGGGCAGCAGACTACTGAGAATCAGCTGCAAGGCTCTCACACCTGAGCCACCCAGATTCTGCACCTGAGTTCCCATTTTGGAACCCTTAGGGCAAGCTAGAATTTCATATTCACTTCTGGAGTGTTTTTGCCTCCTACATACAGATGTTCATGCATTGTATCATGCATTTGTTCACTCGTTGGTTCATGATTTCAGAGTGAAACAAAATATTAGTGTTTTCTGATTGGAGCCAAACATTGAGCTACATGCTGAAAGTCCAGGGGTGAAAGAAATGTAAACACATTCCCCGTTCTTATAAAGGTCACAGTCTAGTGGAGAGAGATCGGCTTTAAATATAATTTGGTCAGCTTGGGCTGCCATGACAAAATATTAGGACCAAGTGGCTTATAAAACAGAAAATTGGGGCTGGAGAGATGGCCTGGCGGTTGAGAATGCCGACCACTCTTACAGAGGACCCGAGTTTGATCCCCAGCACCCACATGGCGGCCGAGAACTGTCTGAAACTCCAATTCCAGGAGAACTCCAGTTCCAGGGGAATCCGACACCCTCTTCTGATCTCCGTGGCATTGCACGACATGGGTGCACGGACTTGCATGCAGACAGTGCATTCATACACATACAGAAATAAATAAAAATTAAAAAAAAAAACACAAAAAAACCCAGAAAATTATTTTCTCATAGACCAGGAGCAAATGACAATGTAAACAGACACTAAAACTGTGTGAACAGCAGGATGTTTGCAGACAACAGCACTATGGTGCAGTTATAATTTATTGATGATAGAAGAATAGATAGAAATCTGCTTACCAGGACAATTTATATAGTAGCTATAGCTACTATATAAAACAAAACATGCTAAGCAACCACTGGATGCACGTGGATGGGTTTTTCCTTCATCTAGATTCCCATGATAATACTGATGCTCTTCACATTAAGTGGACCAATCAGACTCATGATAAATAAACCTGGAAATTAGTTAATCAAGGAGCCCTTGAGCTAATGTAATAGCTAATAAGTCTGCATAGACATGCTTGTTCCTACCCATTCATATGTATGTGTATGTGAGTTCACAGATCCTGAATTAGGTACTCTGAAGAAGAAGAAAATGAAAAGAACTTAGTATTCACATTGTAGTTTCTCAGGGTTCTCAGTCTATAGTTCTTGGCAAAACTGTGCTCAAGATTTGCCTTGAGACAGGGAGTGAAAGAAGCCTTTGGTTCTTTCCACGTTCATATGCGAAGTTCTTGGTAGAGGGATGTCTTAAAATACCTAAGGGAAAATGGAATTCTTGATAAAATGAAGAAGCAGAGAGTCAGCTTTAGAGAATAGAAGTGACTAAGCCACCGGAAAGGTGTATCTTGTTCTGATTGCATTCAGAGCTATGCTAGTGAGTCATGCCTATCGATCAATTTTTGATTGACTAGAAGTAAAAGCTCCTTAAAAGGCAGCCAGAAGGCCGGGCGTGGTGGCGCACGCCTTTAATCCTAGCACTTGGGAGGCAGAGGCAGGCGGATCTCTGTGAGTTCAAGGCCAGCCTGGTCTACAGAGTGAGTTCCAGGACAGCCAGAGCTACAGGGAGACCCTGTCTTGAAAAGACTGGAAAAAAAAAAAAGGCAGCCAGAAAAATAGTTGTGTTTCCAAAATTATGTAATGACTTTTAAATAGGCTGAGGAAAAATGATGGCTACTCATGTGTGACTCAGATGGCAGGAAGTGACCAGACTCTGTACTCACTGCACAACACCAGTGAGAACAGGTGGGCTCTGCTGCGCATGGCTGATGCGCTGCTGAAAAATGACAGATCAATCCAGGTCGTGGAGACCTGGGTAAGGGCTGATGAAAGTGACTACCTCCTGAATCTTTGTAAATACTCATTTCCCTTTATTTGTTTGGTTTTGAGGGGAGTATCCTATAGATGTATTTTTACCCACCCTGTGACTTTCCTCCCATAGTACTCCCTGAATTAATATGCTGGATCTATGATACCTTCATTCAGAGATCCTAAAGTTTTAAAAGATATTTTATTTCTTATTTTTGTTTTATGTGTAGGAGTGTGTTGCCTGCATGTGTGTAAGTGTATCCATGTTCTGCAATGGCTATGGAGGTCAGAACAGGGTATTGGATCCCTGGAACTGGAGTTATGAATGGTTGTTAGCCACCATGTGGATGCTGGGAATTGAACCCATGTCCTCTGCAAGAGCAGCCAGTGCTCTTAACTGCTGAGCCATCTCTCCAGTCCCCAGAGATTCTAAAGCTTTTTCTAAATTGTACATTTTATTTTTAAGTGTGTGAGTGTATTGCTTACATGTGCACCTGTGTCATGCAATGCCCACAGAGGTCAGAAGAGGATGGTGGATACTTTGGAACTGGAGTTATGGATGGTTATTAGCTACCAAGTAGGTGCTGGGAACTAAACCTGGGTCCTCTGTAAGAGCAGCCAGTGCTCTTAATTGCTGCTCTGTCTCTCCAGCCCCAGAGATTCTAAAGTTTTGAGACACATTTCACACCACTCCTAAGAGAAAATAAAAGGTAAAGGGCAACAAAAAGTGGGCAGACAAGTAATTTTATATTTTGTGAGTTAATTTCCTATCCACAATTGTTCATTTAGGTCTTTTATTGGACAGCAAATCTATTAATTAAAAAACCTAATCCTTATATAATATAATAATTACTTGCCACATTTTGCTACTGTTGTAGGATGAGAGACTATATTTCTGCCTGGATTTCATTGACTAGAGTATGCTCCTAAGTAATCGAACTTCTCTACAAGGAATTATGATAAGGCCATATGTTATACTTCTCAGAGTGGCTTGGCTACCAGAAGGATGGAGCCGAGAGAGCTGTCCTTCTAATGCAGGCTTAAGGTCTTCATCAGCTTTTCTTATCTATAATGCTTTGGAATTGTCTGTCCCCGTTGTGTTCTCTACTGCCTGTGTTATAATTGCTAAGCAGCTGGATTCCTTTCTTCCAACCAACTGTAGATCTATTCATGCATGTATCCACCAAAAACTCATACATATTTGTTGAGTGAGGAAACCATCACCTTCTGAGTATGAAGTATGAGCAAGTCATTATAAGGTGCATAGATTCAACTGAGGTGGAGGTGTCAAACCTGCCTTCCGGAATTTACAATATGAATAGGGATCTATCCACTACATGTATGGAACACAGGGGAGACTGTGAGTGTTAAGAACTGGGGACATCACTGGAGCTGGATCTTAAGGGTTGGGTGGTATTAGAAACAGGATGGAGATAGGATTTCAAGAAAGAGGTGCAGTGAGAGGGACAGACTCGGGAAAGAGGGGAGAATGATGGAGTGCAGTATGGACAAGGAGAGTAGACAGGACAAGGTTAGATGGGCAAAATTGCCAGTGTGGGCTTTCCAAAGTGAGGAAGGGTTGTCAAAGATTAGGGAATTAAATAGTGGGATCTGTGGTGAGAAGAGAGTGATGATGACACAGACAGCATAGCACAGCACACCGAGACATGATTGTGAGATGTCATCAAGGAGATGTAGAGGAGGGGGTGGGGAGATGGCTCAATCAGCAGAGTGCAGGAGCACGAAGGCCTGAACTAGAACCCCCAGCACCCTGGTTAAAAAAATATCGGGTACAGTTGCTTATGCCTATATCCAAGCTGGAAAGGCAGAGACAGGAGGATCCTGGAGCTCATGGGCCAGCCAGTCTAGCTGAATCAGTGAGCTCCCTGTTCAGTGAGAGACCCTGCCTCAGTAAATAAGGGGCAGGGCCAGAGCAACTGCTCATCAGGTAAAGGTGCCTGGCACCAAGCCTGCCTACCTGAGGTCAGTCCTTGGGACCCATATGATGGAAGGAGAACCGACTCCTTCAAGCTGCTTCTGACCTCCGCGTGTGTACTGTGGTACACTGACAGATGGTCACGCCAATGCAAAAGAAATATAAAATATAGTAACGTTTTAAAGGTGGTAAACAACTGAAGAAGATACCCAGTGTTGACCTCTGCCTCCACACGCATGTGCACACACACACATGTGAATACGTACACATTTACACACACGAATTAATTCATTAGATAAAAAGGATCTGGGGTGGAGGACAGTCCCACTGAGGCTGGGTAGAGATCAGTGTTGGGACAAGCAGAGGCTAGGAGGATGCTGAGATTTTCCCAAGCCAACCACTAACTGACCACAGCAGTTTCCCTTTCCTGCCAAGATACCTTTCTTAAAACCCTGTGTTAGATCTAACATCCCAGTGGAGAATATGAAGACAAAGACTTCATTTGGACTCTCCCCTGCCTGCCTTTCGTCCGGTCCTTACTCCCTATCACTCTATAAACGGGAAACTTAAAACATTGTCTGTCTTGAAGAATTTAGGTATCAAGCAATAGACTAATATTAGAATGTGTTAATGACAGGTACTAACATCTAATTAGTGGGAACCCACCATTTCTAATACATACCTCATCAAATCACCTGAAATCTGTTTCTAATTATTTAACATGTATGTTCTTTTAACAAAAGAACAAAATTGTTAAAGAAAAATCTGTGATGCTTAGCCCTTGCCCCACTTTGCTGCAGCTGGAACAGGTCCCACCAAGTTCATGTTTTGAATTTAATCCCAGCTGTGCTAAGAGGTGGGACCTTTTTTTTTTTTTTTTTTTCTTTTTGAGACAGGGTCTCCCTGCAGCCCCAGCTGTCCTGGAACTCTCTATGATGTAGACCAGGCTGGCCTTGAACTCACAAAGATCTGCCTGCCTCTGCCTCCCAAGGGCTGGGATTAAAGGCGTGCACTCCCAAACCCAAATGAGAGGTGGGACCTTTAAGATATGATTAGGTCAGGTCGTGGGGGAATCTGCCTTCGCAGAAAGATTAATACTCTCCTTGGTTAGTACATGCCACATAGGAAGTTGTCCATGTGATGTGTTCTGCCATGTTAGGACACAGTGAGAGGCTCTCCCAGATGCTGGTTTTTCAATCTTAGAATTCCCAGCCTCTGGGGAGATAAATTCATTTTTTCAAAAAAATTATTATTTTATATGTATGATTATACTGCCTACATGTAGGTAGGTGCAACCGAGTTGCACAATGCTCATGGAGATTAGAAAAGGGCCTTGGACCCCCTGGAACTGGAGTTACAGATGGTTGTTAGCCACCATGTGGGTGTTTGGATTCAAACCCGCATCTTCTGCCATCTCTCTAGCCCCTTGTCATCATCTGTAAAATGGGGATAAAAATACATATGGGCCAACTATAAGAATTTAATGAGTTAAAATAGGTGGAGTGCTTTTAAGTAGGAAAAAAAGAGCCTGGAAAATGTTAAATTCTTTTTTTAAACTTAAAAAAAATTATGTGTCTGTGTGCATTGCCTTCATGTGTGTTAAGTGTGCCCATGTCATGCAATGCCCATGGAAGTCAGAAGAGGGCGTCAGATCCCCTGGAACTGGAGTTATAGATGGTTGTTAGCCACTTTGTGGGTGCTAGGTGTTGAAACCCAGGGTCCTCTGCAATAGTACCTAATCCTCTTAACCACTGAGCCATCTCTGCAGCTCCTCTTTTTTTTTTTAAAGAATCCAGTGTTCTGTCAAAGCAGCAGAATAGGTGAATAGGTGAAGACACGTTTTACAATCAGTGAAGAAAACATCCTTTGGAAGATGAAAGATTCTCTCATTGTGGCACAACCGAAAATCCTCCTATTGGGGCAGGAAGTCTTTCTAGACTTTTCTAGTCTTATGCTTGCTTGGCAGTGTTTACCTGGCCACCCTGGTAGAGGTAAGCCTCCCTAGGAACCTCAACAAGCAACTCCGCCATACTATCTGTTCAGAAATGTCATAAGAGGGTGTCAGAGGCATAAGCAAAGTTCAGTAGATGTGCTCTCAGAAGTGAGTTCTTTTATAAAAATAAGTTGTTTGAAATGTGTGTTCTGTTTGATCCTCATTGATGGATAAGAAAAAAAACCACACAATTCAACAAAACATCAGGAAGCTACATGACAGTTGGATTAATTACTGGATTTTTATGCATTTAGGCCAAAAAGCTGAAAAGTGTGCATCAGGTGACAAACATTCTCTTGTGCTGTGGGCCATGATTCAAGGATGGGCGTGGTTCTCATGGACAGGTTCACACAGAGACTGTCTTCATTAACATGAAGGCCGCACCCTAGTATCTGGCCTGTGGTTGCCGCTACGTTCCCCACAGGCATGTCTCCAGCACAGACTCACACTGATGCCCGGCACACCCATCAGCTCACTGTGCTACTGGTTAATAGTGCT
Source organism: Rhizomys pruinosus (assembly GCA_009823505.1). Classification (NCBI taxonomy): domain Eukaryota; kingdom Metazoa; phylum Chordata; class Mammalia; order Rodentia; family Spalacidae; genus Rhizomys; species Rhizomys pruinosus. Next base: position 363,696 of record VZQC01013830.1, read on the forward strand.
CAAGGAAAGGTTTCTGAACTAGTATTATGCCAATGGTTCCCAACTTGTTTTTGAGGACCCCATGCTTTAACAGTTCACCATAGTGAGGTGTAATGATAGCTGACATTCAGTAAAATTCTCCCTCTTTGGTTATAGAAAGAGTTTGCTTATTTGTGTGAGTTCGGTGCTGGGGATTGAACCCAGGGACTTTAATAGGCTAACTTCATGCTCTACCAGTTAGCTGCACTTTCTGCCCCTAGAAATGTTGAGAAACGTATAGTTGTGCAACCACCACTGTATTTAAAATGTAGGAAATTCCTTATATCCCCAAATTCCCTTGTGCTCCACTTCAGTCCATCCCTGTCCCTAGCCCCTGACAGTGATGATTTGGTTTTTGTTTCCATGGCTTTGTCTTTTCCAGAATGTTCTTTACATGGATTCATACAGTATATAGCCTTTTGAGTTGATATTTGAGATTCATACAACTTATGATTCTACCCCACGTATGTCAATTGTGAACAAAGTTGCTATGAACATTTACATACAGATTTTGTACATATATAAGTTTTCATTTGTCTTGATCAAAACACCATGAGGTACAACGATAGCTGAGGTAAATATATATATTTATGCCAGGTGTGGTGGTACATGCCTTTAATCCCAGCACTTAGGAGGCAGAGGCAGGCAGATCTCTGTGAGTTCAAGGCCAGCCTGGTCTACAGAGCAAGCTCTAGGCTAGCTGGTACTAAAGGGAGACCCTGTCTCAAAAATACCAAATATACGCCTGGTGTGGTGGCGCACGCCTTTAATCCTAGAATTTGGGAGGCAGAGGCAGGCGGATCTTTGTGAGTTCAAGGCCAGCCTGGTCTACAGAGTGTGTTTCAGGACAGCTGGGGCTACAGGGAGACCCTGTCTTGAAAAGACCAAAAAAAAAAAAAAAACCAAAACAAAACCAAATATATATATATATTTATAAGAAATACAAATATATATGAGAAATACATATACATACACACATATATGTTTATATATATGAGAAATAACAAATTGAGGCTGGAGAGATGGCTTTGCAGTTAAGCGTATGTACTGCCCTTGCAGAGGACCCAAGTTCTGTTCCCAGCACCCACATGTGAGGACTCACAAGTGCTTGCACCCCCCCTCCAGGGGATCTGACACCTACGTCTGCCCTTATATGTACACACATATACACATAGTTAAAAATAATCTTTTTAGAATTGTTTTATCATACTGTTGCGACTCAGAAAACAATAATCCAGACTGTGGTACTTTAATTTTTATATAATGGGATAGAAAAACAGTTTTAGAACCAAGGTTTCTGACTCCCACCATCCCTTTCCATCAGAGATAACTTATATTTTCTCATCTATTATGCCCATCGGACACACCAAAAGGAACACATGTGCCTTCCGTTTCCACCTTGAGGCCTCACTATATATTACAGCAAAGGAGGCTGAGGAATGCAACCACACCTGTGTGGACTTTGTCACAGCAAAGTCTATGTCCTTTGGGCTCATTCAAATTCCAAAGAGAATCATTTTACAAGCTAGTTTCTGTCTCAGGGTCCATGCACTCCCCTAATAATTACTATCCCTCTAAATTGCCTGCATTCTCTTATGCCCTTTTCCCCCTGTGAAGAGGTAATATACACATCTGAATCTCACTGAGTTCATATGTAATTGTACTGCTATGATTCACCCCATGCAGTTAATACAGCTGTGCATCTTTTTTCCTGCTGATCTGTTATGTCATTGCAGCAAATCGTTCCCTTCATCCCTACAGTACTATAGGCTTTCCCCAAGAGCAATGTAGAAAAGTATCAGGTGTTCTATATCCTTGTCAGCCCTTGGTATAGTCTGTTTGATTTTTAGCCATTGTAGTAAGTATGGAGGGGCATTTTACTGAGACTTTAATTTCTCCTTCTATAGTGAGTAGGTATGCATCATCTTTTCATTGGGTTGTTATTCATCTGGCGAAGTCGCTGTGAAAGATTTTGTCTATTTTGAAACTAAAAGGTGGGGCTGGCGAGATGGCTCATAGTTTAAGAGCAGTGGTTGCTCTTGCAGAGGACCTGGTTTCAATTGCCAGCACCCACATGGTGGCTAACAACTGTCCATAACTCTAGTTCCGGGGATCTGATGCCTTCTTCTGACCTCTGCAGGTATTGCATTACATGGGTGCACTTACACACATTCAGGCAATACACTGTACACATAAAATAAAAATAATAAATATTTTAAAAACTAGATTATGTTCTTATTACTGAATTTTGATAGTTATTTCACAGCTACATATTCTACATATAAATTCTTTACTGCCCAGGTGTGGTGGTGAGCATCTTTAGTCCCAGCACTTGGGAGGCAGAGGCAGGTGGATCTCTGTGAGTTCAAGGCTGGCCTGGTCTACACATTGAGCTCTAGGCCAGCTTGGAGTAAAGGGAGACCCTGATGCTAAAAAGACCAAAAAAATTCTTTGTCAATATCTTATCTGTCTGTGACAAAGCTTGCTATTTTCTTAACAGAGTCTTATTACTATGTGGTTGAATTTATCACTTTTTACCTATTATGAATCATAGTATTGATGTTGTATCTAAGAAATCTTTTTTTTTTTTTTGTCTTTTTGAGACAGGGTCTCCCTGTAGCCCCCACTGTCCTGGAACTCACTTTGTAGATGAGGCTGGCCTTGAACTCACAGTGATCCACCTGCCTTCCAAGTGCTGAGATTAAAGGCGTGAACCACCACACCAGGCTAGAAATCTTTGTTTAACTCAAGTTCAAAAAGCTTTTTTGTTGTATTTCCTTCAAGAAATATTATTTTCAGCCTCAAGTTTGTGCATATGAACCATTTTGAGTAGTTTTGTACAAGATATATGGATCAAGATTTTTTTTTTTTTTAGATAAGGTCTTGACAGACATTTGTGCTGGACTGGCAGACATCTGTTGCTGTGACAAATACTCATGAAAAAACAAGGTAAAACATTTGTGCTGGACTGACAGACATCTGTTGCTGTGACAAATACTCATGAAAAAACAAGGTAAGGCAAGAGATTTATTCTGGCTCCTGACTTCAGCCCCTGGTAGTTGAGCTTGTGGTGAGACCATGCATGTCCTGTGACAAGGGCATGGTGGGGCGGAGCACCCTCCTCCCCACAGCGCAGAAGCAGAGAGGAAAGGATGCATTGGTGAACTTTCTCCTTTCTCTCATTTTATCCCATCTCGGCCCCAGCCAATGGGATGGTGCCATTCATACCCAGGGTGGGGGTTCATCCTCTCTGAGAATGTCCCCACAGACATATCCAGAGATGTGCTTTACTAACCTCCTAGGCCTCTCAATCCAATCAAATTAAATCACAATTACCCATCACAGATTCACTCCTTGAAAATGTGTCATCAAATCACATTATCTTTAAACCGTAAAATTTTACCTTGGGACCTCAAAAGGTCAGAATGCAAAATGCATTCAGTCTATCTGTAAGAGTCCCCCATAGTCTCATCAGTTCCAACATTTCTCAAACTCCTCCCTGAGACTCAAGGCAAACAGCTTGAGTTCCTGTAAAATTTAAAAGAAATTTAGGTACTTTTACAATGTACAAGGCCATGGAGTAAACATTGCCATCCCAAAAGTGGGGACTAGGAGAATAGCAAGGAATCGACTAAACCAAAGCAAGATCAAAACCCAGCATGGAAAATAGTTAAATTCTGTAGTTCCATAGGCAGACTCCATGGCACGCCATGTTGCAGTGTGCGCTCTAATGAGCTGGGACCCTCCCTGTCACAAGCCCCGCCTCTGTGGATTTGAGGACTGCAGGCTGCAAATGACAGGCATTGCACATTCTGGGTATTCTAACTTCCTGGTGTCTCCTTTGTTTGCTTCCATCTCTCAGCTTCGTCCTTAGGAGCTGCATATAGAGAAACTGGTCCATCCCTACACCCTCTGGCCTCCTGGACTGTCCTTTGAAATCTGGATGAAAGTCTACATGACCTTGTAACTCTTTTATTTTGTAATACTGTCAAGGTCTGCTGCCACCTTGAGCAGTACTCAGGCCTCTCTGGACCATGACAGCCCCAGCTTCTGAGTGCCTGGATGCCAGTCATGGAGAAGCACTTTCCTTGGTGGCCCCTCTCCTTGGGCCCACTCTATCTTTAAGCTGCTCAGAAGGCACCGTGCTGTTGGCCCAGTGTAGAGTACTTGGTTTCTTTTTAATGGCTCTAATCTCTTTAGCAGCCATACTTTACTTGGACCTGACTTCTTTTCTGGACAAAGTGCACATTTTCCAAACCTTTGTTCTGCTTTATAGTAAGAATTCTTACGGTGACCTTGGTAGAACCAGCCATTATACCTTGAACTTTCTTCCATTAGCTTAATAAGTCCATCACTTTTAAATTCAACCTCCCACAAATTCTCAGAGGATAGATAACATGTAGACAGGTTGTTTGCTATAATACAACATGAATACCCTCTAGTCCAGTTCTCATCCTCATTCCCATCTGAAGCTTCCTGAGAAGGCTGCTGTCTGCATTCCTGTGGGCATCTGGTTTTCTGAGTTCCTACCACAATTGATTGTCAGCTCTGCTTACAGCATCCTAGGCTGTCTAGAACCCGCATCTTCCAAAGTTTTCCAGATTCCTCAATGAAATCATTTCTAAACCACGCTGTCAGGTAGTCACAGTAACAAACTTATTTCTGTTTTATATGTTACTTGGACTCTGGCTGTGACAAATATATTTGAGGAACAGCTTAAGGAAGAGAGATTTGTTTTGGCTCACAGGCTCAAAGGTTTTAGTTTATTGTAGGCTAGACCCATAGGCAGTAAAGCATGCCAGTAAGCCTTGGTGGAACAGAGGTAATCACTTCATTTATGAGAGAGAGAGAGAGAGAGAGAGAGAGAGAGAGAGAGAGAGAGAGAGAGAATGAATTATGAATTCTCTGGGCCTCCAGCCTATGAGGTGATCCTGCCCACATGACAAGATTTCTCCCCTAGTCAGTTCTCCCTAGAAACATCTTCATAGACACTCCAAAGATGTACTTTGCTAATTTCCTAGGCCTCTCTCAAATCCATCCAATTTCACAATTTGAGAATTATGATGAACTCTCAGCAGTCCAGGCTGTTCCTGAACTCAGTCTTCCATAGCTTCCCAAGTACTGAGATTATAAGCATTTGTACCATACCTGGAGCCTTCATCCATACTTCTATATATCTATATGGTTGTGATAGATATATTTGAATCTCACCATGCTGGGATTACAAGTGTGCACTGCCACACCTTGCTGATTTTAATTTTCTTTTTTAAGACAGGGTCTCCCCTGCAGCCCCAGCTGTCCTGGAACTCACTACATAGAACAAACAGGCTGGCCTCAGTCTCACAGAGATCTACCTGAGTGCTGGGATTAAAGACATGTACCACCACTCCTGGCTTTTCACCTTGCCTTTTTAACATGATTTTGGGGATTGAGTTCAGATCCCCATGATTAGAAGGCAAGCTCTTAACTGACTGAGCCATCTCCCAGACATCTTGAGAGAAAACCATTTAGTATTTCACTAAGTACTTGATACTCAATGAGTATCAAGTTATCTGTAGACATTCTATAGAGCTAGTCTATTGGGTTAATAAAATGCTTTTTATTTCTAGCTTGCTCATTATTTATTAAAAAATATATTAGCACATTGTTCATTATATTTGCTGTACTTCCTCTGTGTGTGTGGAGGCCAGGGGTTGATGTTGCTGTGTTCCTTTATCTTTCTCCATGTTGTTTTGAGACAGGGTCTCTTCACCAACCCTAGGGCTCACCATTTCTACTAGGCTGGCTGGCCAGTAAGCCCCCAGGAGAATCTTCCTACCTTTGCCCACTCCACTCAGCCACAGCTAGGATTACAGACATACACTGTCACCTCCAGATATTATGAGGATGCTAGGGATCTGCTTGAGTCCTCTGTCATATCCCAAGCACTGTACCCACTGAGCAATCTCCCTAGCAACTCTTTCTTTTTTAAAGGAAATATTTAGTTTTTATTAAATCCAGCAAAGGAGATAGGGTAACAGTTTAAGTGACTTGCCCAACCAGATGAGAGGCAGTAACAGGCATAACAGGGTCTTTACCTGCCCTTATAGTTGCCTGTCGTCCTTATAATTACCTGTATTTTTCAGAAATGGAAAGCTGGAGCGTCATTCACTAGAGAGACAGGGCTTAGTAGCTCTCTGGCCTCCTGCTGCCTTTGTTCAACCACACAGTGTGTTCTACTTCTGGACTGTCCACATCCACACTCGAAGACCTTTTTTCTTGACCCACCCCATTCCTGCAGTTAATCACACATGTCAAAGCTCTAGGGCCTTATTATAAAAGGACTTGACCCCTAGAATGGGCCCTATCCAGTCTCTCTCTCTCTCTATTCTTCCTTCCAATATATCCCCTCTAGGGAAGGGCAGTAGGCCATTATGGGAGAATCTGGAAGAGTGAAAGAGGGCAATGCTTTCTCCACAGTCCTCTACAAACCACCAGCAAATCCTTCTGGCTGCAGCTGGGAATCTTCTGGTAGAAGACGTTAAGTAAGAACTTTAGCTTGTATGTTCAAGGTCTTCCATATCTACATCCTGGGGGGCTTTTATCTTCTGTCTTTTGGGCGGTGGCTTGCTAGTCCTGGTTGGCTTTGAGGGGGCTTCCACTTCCATGGCTGCCTTTTCCTTCTGGGCAAGATGGATCTGCTGCAGGAGTTTTCTACCCTGACAGGGTAATGTTGGCACGTGCACTGGACTCCCGCTTCTTGAGGTGGTGCCTGGTAGTCAGTCCTTCGTCGATCACCACCTTGACCCCCTGGCACTTCAGCCTTTGATCTCGGCTCCACAGCTTCCTGCGCTTGGACAGCTTCTTCTTCAGCTCCGTCAGGGGACGATTGATCTTTCCTCCTGGCGCTCCCATAGCTGCACGCAGAAGCTCTCTCTAGCAACTCTTTTAGTTATTTAGACATGATTTCTTTTAACTCTTTGAATGTATGAAAATAGTTGATTTAAAGGTCTTGTCTAGGGCTGGAGAGATGGCTCAGTAGTTAAGAGCACTGGGTGCTCTTGTATAGGACATGGGTTTGGCTCCCAGCACTCACATGGCTGCTAACACTCATCCTTAACTCTAGTTTTAGGGAATCCAGCACCTTCTTTTTTTTTGGCCTTTGTGGGGACCAGGCATGGACACAGTATATTTATATACATACTTACGTATAAAATAAGAACAAATAAAAACCTGTGTATGAAGCACACTTTGTTTATTTGCCTGTCTCATGTTATCTTGTTTTTGAAAACTCAACACTTCAAATGATTTAATATAGCAACTCTGAGAGTCAGATTCTCTGTCCTCCTCAGGCTTTGCACCTTGATGCTTTTTACTCATGAATTTTATCAATCAAGAGACAAAGTCTATTCTTTTTGTTGTTTGCAGCCACTAAAATCTCTATGCAGTTGACTAAATGGTGAAGTATAATTGGACAGAGATTTACTTACATGTCTGGAACCAATACATCTCCCCATTTTTGTTAAGGGATTCTTTTTTTTTTTAATTTTTTAAAAATTTATTTCTGTATGTGTATGAATGTACTGTCTGCATGCAAGTGTGTGCACCCGTGTCGTGCAATGCCTCGGAGGTCAGAAGAGGGTGTCGGATTCCCCTGGAACTGGAGTTCTCCTGGAATTGGAGTTTCAGACGGTTCTCGGCCGCCATGTGGGTGCTGGGGATTGAACCCAGGTCCTCTGTACGAGTGGTCAGTGCTTTTAACTGCTAGGCCATCTCTCCAGCCCCCTGTTAAGGGATTCTATAAGCACACATTCAGCACTCATCCAGGAGTTGACAGCTCTGCCTTAGCCTTTACTTCCTGCTTTTCATGGAGCCTTGAAGTTGTCCACAGAGAAGAAATGAGGGACTTCTCAGGTTTTACTGAGCATTTGTGCAGGGTGTATGTACATCTCAGTGTATGTATATACAGCCGTCTCACTTCCTAGAACTAGATTATCACCCCATAGGGTTCTGATGGACATCTTATTCTTCAGATTTTTCTTTTTTTTTTTTTGTTTGTTTTGAGACAGGGTCTCCCTTTAGTCCCAGCTGGCCTGGAGCTTGGTCTGTAAACCAGGCTGGCCTTGAACTCACAGAGATCTGCTTGCCTCTGCCTCTCAAGAGCTGGGATTAAAGGTGTGAGCCTAGCCAGATTTTTCTTTTAAGCGCCTCAGTTAGTCTGCCTTTTGTTCCAGTTGTTATCTGATGCCTCAGGCAGCTAGAGTGTAGATAACCAGATATAATTTTGACAAGTGATCTAAGTAAAAGACTTTTTACACTGCATGAGTTGTCTGTCACAGTAAATAAAAATAACCTTAGGGTTGGGGATGTAATTCTGTAGTAGAGTGCTTGCCTAGCATGTGCGAAGCCTTGGGTTTCATCCCCATCACTGTGTAAACAAGAAAAATAATTAAAAAAAATAAAGATAGTAAAAAACAATCCCACAAGTGGGATCCTCCAAAGAACCACGAGGAAAGTCAAGAGATGGGAGTTCCCTGTAGAGTAGGCTTCGAGTGAGCTCCAAGCCGCTCTGCTCTCTCCGCTGGCTGCCAGAATTCTGGTTTTCACCGTGATTATGGGCTGTTGGTTTTGAGGCTACTGCATGCCGGGGAGGCATCGAGGTGGGGAAAGCTAAAATGCCACAAACTCATTGTTTTTACTAAGCCACTTTCTTCAATAGACATTTCCAAATTGCTATATTAGTTTCCAGGGTTCTGAAAAAGATGATTCTATTTTTCTGGTTTTCCATCATGGCACACAGTAGAAAATACTAAGAGGTCCTTGTTCCATCATTTTTCCTTAGTTATGGGAGTTATATCTTATTGATCTGGACCCAAACTCACATCTTCTGGATAGATCCCACTTGGACATGACATATTTACCATTCTACAAATTGCTAAATTTGATTGTAAACATTTTATTGAACACTTTTATGTTCTTACCCATGAAGGATCTTCATTTTTAAAATGATTTTATTTTATTTTAATTATCTTTGGTAATTAAACTGATCTTCAATTATCTTTGATACAGGGTCTCTTTGTAGCCACAGCTGGCTTGGAACTTGCTGTGCAGACCAGGCTGGCCTCAATGTCACAGAGATCCACCTGCCTCTGCCTTCCAAGTGCTGGGATTAAAGATGTGTGCCATTGCAAAGATCTTCATTTAAGATTATCTTCTTTGTGGGGCTGGAGAGATGGCCTAGCGGCTAAGAGCGCCAACTGCTCTTACAGAGGACCCGGGTTCGATCCCCAGCACCTACATGGCGGACGAGAACCGTCTGAAACTCCAATTCCAGGAGAACTCCAGTTCCAGGGGAATCCGAGACCCTCTTCTGACCTCCGCGGCATTGCACGACACGGGTGCACAAACTTGCATGCAGACAGTACATTCACACATACAGAAATAAATAAAATTAATAAAAAAAATTTTTTTAAAGATTATTTTCTTTGTAATAAAGTTTTTGCTTACTTTTGGTCAGCATAATAATGATCTCCTAAAATAAGTCGAGAATTACTTCAGTTTCTTTTATTTTTCTGGGATAATTTGTGTAAAACTGATATTTCCTCTTTAAAAATTTGCTAAAATTTGTTGTTTTGTTTTGTTTGGTTTGGTTGACAGGGTCACCCTAGTTCCTGCCTGTCTGGAAGTCACTGTGTAGACCAGGCTGGCCTGTGAGATCTCTGTGAGATCTGCCTGCCTCTGTCTCTCATGGGCTGGCATTAAAGGCACACACTATTAGGTTTTGGGGCACAAAGTACAGGAATAATAAGAGAGCCGCTCTTACAGAGGACCCGGGTTCGATCCCCAGCACCCACATGGTGGCTGAGAACCGTCTGAAGCTCCAGTTCCAGGAGAACTCCAGTTCCAGGGGAATCCGAGACCCTCTTCTGAACTTCGCGGCATTGCACAACACGGGTGCACAGACTTGCATGCAGACAGTGCATTCATACACATACAGAAATAAATAAAATTAATAAAAAAAATTAAAAAAAAAGAAAGAAACAATACCAGACCTCAGATAGGACTGCATTCTATTCTAGGCACAGGAGTGACGGCAGACCTCCCATCCACATGCTGGAGGCAACTGCAGTGTGTATGGAGAGTTAATGATCATAGAGTGGCTTGGACATGAGTCACAGATGTGGCTGTAGGGGTCCACATGTCTCATTCTCTGGAGGCACTTCTCCAACAACACAGGATATCCTTCAACAGCCATCTCCAACAGTCCCGGAGGTAGATAAATGGCAGCAGCACTTTGGGAGACAGATAAGATCAGCAGCAGTTTCTAGTTTTCTGCAACTGGGGCATTCTATCATTTCAGATCCTGAAGACATAAAAAAAGGAATGGGGGGCATCTTTTCTCTTTTAACTGAGAAGGAGTCCTCCGATAGCATGGAGCAGGAACATAGCCTTAATTTGGTCTCAGGTAGTGCTTTGGACATTCATATGTGCTGCTCAGTCAGGAGATTCTGTAAGAATATTTGGAGACAACAGCTAAGTAAGAATGGTATAAGGAGGGGATGGGAAGATAAGCTGGTCCTTCCAGTCCTAATTCCAGGTGTCCATTAAAATTCTGCTCATGTCTTCAGCATATCTTCCAGAATTTAGGATATTTTATTTAGGATATTTAGGAGAAAGAGAGAGGTATGGAAAAAAAAAAAAGAACCCCTTATTGGCCCCACTACCATGTAGCTATAGCAGAACTAGAGACATTTTTTGATTAGATAGTTCTGACATCTATAGCCTCAGGTAGTGACAAGCTTACTCCCAGATCCAGGGGAATTTCCAGCTCTCAGTTGGGAAAGAAACTGGTCATTTTTCTTTGGGGGTCTTTATTCTAAACTGCCTGGCCAGTTTCTACCTCTTGCTCTTAATAATTCCCCACACTGAAGAGGTAACCCTAATTGCCAATAGGGAATTTGGATGCTGGCCGTTTTGGGTACTTCCATGCTGAATAGGGGCACAGAGTGTGGCAATTGGGGTACCCCTTCAGTGTATAACTGTTAGCCATAGAGAAAAAAGAAAGTCCTTGATTGGTGCCTGGAAGAAGATGTGAAGGGGAAGTAAAGGCAAGAGTAGTTAGGCACAAGCTCTAGGCAGGGAACCAGAAGTCAGAACAGAGTGAATTTTAAATGTCCAAATTAAAGTCCATTTTTTTTTTTTGATGAGCGCTTCCAAGGGTATCCATTTACTGGGTTACTCTTCCTTTGTCTTCCAAGGGTATCCATTTATTGGGTTACTCTTCCTTTGTCTTCCAAGGGTATCCATTTATTGGGTTACACTTCCTTTGTCTTCCAAGGGTATCCATTTATTGGGTTACTCTTCCTTTGTCTTCCAAGGGTATCCATTTATTGGGCTACTCTTCCTTTGTCTTCCAAGGGTACCCATTTATTGGGTTACTCTTCCTTTGTCTTCCAAAGGTATCCATTTATTGGGTTACTCTTCCTTTGTCTTCCAAGGGTATCCATTTATTGGGTTACTCTTCCTGTGTCTTCCAAGGGTATCCATTTATTGGGTTACTCTTCTTTTGTCTTTTGGCTGCCATGGCTGGACTCAGGATCTGTTTTTTTGTTTGTTTGTTTTGTTTTTTGCACTTTGATAGTTACTGGAGTAGCTAGAATCACAGTGTGAATTCTCCCCCAAATGGATTCTAGACAGGGAGAGAGAAGAAATTTAGCAATCATTTAGTTTTTAGATAAGAACAAAAGTGTTTTTTTCCTTTTTGGCTGAAAGTAGACACTGCAGTATTGAGCTAGGCCAAGATCTGAAGTCTTACACCTGAGTAGCATTTTCTTAAGAACGAGACTATTGCTGGGTGTGGTAGTACACACCTTTCATCCCAGCACTCAAGACGGAGAAGCAGGTGGATCTCTGTGAGTTCAAGGCCAGCCTAGTCTACATAGCAAGTTCTAGGTAAGCTGGAGTTATAGGGAGACCCTGTCTCAAAAAAAAAAAAAAAGACCATTAGTGAGGCTCAAATAAATTGAAATTTTGTTTTACTGTGAAGGTCAGTTAAAGCTCTGATCCTCAGGGATCAGTGGGGCTTGGTGGAAGCCCCTAGCTCTGTTGGCTTTTACCATTTCCTTCTATGTGAGGATAAGTTAGAAGGTCCTGCTTGACTGTGGCTTCTTTTGGAAGTATGAAGGAAACTTTTTCCTGGGCTGACCCTCCTCTTTGTAGACTGGACGCTGGTTTGGGTCCTTCTAGTGGGGTCTCCATAACCTCCCGAACAAGAGGACAAGTGATTCGAAATAGTTACAGGGACATTTCAAGAGATGCCCCATAGTTCCCTGGGATCTAGTGAGTCCTGGATGGCAAGGAATAACAACAACAACAACAACAACAACAACAACAACAAAAACTGTCTCTTTGATCAGATTAGTATAGGTCTCTAAGTATGGTTATTAAATATCCAAGAAGGTCAGTTACACCAGTCTGGTACTTTTTGTTGCTGTTGCTGTTTGTTTGTTTTGTTTTTTCTTTTGATAATGTTCTTTTTCTTCTTAGGTCTGGTACTTTTAATTACTGTACAGTATGTAGATAAAGCTTGAAAAAAAAAAAAACCCAAACATGGGGGCTGGAGAGATGGCCTAGCGGTTGAGAGTGCCGACTGCTCTTGCAGAGGACCTAGGTTCGATCCCCAGCATCCACATGGCATCTGAGAACCATCTTTAACTCCAGTTCCAGGGGAATCTGACACCCTCTTCTGACCTCCACAGCATTGCACAACATGGGTGCACCAACCTACATGCAGACAGTACATTCATACACACACACAAAAAAATTTATTTATAAAAACACCCAAACATTTTAAAAATAAATCTTGTCTAGACATATATTTTGTTCCTTAAGTTAGTCCTTATAAGAACCAATTAAAAAAAAAGAACCAATTTAAGGTCTGACTGAGATTTGACCTTGGAAAATTTAAGATTACTTTACTGGATTTAGGTAAATAAAAGGATGCCCAGATAATGTGTCAAAAGTGGGCCTGAGTTAGAGAAGGAAGAGATTTAACATCATAGGTTAAGTAGGCACAGCCCAGGTAAGGAACTTAAAATAATTGTTTTGGTTTGTTTTAGATGAATATTTTTTTATTATAAATAAAAGTAGTTTCCTCTGTTTCCCAGCCCTCTCTACCCTGCTACAGTTTTCAGAAGGAAGGGAGGGGGTCATATCACATACCTATAGACAGGAAATAGCTGGTCAAGATTCAGACTAAGCTCATCAAAAACGCTTTTTTCTGAACTGCACCCAACTGGTACAGGGAGGCAAAACCTAGCTCCTTTTGAGCCAAATTATCTTGTTATGGGCAAAAGGAAGTACCAAAAGTAATACTAGCATAATACAGAGAGACATAAAGGACATTTTTAGTAGCTACAGGTAACTCCAATACTTGTCTGCATTTATTTAATCTAAGACTATAACTGGGTGCACAGTACAGGTCAGAGGAGTGGACTGAAAATTTTGGCTGTGACAGTAATTATAACGATAACCCTATATATCTATAAAGTTGATCAGACCTACAGTAAACTTGCTTAGGCGTGGAGAGATGGCTCAGCGGTTAAGAGCACTGACTGTTCTTGCAGAGGACCCGGGTTTGATTCCCAGCACCCACAAGGCAACTAAGAACCGTCTTTAACTCCAGTTCCAGGGGAATCTGATGCCCTCTTCTGACCTCTGTGGCATTGCATGACACGGGTGCACCAACCTACATGCAGACAGTATACTCATACACATAAAAAATAATAAAATAAATAAAAAAAAACCTCACTTAAACGTTCTCATTATCCTTTCTATTCTGGAAATATCCAGCCATCTTAATCTTCATGCATAAATCTTTCTTTATTAAAATATCTCTATTCATTTCATATTCTTTTTTTGGTCTTTCTGAGATGGGGTCTCCCTGAAGCCCCAGCTGTCCTGGAACTCTCTATGTAGACCAAGCTGGCCTTGAACTCACAGAGATCTGCCTGCCTCTGCCTCCCAAGTGCTGAGACTAAAGGCATGCACCACCACACCTGGCCTTACCAACATTTTACCCTTTTAATTTTCTTTATTGATACCCTGAGACATAACATTTGTTAACAAATTTACCATATATTGTGAAACTTTTCTAAGCAATTAATATTTACATATATATACATATATATGGAAAGAGAGAGAGAGAGAGAGAGAGAGAGAGAGACTTAAAATTTATATTTTTGAGTACTAGGAGCCATGTTGTAG